>JAVIAB010000073.1:36891527-37129370 GCA_032433765.1 Megaustenia siamemsis | reverse complement strand
GCCTCGCCTCTAAAATCATATTTTCTATCTCAAGAACAGATGCCCAGTTTTATACAGGAATTCTTTGAAAACCCACTGTCTGAGGCATGGCTTATTTTGGTTCACAGTCAGGCATCCTCTTTCCACGAAGCAGTGCAGAAAGTAGAGGGACAGATGGTCACTGTATTTGAAGTCATTGACACACATCAATAGGTTGAAAGCTATCTTGGAGTCCAAGCTGGAAGACGGCTTCTTGCCATCAAGAGTTCAGATAATCCTTAAAAAGCTGGAAATAGGAGGATTTCCACGTGATGATGTGAAAAGTTTAACGCCAGTGTTTCTTCATTTATGAAACAGCTTTAAGTTATTTGAAGAAATGGGCTGCAAATAATTTTCAAAACCTAGAGTCTTACAGCTGGGTAATGCTGAAAGAAAACACCAAATTGGAAGATATTGAGAAGTCTTCATCATTAGTGAGTCAAACAGTGCCTTCAGTCGACTTTCCAGAAAATGAAATGTATGACGAATATGTCTACATGAAACAGTTCGTTACTTCACAAAAAATTAGTGAGTGGAGTCTAATAAAAACATTACCAGGGCAGCATTGGGTTGAACTAGCTTCCCACTTCAGAAACAATCTTGTGCCCGTTTCACATATTCTGAAGTTGGCATAGTTCTTTTGTGTCTACTGGAACAAATGCTGCATCAGAACGAGTGTTTTTCTCTGATGAACAGTTTGTGGACAAATGATAAAACACAACTAGGTGTTGAAACTTTAAAAGTCATGTTGATCACCAAAGTGAACTATGAGGGAACATGTGTCGAATTTTATAAGATGCTGCATACAAAGAAGGACATTTTACAGAAATTTCACTTCATCTGAAAGTACAGCATCTCTGTTTCACCTTCAATGTAAGTGAGTATCACTGTTTTTTTTTAATCTCCTGATTGATAGCGTATTGATTTAGCGTGTAGGTCTATATTATTAGATGTTTTAAAATGTATGTATTATTCACTTGAAAATGACAGCAAGAAGAAATGTAATTTTATTGGTGGAAAATTGAAGTAAAATTATTCCGTCCCGGAATGGGATTTCAAAAATATGGTCACCTTAATATATGCAATCCATTTTTGACAATAGAAACAGAAAAAGAGTTCTTAAATGTTATGTAGAGTCAGTCTAACATATGGATGTGAATCATGGACAATATGACAACAAACAAGAAAATCACTGGAGTCTGTAGAATGTGGTTTTTACAGTAGAATGTTGAGAATACCATGGACAGCTAAGAAAAGTAATGAAAACGTTCTGAAAGAGGCCAATAGCATAAAGAGAGCTAATTTTCAATATTAGGAAGAAACAATCATCATTTTTTTTTGCCATGTAATGAGAAGAGAACTGGGATATATTGTAACAACTGGGAAAACTGAGGGACGAAGAGATAGATGAAAGCAAAGAGAAAAAATACTAGACAGCTTAAGAGATGGCTTGGCAGAAGGTCAACAACAGAAATGATAAATAACTGTCGAGATCGAAAATTGTGGGAGACATGATCACCTACGCCAGAAGGACCGATACTTGATGATGATCCATTAATGGAAGTCTGTATAAAGATTGTCTCTTTTTTGTTGTTCTCCATGTTTCGCAGCCATATAATACGACTGACTTAACATTGGAGTTGACAATTTTTATGTTTGCATTTATCCTAATTTCTTTAGATTTCCTTATGTTTCGTAGCGCAACGAATGCTCCTCTTGCTTTTAGTGTTCTATTTTGGTATCATTCTCTGTTCCTCCCCTTTGTCTATGTTACTGACCAGACATATGTTTCATTATATAATCCAAGCGAATAAAATCCTTACAGTCGTATGCCATTGTATGGAACTGTCTTTATTTTTATTATTAAAGTGTGATTTAAGTGTAGAGACTTCACAATCCCCTATGCCAAATCCTCTCACCGCCTCGTCTCTTTCTTTACAAAATGCCTACGAACGTGTGTTATATACTGAATTGTGCCTACTGAAGCGACATATTTCAGCTGTGCTGTCACGAGTCAGTCGGTGTTTGTCACTGTGTGTCGCCAGATTAATCGACATAACTGATCTGTTTATCTAATTTATTCCGGCAGCCATTTTTAAGGAGCATTGTGACTACTGCCTATTAAAAAAAATAAAAATAAGTATATTGCTGTTTTTGTTAGAGACACACGAGAGAGAGAGAGAGAGAGAGAGAGAGAGAGAGAAAGCGATTAATTAAATAAACACTTCTTGGAGATATATTAATAATACCGAACATTATACTATTTTAGAAACTAAAATAGTGGGATTTTTATATTGATAGACAGAAATATTGGTATAGGTCATTTATAATCACATAAAAAATAGCAGAATGTCTTTTGTCATTTTCAATTTACTAAAGAAATAAACAGATACCTACCAAATTGAGAGAAAGAGAGAGAGAGAGAGAGAGAGAGAGAGAGAGAGAGAGAGAGAGAGAAACTAACGACATAAGTAATTTTTGAGAGAGATAAATAACGTAAGTAATTTTTAGAGACAAAAACCAGTCAAATAATTTTAGAGAAAAATAGAACATAAAAAATTATCTTTAAAACAGAGCAAATAATGCATTTGAATTATTATAAAGAGACAGTAATTACATTTCAAACTTAACATGAATTACCTAGGAATGATTGTGGATAGGGAAATTTTTTTTTATTACTTAAATAGTGGGTTTGAACAACTAATTTATACGCTAACTATGCATGTCCAGAAATGTTCGTTTTATTGAAAAAGCTAGTTATTGTAAATGCAACGTTTCCAAGAATTTGTAGGATATCTTCGAAACGAGAACGAGAACTAGGTGACCTAGTCGGTTAGTGAGAAAACAAAATCTCTCGCGCAGCTGTTTGTGTCTGCGCTGCTGTGTCAAGCGAGCAGGTCTAAACCGTGTGCACATTCATTAACTTGTTTGTGATAAACAGACGTGTTTATTGTCTAAATTCTCGATACTACGGTATGTAAACTTTTTATTTTACGTGAACATCACATTCTATATTTTATCTTCACTACTTTTCGTTTCTTCATTGTTAGTTTTAATTCTTGCAAAGCTTTGTTCATTCTTTCTCTCAACTCTCACTGACGTTGTTTTCATTCATCTTTTCACTTACATCAAACAACAGTGTCAACAAATTGATTTACTCAAGTATTTAAAATGGTTTAACGTAGACACCTGCAATATCATTATTGTATTTTCTGTAAATGCACAAGGTAAAGATAATCTAATAGCATTTAGGCCGTAAGTAGCGTAATCACGTGAATAGGTTTAACCTCACAATCTATTATCTTATCTATACCTTTCAGAAGTGAAACAAATCAGTACTTCCTGGTTGTCAAATCTAACTTTGTGGTCCCTACTTTTCCACCTGGTTATCATCATAACTATCAAAATAATAACCTTCCATCACCCCCCCCCCCAAAAAAAAAAATATATATATGTACCTCCAACGATATGAATAATTATTACATTTGCTTACTTATCGGGTTGTGGGCGGGCTAGAAACTAGGTCATAGAATGTTTACACGACTCGTAGTTCATAGTGCGTGTGTCCTCAGTACATTTAATTAACTGTGTTCTCAAAATATTGTATACAGTATTGAGTGTAATGGTGTGTGCTACATGTTTCAGTTCAACGTGTATTTAACCGTTACATTGTGTGTGCATTAGTAGAGCTGGTTATAGATGGTGTTTTTTTGTCAGTAGATTAAAGCAATACAGAATCGAGTGAGTAAAGTGTGAAAGTATGTACTTGTGTGTACTCATATGTAGATGTGTAAAGTAAGGTTCCCTCCACGCATTGCTAGGCGTATGGGGAATATGGTGTTAGTGACCATATTTTTGTTATGACCGCGACAAATTTTTAGTGATGTGGTCGGTATCACGCCAGGCCGCCTTTATTTCCCAGAAAAATCTCTTGTACTCATTTTTAGAGGCTGGGTGAACCACCCCGGAGCCTTGTCAGTCTGAAAAAATCGCCACTGCTGGGGATCGAACCCGGACCCTTCTGGTCAGGAAGCGAACACACTGACGACTCAGACACCGAGGCGAGCACACTGAACACTCAGCCACCGAGGCGAGCACACTGACCACTCAGCCACCGAGGCGAGGACACTGACCACTCAGCCACCGAGGCGAGCACACTGACCACTCAGACACCGAGGCGAGGACACTGACCACTCAGCCACCGAGGCGAGCACACTGACCACTCAGCCACCGAGGCGAGCACACTGACCACTCAGACACCGAGGCGAGCACACTGACCACTCAGCCACCGAGGCGAGCACACTGACCACTCAGCCACCGAGGCGAGCACACTGACCACTCAGCCACCGAGGCGAGCACACTGACCACTCAGCCACCGAGGCGAGCACACTGACCACTCAGCCACCGAGGCGAGCACACTGACCACTCAGCCACCGAGGTGAGCACACTGACCACTCAGCCACTGAGGCGAGGACACTGACCACTCAGCCACCGAGGCGAGGACACTGACCACTCAGCCACCGAGGCGAGCACACTGACACTCAGCCACCGAGGCGAGCACACTGACCACTCAGCCACCGAGGCGAGCACACTGACCACTCAGCCACCGAGGCGAGCACACTGACCACTCAGCCACCGAGGCTCCTGTAGATGTAAGGTGTAAGTTTATTAAGCTTGGGAGGGGGGCAGGAAAGATAGACACGTGCATATCTATGTCGATAGACAGACAGACAGACAGACAGACAGACAGGCAGGCAGGCAGGCAGGCAGGCAGGCAGATGATCTCATATATGGATGGATGAATTAAGCGCAAGATGTTGTTGCTATGGACGATATAACAATCAATGTGGTTGTTAAGTCAATTTTAAAAAAAATTGATTTATTGATAATTGATGTATGGATGAACTGAACGGGAATTATTTATAAACATGAAATAATTACATGAATATCTTCTATTTCGTTCGTTGATTGGCTAGATTTCATTACACAGTGTTTCGCACCATGCGGTTCAGTACATTTGTTCGGGACTTCCGGTATGCCTGTGAATGTCCTTAACCTTGTGCTGCATCAGTATATGAGTATTTCATATTTATAGATTGATTTATGCTGATTGAACACTTGATAAATGGTAGGAATAAACCTGCCAAGAATATATAGAACAAGTAAAAAAGTAAGTAAAGTACCCCCGTCACGCCAAGTGGCGTATTATAGGGAAATATGATGTTAGTGACCCTATAATTTACAGACCTTCAGCACATGATTTTTGGGGTAATGTGGTCAGTATTACGCCCGTGCCGCTTTACTATCCCAGAAAAAAATCCGGTACCCATTTAAGGCTGGGTGAACCCGGAAGCCGTCGGTTGGGGATTAAATGCTTTGGCCACCCGGTCAGAATGAATCCTTACCAATCACCATCAAGGGCGTTCATCTCAAGAATGCATGGAAAAAGACCAAGAGGAAGACCCAGAAGAATATGGAAAAAATGGCAGTGACAGAGACATGTAGCAACAAAGGAAGTCACTAATTCAGACAGCTCGAGCAGCTCAAGAACGACAAATGATATAAACCACGACACCTTTAGGTATCAGTGAAAAGAGAAAAGGAAATAAGAAGAAGAAATTTATGCTGATTGGGATAAATGATTGAAGAACGAATGAGTGACCCAAAGAGATGGGACGATTACAATAGAGGTCTCTTGATAAATATACGAGTAAGTAGTTGATGTTATGAAATGGCTTGACTGTCTTTTTGCTTACTTGGCCTTGTTTCATATTATTTTTAATTGATGGTTTCTTCTCCCCAGTCCTAAATAAACAACTACTAATTTATAGAACGAGTTATTGAGTTATGTGTGGGCTGTCATCACTGCACTCCGAACATGTCCATAGATGTTCGGATCCCCTCCTCAGCATGTCCAGCGGCTGACGATACCAGCTCTATGTTGGTTGATAAGTCTTCTTATGCCCCCACTAAGCCTCTCGTTTCTGGATGTACCCATCTTTACTCTCTCTTTCATCCGAATGAGTAACGTGGACTCAAGGTTGTTGAAGTCATGCCCTTCCGGCATCTCGGGAGGCAGTAATGGCGTCCGCCTGATCCATTGGTTGACCGTTTTCAACGACAGGACAGCTAGCCAACCTGCCCACTCTTTCATTTCCCTGTACTCCCGCATGTCCTGGGACGTAGACAAAGGTGACAGCATATCGTTAACTTCTGCAATGACTCTACCCATTGCTTGCGTACAAAGTCCGTCTCCATCTTTCTTATCATGCTCATCGAATCGCTTAGTAAACAGACGTTGGTGTAGTCTTGTGACTTCAACCAGATGAATGCCCTGGTCAGTGCCATCAACTCCATCGTCATGCTCCTCGTGGTATAACGTACGCGCTGCTGCCTTCTTTGACTGTTCTGCCTGCATAGCGTGCTGTAAAAAAACCCATTTGCTAGAACGAGTATTATTTTATCAAACGCGCCAGCTCAAGTAGACAGTATTTTAATTCTGTAGATGGTTTGAAAAAAAAAAAAACTATGAGGGAAGGTAATATGGTAGGAGGGACGGGGAAAAGAGTGTGTATGAGAGAGAGGGGGAGGGGGGAGAGGGGGGGGTAAATTGTAGTAAAACTTTAAAAAGTAATCATTTTATGTCAAATATTACTATGAAACAGTGCACTCAGTAGTTAACACTTTCTTGGTTAATGATTTGGTTAATATCATTAAAGTTCTGTTGGCAGCGGTTTCTTGTATTTGTGAATGCGATATAGGCCCATATATATCACTAATTTGTATTTATATAATAATATTTATGTTGGAAATAATTTATATTTACTGAAAAAATGGTTGTTATTATTGTTGTTAATCTATGTTCGCTCGCTCGACGATTATACCTCTTCTTCGATTATCATAAAATAAGCGTTAGATGGGCGTTGGTGGAGAGACAAGGTTATCTACTCCAGCAGTTACGGTGCTTGATGATGATGGGCGTTGGTGGAGAGACAAGGTTATCTACTCCAGCAGCTACGGTGCTTGATGATGATGAGCGAGGGGGGGGGGAGAGACGTTGTGTGACTTATATCAGGCTGTAATATATGCCCCTCTCGCATCCAACTTTAGTTTGATGCTTTTGAATACCGAGTTATCTTACCCTTCCATCTCTGATATCCCAGAACTACAGCATGGAAATGGAGTAGGATATTCATCCATTGTTATTCGCTAATTCCGTCACATACAGTCAACTATGAGTCGCTGAATGCTTTCAGCCTCAGCGCTATCTGACGTATTGATTCCATTTTTACAAGGTAAAGAGAATGGCGTGGAGATAGAGAGCATGCTTCGCAACCGGAATGGTATTGAGATTTTTCCCCCTGACAAACCTGTACGGGCCGGCGCATATTAGGCTACAAATTATAATTGCTACCTGCAGGGTTATGGAAGATGATAACACAGAGAACAAAACATCATCATCGAGTGCTGTCTCTGCGATGAAGGTTGGTTACCATGGATCGCCATTCCGCTCTGTTTCTTGCTTGATGGTGCAGGTTGTCATAGATTGGCTCGTCCATCTTTTGATGTTACTCGTCCATGTTAGTCTTGGTCTGCCTCTGCCTCTTTTACCTTGTATTTTCCCTTCCAATATTGTTGTGTCTTTTAACATGGCCCAAAAATCTCATTTGTCTTGTTCTAATTGTGTTTAGTAGAGAACAAACATTTCCTCCTAATCTTCTAGTGTTGTGAGACCTTAATGTTGTGAGACCTTCATGTTGTGAGACCTTCATGTTGTGAGACCTTCATGTTGTGAGACCTTCATGTTGTGAGACCTTCATGTTGTGAGACCATGCTGTGAGACTTAATGGTGTGAGACCTTCATGTTGTGAGACCTTCATGTTGTGAGACTAAATTAATTCGTTCCCTATCCGCGTTTGCTATTTAACTCTCTGTAGTTACGATTTAAACAAAAAAAAATTAAATTGATAAGAGCCTAGTCTAAAACAGCAAACATGGGCTTTATCTACTCGTGCAGCTTATGTCATTGCAGCTATCACCATAAAGTCGGCCGTTAGGTCACACCAGGCTTTGCGCAAACAGTAAACGATCTATCAACATGCTTGAAAATCGTATTGGTGTTTTTTTTACGGCAGAGGTAAGATTATATTTATATGAAGTTTAAAAAAAAATGAAATGAACTAACACTGTTACAAAAGAATAGGTATGCAAAAAAGTAATCTTAATACCATGACAAATATACTAACAACAAAACAAATATCAGCAGGGCTGAAACCAAGAATGGCAAAATGTTACATCTTCTCAATATTCCTGTATGGTGCAGAAACATGGACATTAGACCAGAAAACAGAACAGAAAATTGAAGCTTTTGAAATGTGGATTTATAAAAGAATAGGTAGAATTGGATGGAAACAAAAGATAACAAACGATGAAGTTTTTAAAACAACTGAAAATAAAAAGAGAACTACTAAATACAATTAAGACAAGACAAATGAAATTTGGGGCATGTTAAAAGACACAACAGCCTACTAAAAGTAATATTGGAAGGAAAAATACAAGGTAAAAGAGGCAGAGGCAGACCAAGACTAACATGGACGAGTAACATCAAAAGATGGTCAAGTCAATCTATGACAGCCTGCACCATCAAAGCAAGAAACAGAGTAGAATGGCGATCCATGGTAGCCAACCTTCGTTGCGGAGAAGGCACACGATGATGATGAACACAGTTACGCCTCGGATGAAGCAAATTGCACCAGTAAACTGGTTTTTTTTTTTTTTTTTTTTTTTTTTTTTTTTGGTGTTCTCTTGCGTTCACCCGATGATTAAAGCTTAGACCACTACGCCACTCACCCTTAAAATGACGTTATGTAGACGTTTGCAGTCAAACTGTGATAATTACGCCTTCCGACCCAACACATCCAACGTCAGCACAGTAATTTGATTACCGGGTTGCTCCCCTCTCGATCCCTGCTCACTTGGCCACACTATACTGGTTAGTCTGTTTTCAGAGATTTCCCCACAAGAAAAAAAAATTGGCATCGGTACCTATTTACGGCTGGGCGCATCTAGAATCCGATCGGTTGTCCACAGGCTTCGAGTTACTAAACACAGCTCTATCACGGCATCACACATTACTAGTACTGATCTGATTAATTAATTTACTACAATAATTTTTTTTCCTCGTACAACTGCTTTTACCTCTGACGAATTCCCTAGAGACTAGGAACTGAATTTTGCGTGTTAATCCATTTGTCCCTGGCAGCCGTGTGCACAGGGGTCCCTCGCCGCACAGGCAGATAACTCCGACTTCGGAGGTACTCATATTTTTTCCATCGATGAGTAATTGACGTTTCAAGCCGGACCTCACTGCTGAGACCAGGGGTGGTTGCCGCAGAGATAAATCAGAAATAAAAAACCCAACGGCGTATATCCGGGATTTGAACCATAACCTCTCTGTCTCGGGCCGGCGTCTTGCCTCGAGACCAACCAGTCGCCCTGCCCTCTCCCCCCCCCCCCCCCCCCATCCTTCCGCAATAATTTTAACTTCATCTTGTGTGATTATCAGAAATAGAAGTCTCAATGAAATGATTTATTAATGAATGTATCTTCCTTGCTACTGCTGCTTCTTCATTTGTACATAAAAAGTTGGGTATTGTGTTAAACACTTCACTTCAGCTAAATTGCAATGTTTTGTACATTTTGACCAGACACTGTCGACTTTGTCACAGCTGTTGTTGTAACAAGATGTGCCTCACTTCTTCGATCCATGCTCACTCGCCCGGGGGTGTGTAGCATATGTTGTGGGTACAATAAAGAGGTAAGTAGGGTCAAGGTCAGCTCTTGCCCGTTAAAAACGATTCTTTCACTTATTGTTCGCTGATTGCCATGCATAGCTCATGCACTGCGTCTGTGTGACATCGATGTGTAGTTCTTCATTTGCTTTTCAGGGTCGGTGGGGGTGGGGGGGGGATGATACGATTGTGATATTTGTTCTTCTGTTGCTCCTCCTGCTGGTATGTTTCATAGCGATTCTAATCTTCCATCAATTTGTCTATTTCGTGGTCGGTTCTTGGGCAAGAGACAAGAAATCAGGACAGAAAATGAAGCCTTTGAAATGTGGATTTACTGAAGAATAGGTAGAATTGGATGGAAAGAAATGAAAACAAACGATGAAGTTTTAAAACAACTGAAAATAAAAAGAGAACTACTAAATACAATTAAGACAGGACAAATGAAATTTTTGGGACACGTTTAAAAGACACAACAGCATACTAAAAGTAATATTGGAAGGGAAAATACAAGGTAAAAGAGGCAGAGGCAGACTATGGCTAACATGGACGAGTAACATCAAAAGATGGACAAGTCAACTATGACAACCTGCACCATCAAAGCAAGAAACAGAGTGGAATGGCGATACATGGTAGCCAACCTTCGTTGCGGAGACGGCACTCGATGATGATGATAATTATATATAAAGTAAAGTACTCGCGTCACGCCAAGTGGCGTATAGGGAATATGGTGTTAGTGACCATAAATTTTACAGACCTTCGGCACATGATTTTTTGGGGTAATATGGTTGGTATTACTCCCGTGCCGCTTTACTTTCCCAGAAAAAATCCGGTACCCATTAAAGGCTGGGTGAGCCGGAAGCCATCGGGTGGAAACGAAACCTACCTCTTGTCCTTTGTAGTCCAGTTCACTAACGACTGAGCTATCGCCGCTCCCTATAATTGTATATATCTCTTCTTATCTCTCCTCACTTTCTAACCTTCATTGGAGCATATACACTGGATAGCTTGGTGTCATGGCATGGAAAACAGTCAACAACAGAACTGATACGATGCACTGTAGATAGAAGATTGTGGAGGGACATGATCGCCTACGCCAACCGGCAGGGTACATGATGATGATGATGATTGGAGCATAGACCATCAACAAGAGTTCTCCAATTTATTGTGCCCTTTTTTCTTTTTCAGTTTTCCTTCCGGCAGTAATGTATTTTTGTGATCTTTATCTCAAAGTTTTGTTTCTGCGTGTTTCTAGACCTCACTGTAGGTTCCATGGGAGAACTTCGTTGATATTGTGTTGTGGCTGGTTTTCCAATCATGTGTCTTATCCATCTACGCCGTCTTTAACGGTTTTGAATTAAATTTATTTCACTGGATTCAAAATTGTGTGCTCTGAGTTATGCCAGCGCTCTTCGCTGCTGCCCAATGTAGGTTGATATGTTGGTGTGTGTTCTCCAGAGTGCAACATATCACCTGCGCTTAGATTAATTTTTCCTGAATGTCTCAAACTAATTTTTTAATAATTCCATATAATGTTAGGTTGTAATTTTCCATTTCTGCTACCATTTGTAAGGCTATTCTGGTTTCAAACATTGCCTGGGCATTCTATGTTTCGATGGTAATAGTTTTATATTTACCCGACTGTGCTACCGACGTTCGGACAACCCGTGTTCTATTCCCGCTGGAAGTAGTGTGAGTTGTACTCGTTGTTGACAAAAAAATACCCCCGCGGTCGACCCAGCCGCTGGAAGAAATGGGTACCAGGGTAGTACTCTGGGAAAGTGAGGAATGCCGTCTCTCGTTGTGAGTTTCGATGCTTGAAGCGACACTATCCAGAAGTCTCCGAACACTTCTTGATAGGCGGCCGAGCACATATGGGCGACAACTCGCGTGCTAAGACGCCGATTCAAGTCTCGTATCTTTACTTTATCTTTATATTTATGTGTGCTACATCAAGGCCATGTAAGGGGGAGAACTGGGTAGTCTAAAGGTGAGACGTAGACCTCCGGACAAGAAGGTCTCAAGTTCGAATTATTCTTGTTGAGTCCGTGATTTCTTCATGACTTTTACTCCCGTCTCTGAGTAGTGAGATCCAGTATCTAGCCCTATCGGTTCATGGCGAAACTGCAAAAATCCCGTATGCATTCTGAGTACATTAAAGAACCCATTATAGTCAACATCGAAAAGACTAGGACAAATTAGCCGCTACCCGGGCATAATGTTTAAGCAGTTTAACTGTGACAAAGGCGAATGTGTCGGGCCGAAAGGCGCTATCTGACATAAACTAGCGACATATCAACATAGCGCCGCTTAACGGGTGACCGCTGAATAAGAAGAAATGTCGTCAGGTAACGGGACATATTCAGATAGCGAGAGCGACATTCATTGACGTACAAGCTACTTGAATGAAGAAATGTGTTATATATATATATATATATATATATATATATATATATATATAGTTACGGGTGAGAACGAATTTATAAGTAGTCTCTACGTTGTTATTGTCTATAATTAATGTGCAACATCGGCTGCCTTTTGTAATATTGGCACTCTGAGAGACTTCTAACAGTGCTTTTTTAACATAACGATTCTGCTGCTAACGACGTGTTAAGCCGTTTCGTATTGTACTGTTGGAATAATATGATATACCAAACGATGACAGACCACAGCTAACGATGACAGACCACAGCTAACGATGACAGGCCACAGCTAACGATGACAGGCCACAGCTAACGATAGATTTAGTCACAGCCAGCTGTATAGATGACCCGCGGGTAGAAAATAAAATCGAGAAAATACTCCAACTAGAGTGACATTTTCAGCTTTGCGAGCAGAGGCAGGGCGGTTGAGGGAAGAGTGACGCCAACCGTATATATCTCCTATAGACGAAAACGTGACTCTAGTTGTGATGTTTTCCAATTGTATTTTCTACCCGCGGGTCATTATATAGTTGGCTGTGTATTTACTGCGTCACGTGTGCAGAAAATACAACCGGTGAACCCTCCCACTAGCGTGACGTTTTCAACTATAGGAGCTTTAGACGTCTGACGTCACTCTACCCATATCGACCCCCCCCCCCTCCCCTCCCCCCCCCTCCCCTTGCTCGCAAAGCTGAAAACTTCACACTAGTGGGTTTTTTCGGGAATTCCTTCTTAGCGGCAGACCTAAGTAAATCTAAATCAGGGTATAGCAGTGAGAGTTTGAGAAGACAAGTGGGGAGTGAGGTAGTAGATACAAATATAACGATAACAAATAAAATGAGGGGGTCTGCGCGAGAGGCGTGAACAAGGGAAAGTCGTGGACCACGAGAAAAGATGAACGCGTCGTGAACTAGGAGGAAAAACGTGAAACATGATTAGAAACGAGACAAGGAGAGTTAGGTTAGACAAAGGGAGGAATTAGTTGTGATATGAGAAGTAGCGAGGATCCGATCCAGACGGCCTGTGTTTTTGTGTTACAGCCGGTACTGGGGATAAGGAAAGTTAGTTTACCTGAGAGCGATCCACAAGTTCGTTGTTGTGTTTGGATTCGACAGGGAATAGATTCAGTTTCCAGGAGTTGGTATGTAAACGGTAAATAGTAAGGATAGGATAAGTTACAAGGGAACAACACCAGCCGTAGAGCTGTAGTAGCAATATGTGAATAGTCAATCAGTTAGCCTCAAGATCAATTGTGAATAGCCACTAAGTAGAGTTAAGATAGATTAGTGAATAGTCATTAAAGTCGAATACTATAGCTCGTTTCAAATCACTTGCCCAACTTCGAAACGCTATTGCTCAGAAACCATTTGTTAAATACTGTTGAAATTTTCCAAATGTTATTAGAATGCAAAAGACCCTTTAAATGTATATTTAACAAATATCTTGCAGCTGTAGTTTTCTTAAAGCGGCGAATTTCTTTGATGTTTGTCAAAATTGTAAATTGTGAACCCCTAAATAATAGAAATTACCGTAGTTGCTGGTCTATGATTAATTTTCACTAGGTAAAGGCGTGGCCGTAATGGGAAATAACTGAATAAGGAAAAACACTAGGAGAATTATTGTCTTCTCAGTTCGAGGACGGACGATAATATCAAGGTATACCTGTATGTCGAATTTTCATAGTTGTGTGGTCCTGAAAAGGACCGTTTGTTGAACTAATTTAAGGTAATATAGGGGCCAACATTATGGGGGCTATATACTTTCATTCTGAATCAGACGAGTCTAAAAGATTAATAACTGTTTGGGGTTGAACATTCCACAAACCATCATTTTTCCAATATTCCTCTTCCTGTTTTAAGACGTGGTCTTCACATTTAGCCCAATAATCTTTGTCTATATTTAATAAAGCGAGATTAGCAAGAGTCTTTACATCGCATATTTTGAATGTTGTATTTCATCTGCCACTTGTCCTTTTAATTTTGCCCAGATTAGTTCTATTGGATTTAAATGAGCATGGTAAGGTGGCAGCCTCAAACTTATATGACCGTGCTCTTGGATAATCTTATCTATTTGAAAAATCTTTGTCCTTTGTTTTTGCTTTACTAGAGATAGTAATTCAGGTTTTAAGTACATGCTATTAAATTGTATGTGCTCCTTTGTGAGCCATATCTTAATAGCATCTTTTGTACTGGATGACGTCGGGACTTTATCTTCAAGTGCAACAATGTTGTGGTACGCTGCATTGTCCATTATTAGGCAAGATGGTCGATCTAGTGATGGGAGAACAGAATTTTCAATCCAATGTCTAAATATGTGACCATTCATCTCAGAGTGATAATCCCGATTGTCTATGGATTTTGAAAGAAAAATGAGCTCTGCATTCTGTATTAGTCCATGTTGTCGACTACCTGCATGAGCAATTATCAAGCGCTGTCCTTTGCTGCTAGGTATTAATCTCTTAATCTTTCCATCTGATGACTGCCATTCCCTTTGGTTAGTGTGGTGAGCATTGATCCATGTTTCATCCAAGTACACAATATCATAACCTTGCTTGCGCACCTCTTTTACTTCACGTAAGTACTTGCTTCTCATGACTACTATATGTGGCTTCTCACAGATGATGTTTCGTCCATTGGAATACTTTCTGAATGTAAAGCCTGCAGCTCTCACATTCCTCCATAATGTAGACTTTGATATTTCAATACTGTTGTTCTTTTTCAGCGAAATTTTAATTTTCTTATTGTAACAATTTCATTCATACTCAACATTTTGCGAATTTCACTTCTAATAAGTTCACTGTCGAAATTATCCAACATTTTTGCTCTTCCTTGTGATTTTGTATATTTTGAACATTGACGGTCACGTGCTTGAATCCAGCGATTAAATGACCGTTTAGATAAATCCAAAATGTGTCTTGTCCTATTCTCAGGGTTTTCTAAAGAATTAAATAATCTTCCTCGTTTAGCCTCTTTGCAAAAATAGTCATACATTTTTTTTGCGATGTTTTGTAAACTGCAGAATTTCATTTTAAGACTCATGATAAATGTTATCGTTCCACGTCTAACCTATGAATGAACGGAAATGGAACACACAATTTGTCGTGTTTTTTACAAGTGTCTAATTGTGTCAAACAAACCACGGGAAAGCGTGCAAATACGTCAATTCTAACGTGTATGGATATTTACTCGCTATTTTTAGTTTAAAATACTGTAAACATTAAGTTTTGACTACATCAATGGGTCGTTATAAATTTATATAAATCAAATAAGCAACAATAATAACCAAATGTTTTTTTTAATGAAATTAATTCCCTGTTGGGTTCTAATCATTATAACTTTACATGCAAATTTTGAATATCTTACAACAAGCGGTTAAAAAGCTATCGATTTTAAAAGTTGGGCACGAGTTATGAAACAAGCTATAGACGGTGGTTGTGTTAGATTATAACGAACATTAGAGTCAAGCGGTGAATGTTTCACTGAATAGCATCAAGAGAAGTAATCCCATGAAGTGTTGTGTCATAGTACACGAACAGTGTTGTCCTGCGGTGAAGATTTCACTGTGTAGCTTCAAGGAAAAAAATCCTATGAAGTGGTGTGTCATAGTACACGAACAGTGTTGTCAAGCGGTGAATATTTCACTCAGTAGCTTCATGGAAAGAAATCCATGAAGTGTTGTCATAGTACACGAACAGTGTTGTCCTGCGGTGAAGATTTCACTGTGCAGCTTCAAGGAAAAAAATCCTATGAAGTGGTGTGTCATAGTACACGAACAGTATTGTCAAGCGGTGGATATTTCACCGAGTAGCTTCAAGAGAAGTAATCCCATGAAGTGTTGTGTCATAGTACACGAACAGTATTGTCAAGCAGTGAATATTTCACTGTGTAGCTTGAAGGAAAGAAATCCTATGAAGTGTTGAGTCATAGTACACGACAATTAGTATCAAGGGTCGCAATAACTCGCGAGGGTCCTGGTCCTTCTGACAGCGCGCGAGACGGAGTATAATTCTCCATTAGATCATCATATTGGCGAGGGAAGTGAACCCCAGACCGCCCATCAATTGTGAGTAGCAGCGAGGCTGCAGTGAGTGTTTGTGGCTGAAGTTGTTGACAACCACGAGGTGTGTACGGCAGGAGAGTAAGCTGTGTGTACAAGGCGGTTGAAACACCATCCTGATTGTAACTTTAGAATGTGAAATGTGAATTTAGTTCTGAGGAGAATAAAGCCTCAGGAGTGTGTCTACAAAGTGTTCATTGAAGTTATTCTAGCGCTAGCTGTAATCGTCTGTCCCTAGTGAAAGCAACGCTGGGGTGTCAATCACTAACGGGAGTACTACAAGAACGATCAATTTGGCCATTAGTAGCAGACAAGGGCAGAGTGACCCAACACGGGCTGGCACAGTAAGGGGATTCCCCTTAATCGCCTCCAGGCAGCCGGACAAGTCCGACCTTACGAGTCCAAGGTGATTCTGCTGCAAGATTGTGCCAGGTCATGCGGGCGACGCCAATGGTGGGCGGTCGCTGCAATTTGCAGTCATAAAGTCAACTATAACGGTAAGCGACGTCACTGGTGGGCGGTCGCTGCAGTGAAGAAGACGCAGTAAAGACAGGCGTTGGCAGATCATAGGCAGACAAGAGAGATCAACAAAGGCGACGTCATCATCCCGCCGGCAACGCCGGAGTGAATTGCAACGCCGGAATGAATTGCAACGCCGGAAGGAACAACAAAGCTTCCCCGGCATAAATCTACCGTTGGCAGTGAACCGACTAAGCCCTTTTAAGGAGAAATGAAAAATAAAATATAGAAATAAATGGTATTGTTCGCTATATCATTGAACCATACCATTTTTTCTATATTCTATTTTTTCACATTCAGCTTTACTGCAGCTTCGCAATTTTATGGATTTATTTGCATTTCCTTGTCTTGACCCCTAAGCCCTTTGAACTTTTATTTGCTATTGGCAATGGGTGTTGTATAGAAAGCTCATGTAGTGTTTACTCTGGTAACTTTGGTAGAGCAGACGATGTGCACCCACAGTTTGCTTGTTTTGCATTTGACATTGTGTAAAGACACTTTTTTTTCTACAATAGTTAGTGAATTCGTCTTGGTAACAACTGATGGAGTTTATTTCGAAGAATGATGTAATAGTATATAGACTAAGAAGAGAATAGAATAATAGAATGAGAGATATATATCTAGGGTCGTGTATGTTAGTGGTTACCCATAACAGAGCATATGAGATTAGTAACAAAATATAGAAGGACATGAGCAATTTTAGGAATTGAAAATGTTAGCTATTAGAAGAAGAGTAGGGGGATAGAATTAAACTATATTGTCATCACCCATATAAATACTGCTGCTAAGTTCATGGTAATGCTGGACGAAATTCTGAGTTACAACATTACGTATATATTTTCTGGCGATAAAGTAGTCGACACCGTGAACGTTTGAAAGATTGAAAATGAGATGCCGACAAAAACCTTACTAGCGGTGTTTGACTCGGATTGAAAATATGAACACTTTGGGTCGAGGTTTTCATTGATGCTATAGTAGCGATTATTCTCACATCTCTAGTGCCTATGTGCTGTATAATCACATCGCTCTAATTGTTTCCAGTATTATTCTATAGAGGAAGACCCAGAGAGACACTGAGAAGAACATTGATGAGAGAGGCAAGAGCAGCAGGAATCGGCTCCCTAAATGAGATAGAGCTGCTTGCACAGAACAGAGACAAACGGCGAGATTTGATAAAATATATGTAAAAGAATTGAAAACTGCTAGAACAAAAATTCAGATAAAGGAGTATCTTGGTCTACGCCCTATGGGCCGGCTACGGCTCGAAAGGCCAATAGTTAGATAGATTATTCTATGGCATGGAGAACAACTAAAATGACAATCTTGAAGATACAGACTTTCATTAATGGATGCTTACGCTGAATAAAAGGATGGAAATGGCAGGACAAAATCACTAACATAGAATTATGAAAATGTACCAGTCAAATACCAGTGGATCAAGAGATACATCGAAGACGATGTCGCTGGATAGGACACACACTGCGGAAGCAACTGAGAGTATTACACAATAGGCTCTTTTTTGGAATCCCCGGGGAAAAAGACAAAGAGGAAGACCAAGGAATTCTTGGAGAAGACAGACAGAAGCAGAGATGAAAATGATGGGGAAGACATGGAACGATCTTAAAAGAATGGTAAGAAACAGAATGGGCTGGAAAGTGTTTGTTGAAGACCTATGCTCCACAGGGAGCTGAAAGGTAGAAGAAGAAGCTTATTCTATGACATAGCCTTTAGTATGCCCTATTGCTTCTTTACTATGTCAATTGTGCATAATGCATTCAGCCAATAATTAATTACCTTCCCTATTTTTGTGAGTCAGGTGCTCTTATCATTGGGCTGTCCCACTTCTTACTTATCAAAGTTGGAAACAAAATGGAGGCTCCTCGTCATATGTGTTGAGGTTTATTATGGAGGCTGTATTCATATTTCCACTTAACAATCGGCGCATTTATGAATAATGTGGTCAGTATTACTCCAGATCTCCCTACTTTTGCAGATAAAACATCATGTACCTATTTTTTTTAGAAAATGGGAAACCCAAAACCTATTGTATCTATTCTATTCTATTCGTGGAGCCAGTTTATTGCAGTCAAGAATTTCCCATATCTGTTCCAAAACTAGTCACAGTATTTTCCAAAATGCATCAGAAAATTCTGTTGGCAAGTCCGCTCTGTGTACGTCGTACTCGACTACACAGGCGACGATTTCAAACCTCTTTGGTCGCTTCTTACGACATGCCGTGGCAAGTAACAGTAGCTCTATTCCTTTCTCCCCTCACCGCGAGTGTCCGGTAGCCACACGGCAGATGCAGATGGGAAGTGCAGATGGGATGTGCAGATGGGAAGTGCAGATGGGAAGTGCAGATGGGAAGTGCAGATGGGAAGTACAGATGGGAAGTACAGATGGGATGTGCAGATGGGAAGTGCAGATGGGAAGTGCAGATGGGAAGTGCAGATGGGAAGTACAGATGGGATGTGCAGATGGGAAGTGCAGATGGGATGTGCAGATGGGAAGTGCAGATGGGAGGTGCAGATGGGAGGTGCAGATGGGAAGTGCAGATGGGAAGTGCAGATGGGAAGTGCAGATGGGAAGTGCAGATGGGAAGTACAGATGGGATGTGCAGATGGGATGTGCAGATGGGATGTGCAGATGGGATGTGCAGATGGAGGTGCAGATGGGAAGTGCAGATGGGAAGTGCAGATGGGAAGTGCAGGTGGGAAGTACAGATGGGATGTGCAGATGGGAAGTGCAGATGGGAAGTGCAGATGTGATGTGCAGATGGGAAGTGCAGATGGGAAGTACAGATGGGAGGTGCAGATGGGAAGTGCAGATGGGAAGTACAGATGGGATGGGCAGATGGGAAGTGCAGATGGGAAATTTGGCTGAGCCGGATATGGAAATTTAAAAATAAAATTGATGGAATTAACAGAACAACAATTTGGGTTTAGAAGAAACAGGGGAACAAAAGGAATCATTTTCTACATGAGATTGTTAGTAGAGAAATATATAGAAGTAAACAAACTAATCTAAGTATGCTTTAGAAACTCATCATTATAAGTGAGTTCCGTCTCCGCATCGAAGGTTGGCTACCATGGAGCGCCGATCTTCTCTGCCTCTTGCTTTGATGGTGGAGGTTGTCATAGACTGACTTGTCCATCTTTTGATGTTACTCATCAATGTTAGTCTTGGTCTGCCTCTGCCTCTTTTACCTTGTATTTTCCCTTCCAAGATTACTTTTAGTAGGCTGTTGTGTCTTTTAACATGCCTAAAAAATTGCATTTGTCTTGTTTTAATTGTATTTAGTAGTTCTCATTTGATATTTAGCTGTTTTAAGACTTCATCGTTTGTATTCTTTTCTTTCCATCCAATTCCTCTCCTTCTTCTATAAATCCAAATTTCAAAGGCTTCAAATTTATGTAATGTTTTCTGGTCTAATGTCCATGTTTCTGTACCATACAGGGATGTTGAGAAGATATAACATTTTGCAGTTCTTTGTTTTTGCCCTGGTTTTATTTGTTTTGATGTTTTTCATGGCAATAAAAATACTTTTTGCCATTCCTTTTCTTTTGTTTATTTCAGTTGTACATTTTCCATCACTAGTTATAGTATGTCTAAGGTAGTTGTAGTTGTGAACTGTCTCCAGGTCTATTCCTTAAAACTTGATATCCACTTGTAGGTTTTGAGTATTATATTGGTTTATTATCATAGTTTTTGTCTTTTTGATATTCACAGCTAATCCATATTTTTTGCTTGCCATGTTTATTTCATTAAGTAATTGTTGTAGATCTTTAGGATTTTCTGCTAGTAATACAGTAACATCAGCATATTTTAGGTTATTGATTATCTTTCCATTAATGTTTAGGCCTGGCACCGCTGTGATGTTTTTATAGATTTGCTCAGTGTATAGATTGAACAAGCTTGGTGATAGGATGCATCCCTGTCTTACTCCTCTTTTTTTTATCAATATGTGTAAAGTTCTCTTTGTTATATTTTATTATTGCTGTTTGTTCCCAGTATAAATTACGTATTAGTCGTATGTCCATGTTATTTAGATGTATCTATTTTAGGCAGTCTATAAATTGTTTATGGTGTATTATATCAAAAGCTTGGTGTAGTCTATGAAGCAGGCATATATTGGTTTGTTTACTTCTGTGTGCTTTTCGTTTATGTCATCATGCAGAATATGGCTTCTTTTGTCCCACTGTTTATCCTAAATCCAAATTGCTGCTCTTCTAATTCAATATTGATTTTATTCTGAATCCTTCCTGGTATAACTTTTAGCAAGATTTTTGTAATATGTCTGATTATGCTTATTGTTCTAAAATCACTGCATTCAACTACACTATTCCTTTTAGGCAATGTAATGAAAGTTGATGTTTTAAATTCATTTGGTATGTGTCCTGTATGGTATATGTCATTGTATATGTCTGTAATCACATCAATGCCAAAATATTATAGTGCTTTTATCATCTCTATCTGTATGTTGTCAGGACCTGCTGCTTTTCCCTTTTTCATTGTTTGTATAGCTTTTTCCACTTCCGATTTTAAAGCCTGATGTACATTCTATAATTGGTTTCTTATCACTTTCGTCATAAAATAATTATGTTATATATTCCTGCCATCTATTGATCATATCTTTATTGTATGTTATCATTTTTCCTTTTTTGTTTGCAATACATCCACTTTCTGTGGCTTTTTTAGTTTTACTAGTCATTCTCTTCTTTCTGTGTGCATCCCTCTTAAATCGTGTTTATTTTCCACATTTTTTATTTCTAGACATCTTAATCTGAGCCAGTCTTGTTTCGCCTTTTTGAACAATTTGCGTATTTCATTATCTATTTTGTTGTATTGGGTAGTGTTCTTCGCTTGTCTCCTTTCTTCCATTTTTTCCAAGATGGTGTTAGTTATACATTTTTTTCTTTTCTTTTTTTTGGGTAAGATGTCGCAAGTTTCTTGTATTGTTTTTCTTTAAGCATTGCCATTTTGTTGTAACTTTTTCATTTGGATTTTCTCATCTGTGCTGCTCAATCTCTTCTTGTAGCAGCTTCTGATATGTGTTTTTTACTTGTATTATATAAGTATCTTTAACATCTTTTTTTTTTATTTACAGCTGTTGTGTCTAGTGGCATCGTTGATAAATAAGCCTCTTGTTTGTTTCTCTATAGATTTACTTTCATTCATATTTACTCATAATCATTACAGGATTGTGATCTGAGTTAATATCTGCTCCTGGTTCGTTTTGGCTTTCTTGACGCTGTTGCGGAACCTATCTTTTATTATTATGTTGTCTATTTGATTGCTCTTCTTATACTCCAGTGCTGTTCCACGTGTATAGTTTCCTTTTCTCTTGCTCAAAGTAGGTGTTACATATTATCAGCCTGTTTTCTTCACAGAATTGTATTAATCTTTTTTTTCGTTCATTTCTTTTTTCCTAAACCATCATTTCCTATAATGGTCTTATATCTACCTTTTCCTACTTTAGCGTTCATATAACCCATAATAATCAAGATGTCTGAAGATTTCACTTGCTTCATAACTTTATTTAGATCTTCATAGTATGCCTCTATTTGTTCATCTGTGTAGTCTTGAGTAGGTGCGTATGTCTGTATTATTGCTATGTCAAATGATTTTGTTTTCATTTTGAGTAGCATAATCCTATCATTGTATATCCAGTGGGTATTTATATATTTTTGTAGCTCTCTTTTTATTAGTATTCCTACCCCTCTTTGATGTTCTGTTGTGTTACCTGAGTATATAAATGTATATTTTTGTCCTCTATATAGCCACATTCTTTCTATCTTGTCTCTGATATGCTTAAAATATATATGTTTAATCGTTCTGCTTCTAAAATTGTTGTGTTGTTTTTTTTATTACTCTGCCTTGTCACGCGACCAAACCATTTTATCTGTTGTTTCTTTATACATTCTAAGGTGGGGGCTATTGCTAGCTTTTTCTCAGCTCTTCATTTCTGATGTTATCTCTCAGGCTGTTTCCTGTCATTCGTCTGACACCTTTAATCTCAGTAGAGGTTATTTTTCTTATTATTTTTGCATCTGGGGTCCAGGACTGGCATTGGCTCCCTTGATACTTCACATATTTTGTTTTTAGCGCTTATCTACCAGAAGCTATAGTACAACATGAAAGATATGTAGATTGTCTGATTCGGTAAGTTTAAAGTAAAGTGTTGTATATTTTCCTTTTTTTTTCTTATTTGAACGTGTCGATGGCACTTCTATATATTCTAGCGGCTTCATTATTTCTGCCTTTTGGAGGACAGGTTGGTCTCGAGGCAAGACGCCGGCCTCGAGACAGAGAGGTTGTGGGTTCAAATCCCGGCTGCAGCAATTGGGATTTTTATTTATGATTTCTCTCTGCAGCAACCACCCCTGGTCTTAGCAGCGAGGCCCGGCTTGAAACGTCAATTACTCATGGACGGAAAAAATATTAGTACCTCCAAAGACGGAGTTGTTATCTGCCTGTGCGGCGAGGGACCCCTGTGCACACGGCTGCCAGGGAAATAACGGATTAAAACGCCAAATTCAGTTACTAATCTCTAGGGACTTCGTCAGAGATAAATTATTTTCCGCCTTTGAACATCTCTGTCGGCAATTTTACGTTGAAGTAGTTTAAAATCCAGAGTAAAAACTGTTATCAAAATATGTCAAGCTATTAATATTTAGTCCCAAGGTCTATTATTTGTGACGTCATGTACGTATATTTTAAATATTATTATAACTCAATGCAGTCTGACGGACATCTCTGTAAATCAAGATTAGATAACAAATCAGTCTGCATGATTGTGTCAATTGCGCGTGTTGAGTCAGTTATTCCTGCAGTGTCCTTTTGAATTGCCAATTACAAATTACAATTTTAGGTTCAGTTTCATCAGGAAAGTATTTCAACAATCCGTAGACGTAAAAATGACATGATAAGAAATATTGTTTTGTAAAAAAGATATGACGAAAAAATATTTGAACACGTTGTAGACGTCAAAACCAATCACGGAATTTAGTATTTAGTAATTTGTAGACGTTAAAAATATTTAACGAAAATAGTATTTTAATAAGCTACAGACGCCAAAAGCATGTAACGAAACAAATATTTTTACAAGTTGTAGATGCTAAATCATATCGTTATGGTTATGGTTATGGAAGGCCCCGGTATCACTGCAAAGGAATCAAAATCCATAATTGCTCAACCGCCCGTGCCAGTGGAATCATCCGAATTAATATCTCATCTCCCAAACAAAGAAATATAGCCTCAGTCCCCATCAGAGCAGTCTCAGCACACGAAAGACATAAGGCGAAACCACACAGAAAGTGAACACAGCCATCTGTTCCCTATCATACGATATCATCATTCATCGTAAGCAATCTGAATATCATGAGTATCAAAACACGATGTTTTAACAAGTTGCAGATGCTAAATGTGTATCAGGAAAATAATGTTTTAACAAGTTGCAGATGCTAAATGCATATCAGGAAAATAATGTTTTAACAAATTGCAGATGCTAAATGTATATCAGGAAAATAATGTTTTAACAAATTGCAGATGCTAAATGTATATCAGGAAAATAATGTTTTAAAAAGTTGCAGATGCTAAATGTATATCAGGAAAATAATGTTTAAAAAGTTGCAGATGCTAAATGTGTATCAGGAAAATAATGTTTTAAAAAGTTGCAGATGCTAAATGTATATCAGGAAAATAATGTTTTAAAAAGTTGCAGATGCTAAATGTATATCAGGAAAATAATGTTTAAACAAGTTGCAGATGCTAAATGCATATCATGGACATTTTTAACAAGCTGAAGACACCTAAGCTATCTTCTAAGCTTTACACGACAAAATTACTGTCTAACAGGCGCACTGGCGGCACAACGCACTCACGCCAACTAAACGCTCATAAGGGCGGACGATGAAGAAGGAGTAGTCACCGAGTGAGCCCGAAAAAGAAAAAAGAATTGGAAGTTCATAATACTTAGTAGATAGTACGTTCATGTGAGCTGAAATTATTTACAGCGTGTGCAACAGTGTGCTCTGTGTAGATTGCAAATTACGTCATCATTGGAATATTGACCAATATGGCGGATATGCGACAAGAACCTTCGAGGCTCAGTCTGAAATGTGTTCCTTGTTGCAGTCTCCTAATATTCCAAGTCTCGCTTGCGGCCGGAGCTACTGAGTTAGTGCTTTGTGCACACCGTAAGCTGTGTATTCCGTCCGGATCGTGTTTCGATATTCCGATTGCTCTCGGTGAATGATGATATCGTATGAGGAAGGACAGTTCAGCTGCGTTCACTTTCGGTGCTGCTTGGCCTTATGTCTTTTGACGTGTGCTGTTGTTGGTATGACGTGGAGTACGGCTGCCTTTCTTTGTTTGTATCCTTCAAAGAGATAAGTTTTAATTGGGACGATTCCACTGGCACCGGGCGGTTGAGCAATTATGGATTTTAACTCGTTGTCAGTGATACCGGGGCCTTCGACTAACCATAACAATAACCAATGAATACAGAACAGAGCTCGCTAAAAGTCTATTCACACGCATTTGCCATTGATACACTTGTTTAATGATTTCTCTATGGTACATTCAATAGATTAGAAATAGATATAGCTTAAATTGCAAAAATACATATGTGGTCACAACTGGAAATTATCAGATTAGTCCATTATGGGGGCATGGTGGTCTAGAGGTAAGACATCGGCCTCTGAACAAGAAAGTCCCGGGTTCTGTTCCCGGCACAGGCCGTGGGAATTTCAAGAGAAATAATCGAATCCGTGGTTTCTTCATGGCTTTACCTTTCTCAGATCTCTGGATTGTGAGATCCTATGTATATAGCCTTCTCGGATGATCGCAAAAAAGTAGGTCCAGTGTGCATTAAGCGCACGTTAAAGAACCATTGACAGTTGGAAATCGAAAAGAGTAGGCCAAAAGTGGTCGCTGCACGGGGAAAATTGAAAGGGAAAAATTAAAACAAAATCTACCCAAAACGTCAAGACTCTCGATGATAACAAATGTGTACTCTGAAGTAGAAGAATACCTGCCTGCATGGCGGAGGACACCGGAGAAGATTGCTGCTGGTGTGACAAATAGGGAAAATGGATAAAGGTAAAGGTAAAGTACGAGACATGAACCGGCGTCTTAGCACGCGAGTTTACACCCATATGTGCTCGGCCGCCTATCCAGAAATGTTCGGATATTTCTGTATAGTGTAGCCTCAAGCATCGAAACTCAGATGCGAAGCGACATTCCTCACCTTCCCAGGATAATACCCTGGTACCCATTTCTGCCAACGGCTGAGTCGACCGTGGGGGTATTTTTTTTTTTTTTTAATTTCCAACCACGAGTACAACTCACACTGCTCCCAGCGGGAATCGAACACGGGTTGTCCGAACGTCGGTAGTCCAGTCGGGTGGTTTTCCCAACTAGGCTACCGAGGCCCCAAGGGGAAAATGGATATTCACGCGAAATTCAGTCTCTTGCGAATTCGCCAGAACTAAAAGCTGGCGTACGTTAACAAGCAATAAACAAGCAACAAACAAACAACAAACAAGCAACAAATAAACAACAAACAAATAAACAAACGATACCATTATGTTTTATTTCCTCAATAATCCTTATGCTGATACTAAGAACTAAAATAACGGTATTCTATTAAAATATCTCTATAAACAAAAAACTAAAGTATCCCTGTCACGCCAAGGGGCGTAGAGGGAATAAGGTGTTAGTGACTATAAATTTTACAGACCTTCGGCACATAATTTTGGGGGTAAAGAGGTCGGTATTACGCCTGTGCTGCTTTACATTCCCAGGAACAAATTCGGTACACATTAAGGGCTGTGTGAACTGGAAGCCGTCGGTTGGGATCGAACCCTACCTCTTGTCCTTTGTAGTCCAGTTCACTAACCACTGAGCTATCGCGGCTCCCAAAATATCTCTATGACAAGCATTAATGAAACAAGACAATCACATTTGGAGTGATGTCTCTCCATCGGTGCCAGTCACATGAAATATTTCTATTTAGAATAAACGGAATGTTTTAGACTTAGAGCATTGTCACACACAACATCTGTTTACTGTGTAGGTTTATGTCTAAAAGTTCCGCTTAAAGATCCCAGTTATCTGTAGCTGTGCTTTCCTGGCGTCAGCCGACCCTGGGGTTGTCCCACAATTTGGGAATCGATATCGGTTAAGATAATAGAGAGAAAACATGCGCACTGCGTTTGAGGTCATTGGCATTGTAGCTCATGTCACCCCGATTTGCCTGCCACGAGGTTCCCATGTTTTATTCTGTTTTCACGCCGTGACCTCATCAGACCTGGATAACAATCGAACCCGCTGAACTAGCACGTACGATAATTGCTTGCTGATATAGCACACAGGGCTGTATCTGAAATAACTGAACCAATTTAAATTAACACATCCAACTGTTCCCTGCCATACGATATCATCATTCATCGTAAACAATTGGAATATCGAAACATGATCAAAACGGATGAAGCACACAGCTCACGGTGTGCACAGGGCAC
The DNA here is from genome assembly GCA_032433765.1 of Megaustenia siamemsis. Classification (NCBI taxonomy): domain Eukaryota; kingdom Metazoa; phylum Mollusca; class Gastropoda; order Stylommatophora; family Ariophantidae; genus Megaustenia; species Megaustenia siamemsis. The sequence goes on along the minus strand of JAVIAB010000073.1, from coordinate 37,102,043 downwards.
CTAACTCAGTAGCTCTTGCAACAAGCCGGACTAATTTAAAATACATTACAAACAAAAATACACTCACACATTTTACTAACGATGTGAGCAGTCTCACTCACAGGTGACACAAGATAACTCATTGTTATTTATTTGGAACCTTTCTACAACTCGTAGTGAAACCTGGCCCACCGGATGTCATTGTCTTTAGGCGGGAAAACATTAAAAGACACCACGCGTTAAAGTACCTTGGCACAGTTGTTTGTTTTCATCTCAAATTGGCAATTTAGTTCTAATCTTGGAAATTTAGCAGCGTTTATGGATACAGATGTCTCGAGCCTGGTACATTCCTCTCATTCTTAAATTAATATATTTTACAGAAATGGTTTCAATTTGAGACACAACACATAACACGTGTCGTTTCCAGCGAGAGTAAATATTTATGTGTGAATCGTTATGTGAATTTATGTGTTAATCGTTATGTGAATTTATGTGTGAATCGTTATGTGAATTTATGTGTGAATTTATGTGTGAATCGTTATGTGAATTTATGTGTGAATCGTTATGTGAATTTATGTGTGAGTAGTTAAGCTTGTAATAAAAAGATCAAAGTTTGGCAAATTTGAGAGTTTCAGGGGGTTGCAATATTTTCCTTCTTTTTGTTTTTTTACCACGAAAGCTTTTATATTTTAAAATACATTCTTCTTCTAATCACTTTGAATGTACGATAGAAGAAGAAGGTGCTTTTTATTTTTCCCGGAAAAACACAAATGAGCAAATCAACTAAACTAAAGTATCAATAACAAATCAATGTGCATTATATTTGCTTATAATCGTTATCATGTTTCTTTAACACAGTCAGAGATGATAGAAATATGACAGAGAAGGAGAGAGATGAGAGCTAGCTCACAGATGATAGAAATATGACAGAGAAGGAGAGAGATGATAGCTAGCTCACAGATGATAGAAATATGACAGAGGAGAGAGATTAGAGCTAGATCAGAGAGATGAGAGAAATATGAAAGAGAATGAGAGAGATTTTGAGAGATAATAGAAATATGAAAGAGAAGGAGAGAGATGAGGGAAAGAGATGCGAGAGTATGAGAGGTGAGCAATATTAAAAGGGGAGGTAAATGAGAGAGAGATGAGAAGATGAGAGGGACAAAAGAAGGAGAAAGATGAGAGAGGGAGATAGATGAGACAGAGATGAGATAAAGATGAGAGAGGGAGATAGATGAGAGGGAAGACGATGAGCACGGAAATTGTTACCTAGCCCAAAACGTCACAGAGGTCCTGACGACAGTTATATTATATTACAGGTGAAAGGTAATTACATCAGATGGGAGATGCACCACAGAAATAAAGAGCAGAATAACTCAGGCCAAAATAGCATTTCAGAAAATGAAAAATATCTTATGCAACAAATCTATGTCAATAGAAGTGAGAAAGAGAGTTCATCGGTGCTATATAGAACAAATTCTGACCTATGGACGCGAATCATGGACAGTAGACAAACAAATGAAAAAACGATTAGAGGCCACAGAGATGGGATTTCTCAGAAGAATGTTGAAAGTTCCCTGGACAGATAAAAAGACCAATGAGGTGTTCTCAAAGAGGCCAACACAAAAAGGGAGCTCTTAAAAAACATCAGAAAGAAGCAATCAACATTTTTCGGGCACATCATGAGAAGAGGAAAGTTGAAATACTTGGTTACAACTGGCAATATAAAAGGAAAGAGAGATCGCGGACGACAAAGAGAGAAAATACTGGATAGCTTGGTGTCATGGCATGGAAAACAGTCAACAACAGAGCTGATACGATGCACTGTAGATAGAAGATTGTGGAGGGACATGATCGCCTACGCCAGCCGGCATGGTATATGATGATGATGACAGGTGAAAGGAAAAGTGTGGTTAAGCTTTACATAGGTCAGGGACAAGACAAAATCAAACGACGTTGCGACGTAAGCATGAACAATGGACAACACATATACACATACAGATATATAAGCAAATAAAATTAACACTGCATCATCATCATCAAGTACCAAGCCTGCTGGCGTAGGTGATCATGTCTCTCCACAATTTTCAATCTCGACAGTTATTTATCATTTCTGTTGTTGACCTTCTGCCAAGCCATTCTCTTAAGCTGTCTGGTATCTTTTCTCTTTGATCCCTTCTATTTCTTCGTCCCTCAATTTTTCCAGTTGTCACAATATATTCCAGCTGTTCTTTTCTTATTACATGGCCATGATTGCTTCTTCCTAATATTGGAAATTAGCTCTCTTTTTGCTTTGGCCTCTTTCAGAACGTTTTCATTACTCTTCTTAGCTGTCCATGGTATTCTCAACATTCTTCTGTAAAACCACATTTCTACAGACTCCAGTGGTTTTCTTGTCTCTTGTCCTAATGCCCATGATTCACATCTATATGTTAAGACTGGCTGTACATCACATATAAGAACTCTTTTTCTTGTTTATATTGTCAAAATATATTGCATAGTATCCTCCTCACTTTTTGGAAAGCTGCTTCTGCCTGAGCCGTTCTACATCTCACCTCTTTTGTACATCTTGTTGTTCTTCTTCTGAGGTTAGCAAAGTTCCCAAATATTTAAATTCATGTTTTCGTTTTAATATTGTTCCACTTGTCTTTATGTTTGCACTGAGGTGACACTGCATAGCTCAATGATAATGAAATATCTTTAAAAGAACATGATATTTAAAATGTGTTATATGTTAGATATGTTATATTACAATATATATAAAATACGTTATAGCGGCCGCCAAGGCATTCATATCTCCTTTGAGGCAAACCCTCCTAAATTTCCTAAACACCAGTGTCCTGGCGCACTCTGCTTTCTATTCTCAACCACCATTTAATTCATGTGCTGTAGCAATGATCACAATACACTTCGTAGACAACCCTGAAACCTGTTACCCCAGATCCTCATAAATTCTGTACATACCCGGACCGTGCATGTAAACCCTGCATTAAAACTGTCTTGCCGTCGACATTAAATCCAATTTAGGTTTTTCGTGTGTGTGTTTCTATTTTCTCTCTCTCTCTCTCTCTCTCTCTCTCTCTCTCTCTCTCTCAACCACCCAACACCCTTTACCACTTTATTCACGGAACTTAAAATAATGTGTGCGATCTTGAGCTGTATAGTTCAAGTTTGCCAACCATCTAGATGGAGCTGTTAACAAAATCTAAGAAGATAGGCAACCGAAAAAACCTTGAACAAATCAAGTTATAACCAACAAAAACAAATCAATAAATGTCCCTAGTCACAGTTGTTCGCCGTTAACACTTTAGTTTATTTGCTCATTTGCGTTTTTCTAGGAAAATAAACATACACACACATCTTCTATTATACATCCAAAGTGATTAGAAGAAGCTCATTTTAAAATATGAACACTTTTGTGGTCGGTTAATTATGAAATATTGCATCCCCTGAAATTCTTGAATTTTCACAACTTTGATATTTCTTTAAGTGCTACAATATTATTGAAAAAGAAATATTTGCTTTAGCTAGAAATGGTACGTTTTGTGTCTGTTGTCATAAATTGAAACCACTTCTATACAATGTATCAATTTAAGAATGAGAGTAATGTCACTAGGCTGGTGAAGATTTCATCCATTATCATCATGTGCCATACCGGTTGGCGTAGGCGATCATGTCCTTCCATAATCTTCTATCTACAGTGCATTGTATCAGTTCTGTTGTTGACTGTTTTCCATGCCATGACACCAAGCTATCCAGTATTTTCTATCTTTGTCGTTCGCGATCTCTCTTTCCTTTTATTTTGCCAGTTGTAACCAAGTAAATGTTGATTGTTTCTTTGTGATGTTTTTTTAATGAGCTCTCTTTTTGTATTCGCCTCTTTGAGAATGTCCTCATTGGTCTTTTTAGCTGTCCAATCATAATTTCATCCATGAACGCTGCTAAATTGCCAAGATTGGAACTAAAATACCACTTTGAAATTAAGACAGACAACTGTGTAGTAAAGATGTTTGCAGGACCAGTGAGAAATATTGGCTGTGTTGTTTCTGGTTTATAGATAAATGACATGTACAGAGGCCTCACACTTTTAAAAGATTCCCTTGAGTTTCTATTTAAAATAAGCGAAATGTTTTAGACTTAAAACATTTTCTAAGATGAAGAAGATTCCCTTTAATTTCTATGTAGAATAAGCAGAATGTTTTAGACTTAAAACATTTTCTAAGATGAAGATTCCCTTTAATTTCTATGTAGAATAAGCGGGATGTTTTAGACTTAAAACATTTTCTAAGATGAAGATTCCCTTTAATTTCTATGTAGAATAAGCGGGATGTTTTAGACTAAGAAACTGACGACTTATACTCCCCACATTTCTCTGCGGGGTTTTTTTTTTAACGAGAGACCTGACGTCCTAACTTAAATGTGTTTTTGCTTTGATAATGGTAGACATGCATGATGGGACGACTACTTTTTGTTGGGAATCACACGGCTGACAGAATGCATTATTGAGACTACAACAATTTGCAGTAAAACATGGAACAAGTGGGGACTACAAGTAGCAAGGGCTAACATATGTGTACATAGAGTTAATAGCGTGTTACTGCAACAATAAAAATGCTGACTTTTAGTTATCAACAGAAAGCCTATGCCATTGCCCGGGCTGCTGTATTGTCTTGAACAAAGTTAACATTTATCGGTGTCCATGAAGAATATCTTGTCATTAGAAAATGCAGTTACTAGTACAAGCTTAAAAAAGCTTGTTTCTTTTGATTGTTTTTTGCCGTGTGTTTTCGATTTACTCGAGTGACATGGAGTAGGAAAGCCACAGTAGTTACAGTGAAACTCTCTATGACGACTACACATTGGCTGTGTTGTTTCTCCACCGATCAATACATTTAATGCCGCTTGGAATTGTCGCCTATGCAGCCAACTATGGCTTGCAAGGAGTTAGACCTTGCTGACGTCATAGCTAACAACGTACAAACGTAATTGTCGTGATGACAATTGCTGCACACGTTACCCTGTTTTTACAGAGACTAGCGTCGTCGCTTAACCTTTTTGATTGTTTTGTTTTCAACCTGTTTTTTTATTGAAGAAACTTGAGTGTGAAAGTAAATGACTGTGCACTCTCTTTTCAATTGTAGTCTCTTTGAATCTTCGTCTTTTCAGTCGATTAAGGCATGCACGGAGGTCAACCTTATCAATTAAAGTTGTAAACGACGCCAAATGCTTAGTAGGAGCTGCTGTAATTTGAGGTGGAGCAGAGATTTGGTAAATATTGACTGTTGTCCAACTTTTTTTTTAAACGTTCGCCAGCTTTTACCTCTGACGAAGTCCTTAGAGACTAGGAACTGAATGAATTTTGCGTGTTAATCCATTTTACCCTGGCAGCCGTGTGCACAGGGGTCCCTCGCCGCACAGGCAGATAACTCTGACTTCGGAGGTACTCATATTTTTTTTCGTCGATGAGTAATTGACGTTTCAAGCCGGGCCTCACTGCTGAGACCAGGGGTGGTTGCCGCTGAGAGAAATCATAAATAAAAATCCCAACCGGTGTAGCCGGGATTTGAACCCACAACCTCTCTGTCTAGAGACCGGCGTCTTGCCTCGAGACCAACCAGTCCCCCCCTCCCCATCCCTGTCCAACTGATACTATTGATTGAGTAAAATAAAATATCTTACCCTGATGGCCTCACACAGGAGGCTAATCATAGATGGCTAATAGTGTCAATACGAACCCTGAAGAAAACTTCTTCCCGGAGTACTGTGCTATGTTGTTGTTATGTTTATATTTTTATTTTTTCTTGTCAGTACACGATTCATTTAATCTCAGACTATGTCCTCTAGGTTTAGTTTGATCATAGCCATCCACAGATGGCTGTGCCATGATCATCTTGTCATGAGACCAAAACAAAAAATTGGGATGGCAAAAACGTGGCTATGTTACCGTAACATAAATGATGTACCTTAATATTCTTTGTTCATAAAAAAGTAGATCGATTAAACAAAAATAGATTAATGTCATTATCGTATTCAGCTTACCACTACTCTACGGAAACATAATGCATGTATGTGCATGTATATATGCATAATTATATGTATGTGTATGTTGATATGTATAAGTAGGTGCATGTCTGTTTGTATGTGTATATCTGTATACACGCATTGGTATATATATATATATACCAATACCCATACATATGAACACATACATGCATGTGCACACCCATACGGGGACAATCATATATGTGTAGAAATGTGCGCATAACGCACACATAACCAGAAGAGTGCACACCGGGGTCATCTGTAAACACGCATCTCTGTGTGTGTGTATACATGTATTTACAGGCCTTTAGATACTTTTAGACATTGTCAGTGCCTTTGCTGTCGAGGTAACATAGACAGTGTTCCCCCCACTCGTGTATTATACCAGAGGGTATAATTACAGCCACACTCGTGTGACTCCCCCTTTCCCATTCTGACCACGGTCCACGACACAGGGAAGTCATTTTTTCTTTTCTTTAACCCATTTCGATTATTTTGTTTTGGATGTTTCGTTACTAGTTATCTATGTAGGATTAGTTTTATTTACTTACATATCTGTGTGTGCGTGTTGTTTGTCTGTTCCTGCTGAAGGCCTATTGAGCCGAAACGTCGTTCAAATCTGTGTCCTCTACTAATCACGTAAAGCTTTTACCATATCATTTTTTCTAATTTTTTTTTCAATTTTCCCTCACATTCAGCTTTACTGCAGCTTCGCATTTTTATGCATTCATTTGCATTTCTTTGCCTTAACCCCTGTCTGTGTCCATGTTTGTCAATGACCATTTCATATTTTATGATTAATATGATCGATCGCCCGGCTGTCCTCTTTCTCAGATGACATCACTGGTACAGATTTTTAGAGGTCGAGTGAACCACGAAGCCGTGTCGGTCCGAAGAAAGTCACATCTGGGAATACCCAAGCACATGACGCTCTGATCAGATGCGAGTTCACTAACCACTCAGCCACTAAGGCATCAGTATAGATAACTAAAGAGCTTGCTAAAACAATAAGAATGCACAAATTTCGTCATCTGTTGAAAACAAACCGAGCACCTATAACATTGCCCGGAGTGCTGTGGTGTCTCTAACACAGCGTCCCTCTAACACACTGTGTCGTAGAGGAATGAAGTGTTAAAATAGGCCACAGCATTTGAAAATGACAGGAACAGGCCAGTGCTGTAACCCGCTGACATTAGCTGTTTTTATATGCATCATCAAAAGAGAATTACTCAAAGTGATAAACAGGAACACATTGAATAGATTGATTTGAGCACATTTCTAACATATAATTTGATTGACAGAACATAGCACGTAGGAGGAGATTTGGAGGGAGGGAGGGGATGGACAGGTAAAGTACGAGACTTGGATCGGCGTCTTAGCACGCGAGTTTCCATCCATCTGGGCTCGGCCGCCTTTGCAGAAGTGTTCGGAGACTTCTGGATAGTGTCGCTTCAAGCATCGAAACTCACAATGCGAGGCGGCATTCCTCACCTTCCCATAGTACTACACTGGTACCCATTTCTGCCAACGGCTGTGTCGACCGCGGGGTTTTTTTTTCTCCAACCACGTGTCCACGAGTACAGCACACACTGCTTCCAGCGGGAATCGACCACGGGTTGTCCGAATGTCGGTAGCCCAGTCGGGTGGTTTTCCCAACCAGGCTACCGAGCGCCCCCCCCCCACCCCAAAAAAATAAAAAGAAAAGAAAAAGCAACTATAACTATTAATATCGGACTATTAATGAGTATCGATTTTTTAATGAGTATTTTAACACTTAATTAGTGTGGAGAACATGTTATTAGGTGTTAACGTTACAAAATGTGGTTAGGAAGTTTATTTATTGTGGGCCACAGTCCGAACGTAAGTTAAGGAAAGGATCACGACACGCCCTGTGGTATACAGACAATATAGTATAATGGCCCTCTTTCTTTTCTAGAAAGTGTCTGTGGTGCCCATATATAATATATATATATATATATATATATATATATATATATATATATATATAGAGAGAGAGAGAGAGAGAGAGAGAGAGAGAGAGAAAGGAGTAGCACAGACTATTTGTATTTAACGTGCACATTAGATATAGCTGTTGCTGGTAACTAAGTGATTATATAAAGTGTTTATATAAAATCAACCCATTCAGCCGTCCTCTTCTATAGCAGCAGTGCAATATCAAACATAACAACCACATGCACTTCTTCCTGGTTCACTCTACAGTGTAGTGTGCACAGGCTGTTGGTGACAAGCTAAGTTTTGGACTGAGTTTAAAGATACGAGCTTTTACACTTTATGGAAATATATCCCTTGAGCTGTTGCGGTATTCACGAAGTATTCAGGATTAGGGATAATAATGGAAATAGTGCTGAAGGTGAGAGAAAGTGTTGGACATTTCCGCGTGTTAGGTTAGGTAATGAACGGTTGTAGTGTTGGATAATAGAAATACGAAATGTTATAAATGTTGGATATTATACATTTTTGATGATGAAAAAGGTGGATATTTTAAGCGCTGGACGGCTGTAATTTTGAATATTATAAATGTTGGGCAGTAGTAATTGTGAGTATTATAAATGTTGGGCAGTAGTAATTTTGAATATTATAAATGTTGGGCAGTAGTAATTGTGAGTATTATAAATGTTGGGCAGTAGAAATGGAAGTTAGACATGCTAGCCGATGTCCCGCTCTTTCACATAAATCTTTTTTTTTTCCTCCTTCCCTTTCCCGTTACTATCTTCTTCCATGATTTTTGGAGTAATGTGGTCGGCCTTACGCCCGTGCCGCTTACTTTCCCAGAAAAAAACCCCGTATCCATTTAAGGCTGGGTGAACCTGGAAGTCATCGACTCTTGTCCTTTGTAGTCCATTTCACTAACCACTGAGCTATCGCGACTCCCATACGCCCATATGATTGTAATAAAATAACGACATTGTTGTACTTAGATGCTTAGTCCCTGTTTGAACACAACGACTTAATGATATCTGAAAAATGCATGTTTTGGGTGAGAATACTGTGGCCATCAGTGGAACAAGATTACAGAGATAAATATCAGAGACGGCTACTGGCATTACTAAGCAATAAGATTATAGAATAGAGAGAAATATCATAGAGGGCTCACGCATTACTAAGAAAAAAGATTAAAGAGAGGAATATCATATAGGGCTACATACATTACCAAGAAACAAGATTAAAGAGAGGAATATCATAGAGGGCTACAGACATTACCAAGAAACAAGATTAAAGAGAGGAATATCATAGACGGCTACAGGCATTACCAAGCAATAAGATTATAGAGCGCTATACCATGACAGCGCTGCAGCAGTTCTGATAGTGTGACTTGCAGGTAAGGAGTTGAGGAGTTCTGGACATGAAGGTAGGTGGGCTGGAACCCCGCCATAGTTGCTGGAAGTTTTTTTCACTTCGAGTCTGTCGTTTCTCCGCGACATTACCTTCCAATTGCCTCTTGGTAGTGAGATCCGATGTTTAGTCCTCTCAGCGTAGTGAGATCCGATGTTTAGTCCTCTCAGCGTAGTGAGATCTGATGTTTAGTCCTCTCAGCGTAGTGAGATCCGATGTTTAGTCCTCTCAGCGTAGTGAGATCTGATGTTTAGTCTTATCAGCGTTGTGAGATCCGATGTTTAGTCCTCTCAGCGTAGTGAGATCCGATGTTTAGTCCTCTCAGCGTAGTGAGATCCGATGTCAAGTCTTCTCAGGGTAGTGAGATCCTATATCTAGTCTTCTCAGGGTAGTGAGGTCCGATGTCTCTTCCTCTCGGAGTAATGAGATCCGATGTCAAGTTTTCTAAGGGTAGTCAGATCCTATGTCTAGTCCTCTCAGGGTAGTGAGGTCCGATGTCTCTTCCTCTCAGTGTAGTGAGATCCGATGTCAAGTTTTCTAAGGGTAGTCAGATCCTATGTCTAGTCCTCTCAGGGTAGTGAGGTCCGATGTCTCTTCCTCTCAGAGTAATGAGATCCGATGCCTCTTCCTCTCAGTGTAGTGAGATCCGATGTCAAGTCTTCTCAGGGTAGTGAGATCCTATATCTAGTCCTCTCAGGGTAGTGAGATCTGATGTCTCTTCGTCTCAGATAACGGCAACAAACAGGAGATCTCGTGTGTATTCTGTGCTTGTTCAAGAATCCTAGGCAGTTAGAAGTCGAAAAGGGTAGGCTAAAATGGCCGAAATCCTGGTAAAGAACCAGTTTCATTTCAATCAGGAATTCCCCACCACTCCACCACTTGCCACAACATTTCTCAAAATGCTTCGGTAATTTCCGTTGACAATAGTCGTCCGTGCACGTCTTACTTGACTGCATAGGCGACGATTCCAAACATCTTTAGTCGCTTCTTACGACAAGCGTGACAGTAAATAGTGACTCTGATCTTTTCTCCCCTCACCGTGGGGTAGCCACACCCGAAGACTGATGTGTCTGGCCTAAATGCTCAGATATCGCGTCGTCGCCGTAAAACTAGCATCACAAAACACCCACACCCTTTTAAAGTGTGAACGTTATGAAGACGAAGTTGTTCTGTGATATGAAACTGTACGCAGAGCTTTCTATACGGATGCAATGTGATCTTCTGTAAAGTTTGGAGACAAATAATAATAAATTATTATTATTATAAAGGGACACTTCCGAGGCGATAATTCAGGGAATCGTGGGAGGAAGAGGTCTGTACTACAGCACTCAGAAAAAAGACAAATAAACAACAACAGAAAAAAACAAAGAACAATATATGCTCCGAAGCAGGATCGAACCCATACTCCATGGCACTGCGCCTTGCCACGAGAAGCCGAACGCTTAGGAACACTGCCACTCAGCTAACTAAAAAATTAGCTATTGCGGACAATGTCTTACGCGAAGGCGTTCTCATGACTATAGCATAGGGTTACGATCACAGCTGGGCTGTGGAGTACGGGTTCGATCCTGCTTCGGACCATATATTATTCTTTGTTTTTTTCTGTTGTTGTTTATTTGTCCTTTTTTTCTGAGTGCTGTAGTACAGACCTCTTCCTCCTATGATTCCCTGAATTATCGCCTCGGAAGTTTTCCTCTATAATAATATTAATTTATTATTATTTATCTCCAGTATAAAAACCACTGGAAACTACTATTCGTGTAGTTTCGTCCAATAAATGTTTGTCTGCAACACAAGTATTCAGCCCAACTGGGAGATACTTGTCTTAATAGGAAAGTACAGAAATACAATTTATTCCCAAGCTGTGATCGTAACTCTATGCTATAGTCATGAGAACGCCTTCGCGTAAGACATTGTCCACAATAGCTAATTTTTTAGTTATCTGAGTGGCAGTGTTCCTAAGCATTCGGCTTCTCGTGGCAAGGCGCAGTGCCATGGAGCACGGGTTCGATCCTGCTTCGGATCATATATTGTTCTTTGTTTTTTTCTGCTGTTTATTTGTCTTTTTTTTCTGAGTGCTATAGTACATACCTCTTCCCTTTTGTAAAGTCCTCTCGCCCAGCTGTGCTTCGCTCCTTAAGCTTTTTGACACTCAAAATAGGAACAAAACTACCTGGAACACGATTCCCGGAAGTCCACCTGCTGTTGGGTCTTGAGTCAGCAAGCTCACGAAATTAAACATTATATCAGCCCGATCTTAGTTTTAGTCTTTTTAATATTAATATTTAAGCAAAAAATATGGATTAGATATGAATGTCAAAAAGACTAAAACTATGATCATAAGCAAAGACAATATTCAAATCCTACAAGTGGATATCAAAGTTGAAGGAATAGACCTGGAGACAGTTCAGAGCTACAACTACCTTGGACATACTATAACCAGTGATGTACAACTGAAATAAACAAAAGAATATGAATGGCAACAAGTAATTTTAATGCCATGAAAAGTATACTAACATCAAAACAAATAACACCAGGGATAAAACTAAGAATTGGATGGAAAGAAAAGAGAACAAACGATAAAATCTTAAAACAACCAACAATTAAAGGAGAACTATTAAACACAATCAGGATAAGACAAATGACATTTTTGGGCCATGTTAAAAGACACAACGGGCTACTAAAAGTAATATTGGAAGGGAAAATACAGGGTAGTAGAGGCAGAAGCAGACCAAGACTAACATGGACGAGTAACATCGAAAGATGGACAAGTCAACCTATGACAACCTGCACCATCAAAGCAAGAGACAGAGTGGAATGACACTCTATGGTAGCCAACCTTCGATGCGGAGATGACACTCAATGATGATGATGATCAGCCTGTGCTGCCATTTATCCTAGAAATCTTGTCCACATGTCATTGTGATTCCCCTACGCGAGTTATATAACGTGAGACCCAGTACTACATATAACCAACACAAACCTGCTAGGGACAGAAACGTTATTGTCACTACGACTTCCGCATTACCACCACAAGTATAGCAAGCACATCAATACATTAATCGACACGACTGTATTTGTATTAAATAGTATCTTAATAATAATTCAATATAAAAACATTCCTGAACACTTTAAACAATATACTTACTATGCTCCAAATGATGGAAGCCGCGATAGCCCAGTGGTTGGTGAACTGGACTACAAAGAACAAGAGGTAGGGTTCGATCCTGACCGACGGCTTCCGGGCTCACCCAACCTTAAATGGGTACCAGATTTTTTTTTCTTCTGGGAAAGTAAAGCGGCACGGGCCGACCACATTACTCCGAAAAATCATGTGCTGAAGGTCTGTAAAAAGTATGATCGCATATTTCCTATACGCCACGTGGCGTGACAGGGGTCTTTATTTTATTTTATTTTTTTTACATGATCTATCCGTTATCAATCATCATTTCCTCTTGGTTTCACTATTTGAGTAGTTTTTTATTGTGATCGTTGTTTTTGTTTGTTTTTGTTTATTTGTTTGTTTGTTGGTTTGTTTGTGTAAAAGAAAGAGATGAGAGGGGCACTAAATGTTCAGAAAATCAGAAATGTGTAACTATACTTAAGCAGGTTGTACGTTTCCTTTTCTGTTGTTTTCCAGCATCGAAATCCCTTCTGCAGGGAGCAAAACCCAGTCGTGGTTGATGCGGAGATCAACACCCTCATCCGGGACAACACTGAAGAGGAAGATGCTGTCATCTAAGGAGATTGATCCTTAATACAACACATACGTAGTGCATGAGCATCTACAGCACGCTATGAAGGCAGAACAGTCAAAGAAGACAGCGATGCGTATGTTATGATCACGAGTAGCATGACCATGGAGGTGATGGCAGTGATTAGGATCTTCATCTGACTGGAGTCACAAGACTATACCCACGCTTGTATATTATTCGATTCGATGAACATGACAAGAAAAATGAAGACGGACTCGGTACGCAAGCAGTGGGTCGAGTCATTGAAGAAGTCAAATATGTAGAGGCACATTTGTCTACGTTCCTGGACATGCAGGAGTATGGGAAATGAGAGAGCGAACAGGCTAGCTAGCTGTGCTATCGTTGACGACGGTTGACATTGGTTTACATCAATGGATCAAGCTGACATATACCTTTTGAGACGCGGAAAGGGTGCATGACTTCAACAACCAAGAGCCCACATCACTTCTTCGGATGAGAGAGATAAGAGTAAAGATAGGCACAACCTGAAATGAGTGGCCTAATGGGCGTATGAGAGGACTTATCAACCAACAAAGAGTTGGAGTCGTCAATCACTGGGCGCTGCTGGACTTTCTGTGTTTGAGCACCTATGGACATGTTCGAAGTACAATGATGATGACTCACATATAACTCAGTCTTGACAAAATCGTTTCTGTTGTTTACCAGCATTCAAATACTAATTTTCTGTTGTATTTAAAAGATCTCTAAATGTTGTTTATATTTACGAAATTGTTCAGGCTTTGTTTATCCTTTCTTGATATTCTTTTCAGCTCACACGTGTTTCCTTGTTTTGTCAATGTGATCGTCGCTGTTGTTAACATCTGTTTTCTATATTATTTTAACATGATTTCTTAATTCTGTCTTTCATATGCTTATCAGTGGTTCAACTTGTCGGCTGTATTTGTGCCATCTGTTTCATTTGTTAATGTGTTGATATGAATATAGAAAAGTAAAGAGCCCCCGTCACGCCAAGTGGCGTATAGGTAATATGGTGTAAGTGACCATAAATTTTACAGACCTTCAGCACATGATTTTTGAAGTAATATGGTCGTTATTACGCCCGTGCCGCTTTACTTTCCCAGAAAAAAAAACCGTACCCATTTAAGGCTGGGTGAACTCGGAAGCCGTCGGTTGGGATCGAACGCTACCCCTTGTCCTTTGTAGTCCAGTTCACTAACCACTGGGCTACCGCGTCTCTCTTGATAAGAATATATTAGCAATGAAACGCCACAAGTTTATTCAAAGGCTCCGTTATGAGATCAATGCCCTATGTTTTCCGTTACAAACATTCCCTATTGTTTGTTTCATAATGAGACTGAAGCTGTTATTATCATCGTCAGCAAGGAATTGCTTTTTTTTTAAATTATCATGGTTATTATTATTGCATGGTGGCGATAGATATCGCGTGGTCAGCCCATGTGTTTTTGTGTGTGTGTGTGTGTGTGTGTGTGTGTGTGTGTGTGTGTGTGTGTGTGTGTGTGTGTGTGTGTGTCGTCGTCGTCGTCGTCGTCGTCGTCGTCGTCGTCGTCGTCGTCGTCGTCGTCGTCGTCGTCGTCGTCGTCGTCGTCGTCGTCGTCGTCGTCGTCGTCGTCGTCGTCGTCGTCGTCGTCGTCGTCGTCGTCGTCGTCGTCGTCGTCGTCGTCGTCGTCGTCGTCGTCGTCGTCGTCGTCGTCGTCGTCGTCGTCGTCGTCGTCGTCGTCGTCGTCGTCGTCGTCGTCGTCGTCGTCGTCGTCGTCGTCGTCGTCGTCGTCGTCGTCGTCGTCGTCGTCGTCGTCGTCGTCGTCGTCGTCGTCGTCGTCGTCGTCGTCGTCGTCGTCGTCGTCGTCGTCGTCGTCGTCGTCGTCGTCGTTCGTCGTCGTCGTCGTCGTCGTCGTCGTCGTCGTCGTCGTCGTCGTCGTCGTCGTCGTCGTCGTCGTCGTCGTCGTCGTCGTCGTCGTCGTCGTCGTCGTCGTCGTCGTCGTCGTCGTCGTCGTCGTCGTCGTCGTCGTCGTCGTCGTCGTCGTCGTCGTCGTCGTCGTCGTCGTCGTCGTCGTCGTCGTCGTCGTCGTCGTCGTCGTCGTCGTCGTCGTCGTCGTCGTCGTCGTCGTCGTCGTCGTCGTCGTCGTCGTCGTCGTCGTCGTCGTCGTCGTCGTCGTCGTCGTCGTCGTCGTCGTCGTCGTCGTCGTCGTCGTCGTCGTCGTCGTCGTCGTCGTCGTCGTCGTCGTCGTCGTCGTCGTCGTCGTCGTCGTCGTCGTCGTCGTCGTCGTCGTCGTCGTCGGATGATCTGTAATGAACAATCAGGTTTTAATAATCTGCCAGGTATATTTTTCGAGGAAGTTTCACTGACATCTGAATCAGCTAATATTGAGATCCATAGACCAAGCGGTGCAAGGGATGTAGTTGTACTTTTATATGTGATAATCGGTCCCTTTTGTTGACATGTTTTGTTCTTGCTATTTTTTTTTTTGGGGGGGGGGGCAGGAAGAGGGAGCTCCTCTGATCTCGTTTCAATTCCCTCTCTTTGTTCCTTGCCTCCTTGTAACACGATACGTCGCTAGATTCGCCCAGTCCCTTTCACTGACGGAGAAATCATTCATGGACACTTTCTTACAAACACCTCAATTGCCAAGTTTTGTTCTACCCGTAGATCTCTAACCGTTCTGAAGTTATCCATGAAGCAATCGTTCAGGGATGCGAGTAATGTCCATATTTAAAATGATCTAACCACATCACTCTATGACTTCAGAGCATTGCCTGCATGGTAGACATTTACTATATTTCAAGATGTGCGAGTATATTGAGTACTGTCATCGTGTACCATACCGGTTGGCGTATGCGATCATGTCCTTCCACAATCTTCTATCTACAGTACATCGTATCAGTTCTGTTGTTGACTGTTTTCCATGCCATGAAACCAAGCTATCCTGTATTTTCTATCTTTGTTGTCCGCGATCTCTCTTTCCTCTTATTTTGCCAGTTGTAACCAAGTATTCTAAGTTTCCTCTTCTCATGATGTGTCCGAAAAATGTTGATTGTTTCTTTCTGATGTTTTTTAGGAGCTGCCTTTTTGTGCTGGCCTATTTGAGAACTTCATATGAGTACTGTACTGAGTTCTATTTAGTAAAGCTGCTATATACAATTGTATCGTTATTTTTCCACTATTCTAGCTTTACATGGCCCCGCACGATATGATATATATGTGTGTGCATATCTCAGTTCTCTCTGTATGAGCATTTGTAGCTAGGTTAAGAAGCTCTGAGACATAGTATTCTATGAAACTATGAAAAACTAATAGAGAAAGAGATGAAAGTGCTTTAGGTGAGAGCTATAACAGCCTAGACGTAAACAGATTTTGACAAAATAATAATAAGATTGCATAAGAATGGCGGTGGAAGATGCAAAAAATAACTTGTGACGAAAGGGAAATACCAGCCACGTAATATTTTACGTGGCTCTATTTTTAGCTGGAGAGATTGCATTGAGCACAATATGAATTTAACAAATATTGTCTTCCTTATATTGATTTGGGAGCCGCGATCGCTCAGCGGTTTGTGAACTGGACTGCAAAGGACAAGAGGTAGGGTTCGATCCCAACCGACGGCTTTCGGGTTCACGCAGCCTTAAATGGGTACAGGATTTTTTTTCTGGGAAAGTAAAGCGGCATGGGCGTAATACCGACCACATTACCCCACAAATCATGTGCTGAAGGTCTGTAAAATATATGGTCACTAACACTATATTCCCTATACGCCACTTGGCGAGACGGGGGCTCTTTACTTTACTTTACTACGTATATCTGTGTATATGTTTCTTGAACTATACCACATTTGTGAAAAATGTCTTTTACACCAACGTGTTCCACCATGAAGTTTATAATTATTGCTAGCTCAATTGTGGTTCTTACTATCTGGTTTTTATTATTGTTTCTTTATTTATCTACCTTTAAGTCATTATTAAATGTATTTTAACATTACATTTATTATAACAGAAATTAGTTGGTTTTTTTTAAATCACCCCAAAAATACACAAACACTGGGCAACAGTTGTTTTTTGGATGGAGTGTCGATGTATGTCGATGAATGCCTACGTCATTCAGGGGCATATTCTCGTGTATTGTCATACTCGACAGGAAATGTAGGGAACAGAACTCATTCCTGGTCAATGCGGAGGTCAACGGTCTCATCTGGGATAACACCGATGAGAAAGATGCAGTCATCTATACAGACGGATCTGTAATACGACACCAAAGGAGTGCATGGGCATTTACAGCACGCTCGGCAGGCATAATAGTCAAAGAAGACAGTGGTGCATACGTTATGACCAAGAGTAGCATGACGATGGATGTGATGGCAGTGACCAGGGTATTCATCTGGTTAAAGTCACAAGACTACATTCAACCTGCATACTAAGTGATTCGGTTATCACTATTTAAAAAAAAAAGTGAAGTCAGGTGTACGCAGCCAATTGGTAGAGGTATGGTCGAAGTCAAAATTAAGTAGGGTCACCGTTGTCTACGTCCCTGGGCATGCGGAAGACGGGGAAAGAAAGAGCGGACAGGTTGGCTAAGCTACGCTGTCGTTGAAGACGATCAACCAATGGACCGGGCGGACATCATCAATGCCCTCCGAGGGCTTCGACAACCATGAATCCACGTCACTCCTTCGGATGAAAGAAGTGGGAGTTAGATGGGCACAGACAGAAACGAGAAACTTAGTGGTCGTATAAGTAGACTTAACAATCAACTCCCGAACTGGAGTCGTCAGTCGCTGGGCGGGACTTGCTGAGGAGGGGCTCTGAGCACTTACGGACATGTTCGGAGTGCAATGATGATGACCCGCAAAATAACTCAATAACTGAGGAGGGGGGCATCTGAGCACTTACGGACATGTTCGGAGTGCAATGATGATGACCCGCAAAATAACTCAATAACGGCGTCGATATAGATTTGTTGTAGTAAACGAGTTAACGCTCAGATTTTTAGCTCTGGAAACGTTAATTTGTGTGTGGAGGGGAGGGCAGCGAGAGAGAGAGAGAGAGAGAGAGAGAGAGAGAGAGAGAAGGAATTGCTTGACCTCATTCAAATGAATGAAACAACTATAAAGGCAGATAGTTTTTGTTAGACATGATCGCCTACGCTAGCACGCACAGTAAAGTGAAAAAAAGTAAAGTACCCCTGTCACGCCAAGTGGCGTATAGGGAATATGGTGTTAGTGACCATACATTTTACAGACCTTCGGCACATGATTTTTGGGGTAATGTGGTCGGTATTACGCCCGTGCCGCTTCACTTTCCCAGAAAAAAAAATCCGGTACCCATTAAAGGCTGGGTGAACCCGGAAGCCGTCGGTCAGGATCGAACCCATCCCTTGTCCTTTGTAGTCCAGTTCACTAACCATTGAGCTATCGCGGCTCCCTAGCACGCACAGTACTTTATTATTATGGCATGAATTTATAATTCTGCAGTATTTTCTATTTCCTTCAGCCAGTACTATTTTTTCTGCGCATAAATATGTACAGGAATTCTACTATACCAAACCTCTGAAGCTCTTGTGTAGGTATCTTTTTCATGAACCGTAACATGAGAATGTCAAATTGCGACAATTATAGTTACTTAAACAATGCGTCATGTTATTGTTGAAACTGTTAAAGTCGTGCATGTTTATCGGAACACGTTGCACCCTGTCTCGTTCCGGCTGAAAAAGAGCCCCCCTGCTGTTTGAACATTCTTTGATACTATTTTTTTTTAAATACACACGTTGCTCAAATAAATATTCTTGGAAAATCTGACAAAAGATAATGAAATGCTGCTTCAATAAATGTTTTGTAACTTAAAAATTTTTTTATTTGTTTGTTTTATCAGGACATTCAAGGGATTCTGGTAGTTTCTTGTCATCTCTAGAAGGACGATTTTCACTTTTTGCAAACAGTACTTGGACACTTCCAGCGCTCGAGGCTAACAATAACTGGTAAGTTCCAGAACTAATTCTGTGGCTGAGTTTTTACGATTTTCTGCGTTAAATTGTTTTTCCCTCTCGTTCGCCAGCCTTGATCTCTGACAAAGTCCCTAGAGACTAGGAACTGAATTTTTGCATGTTAATCCATTTTTCCCTGGCAGCCGTGTGCACAGGGGTCCCTCGCCGCATCGACAGATAACTCCGACTTCGGAGGTACTCATATTTCTTTTCCGTCGATGAGTAATTGACGTTTCAAGTGCCGCCTCGATGCAGAGACCAGGGGTGGTTGCCACAGAGAGAAATCATGAAATGAATGATGGTGAAGAAGAACGGTACATGTCTACCACAGTAGCCAGGTAAAGTGGTGCTTGTCCCCTTTCATTCGCTGGGTCAGGAGTGCCTGCCGCGGTACCTCAAGATCTGTTCACAAGACAAGATTGGGGGCAGGGGAAGAATAGGGTCTCTGTCGCGCCTAGTGCAGCATGGGAAATGTGGTGTTAATGTCAATGTATTTTCATTGATAATAAACACATTTGAGGTTGTTGTTGCTGCCACATTCAACTACTGGCGTAAATCTCATACCGGAGCGGTCACAGCCCGGACTACCGCCGACTTTACCTTCCGTCATAAAACATGGCGAAGTTGAAAAAGTCAAAAATCAATTGATGGTACCAAAAACCGAGGTCATGTGACATCCCCCGCCAATGATGCATGGCTTCTCGTTTCTTATTGTGCATCTCTCTTTAATAACACTGCAAGGCTTGGCAATATTATGTTGCTGGGAATTTTGAGAGGAAGAAAAAGTAAAGGCTGACGTAGAAGAGATAGGGAGATAATATCAAATAATGGCTTTGGTTTCACAGAATCAATTCAGAGGAAGGGGTATGTTTACAGCACTCGGCAAAATTGACAAATAATCAACAACAGAAAAAAATTATGGACCAAAGCAGGATCCAACCCGTACTCAAAGAGTGCCACCCTGATCTCAGCAGGCTGATTATCGCCTCGGAAGTTTCCCTCTATAATAATATTCATTTATTATTTGTCTCCAGCCTTTAGTTTCATAGACTGGAGGCAGCTACAAAAGTCAGAGAGGTGGAGATCTCATGTAGACATTCGTGTATCCGCAACCCCTTAGTATCTTTCTTTCTTTTCTTTCTTTCTTTCTTTCTTTCTTTCTTTCTTTCTTTCTTTCTTTCTTTCTTTCTTTCTTTCTTTCTTTCTTTCTTTCTTTCCTTCTTTCTTTCTTTCTTTCTTTCTTTCGTTCTTTCTTTCTTTCTTTCTTTCTCTTTCTTTCTTTCTTTCTTTCTTTCGTTCTTTCTTTCTTTCTCTTTCTTTCTTTCTTTCTTTCCTTCTTTCTTTCTTTCTTTCTTTCTCGTGTATCCGTTCGGGTGTCGAGGGAGATACAAGGTTCTGTTCTCCCCTTTCTAGTAGCTTCAATCATTGTAAATTGATGTTTTCTCCCTTCTCCTCTTTTAGTATATGTTGTGTATGATAAAGTATCCGGCAGTTTTCCTTGTAGGCGGGCAAAGCAGTTTATTTGTTGTTTCCGTATATAGCTTAGGATTAGTTAGATACCTACTCTCTCTCTCTCTCTCTCTCTCTCTCTCTCTCTCTCTTTCTCTATTATAATATCATTTCCCATTCTGTCTTTTCTGGACACTTCAAGCGCTTTGCATAGATATCTTATCTCAGTGCTGACAAACTGTCTTTTAGGTTTAGTCGTGATTAGCAATGTCTGACATTTGTAGCACAATATAGACATGAATATACTCTGTGTAAGATGTTGGTGGTAAATACTTTGTGTTGAAGTATATGTGATATGTGACGTAATATTTTGTTTGCCTTGTTGCATCGAATTTCTATTTATTTACCGATGTTATCATCTTCAGAGAATGTTGTTCCAAGATATTACAAGTTTGTTACTTGTTTTATAACTTTCTGTTCTATAAAAAAAAAAAAATAAAGTACCCCCGTAACGCCAAGTGGCGTAGGGGAATATGGTGTTAGTGACCATAAATTTTACAGACCTTCGGCACATGATTTTTGAGGTAACGTAGTCGGTATTACGCCCGTGCCACTTTACTTTCCCAGAAAAAAAAAATCCGGTACCCATTAAAGGCTGGGTGAACCGGAGCCGTCGGCTTGGATCGAACCCAACCTCTTGTCTTTTGTAGTCCAGTTCACTAACCACTGAGCTATCGCCGGCTCCCTTTGTGTTCTATAGCTACGTTTAATGTCTTGTGTGTGTGAGAGAGAGAGAGTGCGTGCGTGCGTGTGTGTGTGTGTCCGTCCATCTGTCTGTCTGTCTGTCTGTCCTGTCTATCGTGTTTGGTCTGTCTGTCTGTCCTTCCATTCTCTCCTCTCTCTCTCTCGCTCTCTCTTCTTGTTAATACAGTATAACTTCTTTTTTTCAGTGAGGGAGTATGTATGCACTGAAATACTCAATGGCAAAATGTCTCCTTTAATTTAATTGTGAAGTTGAAATAGTCCAATTTATTAATTTTATAGAGTTTAAAACAACTGCCATAGTTAAAAGGAGCCTTGGTGGCTAGTGTGCTCGCTTCCTGATCAGTATCTTCAGTGTTCGATTCTCGAAGTGGCGGATTTCTTTCCAACCTACACGACTCCGGGGTTCGCCTGGCCCCTACAAATGAGTAACAGGGATATCTGTGGGAAGAAAAGGCGACCTGGCGAGATACCGACCACATCACTCAAAAGTGTGCCGTGGTCATGGAAAAATATTGTTACTAACACCGCATTCCCCATACGCTTAGTAAGACTTAGATGGAACCTTCACTTCACATAGTTCAATAATTTGTTTGGGGTTTAAAACTACATTAGCCTGACTCAACTAGAGTGTAAAGAAGCTTAAGGGCTGAAAGACTTACTGAATGAGGTCCTCTTCCGATGATCAGATAGCTTCCTGCTGCGAAGCTCTGTATAAAGAGTTTCATGTCATACAGAAGTACAATTCTCGGTGCTCTGTCTCCTGTAGTGCTCTATCCCTACGTGCGACGACACTTTTTTTTAGACAGTTACAACTTTTTGTCATGGACTTATTTTGTTTACTTGTTTGTTTGTTTATTTGATTATTTGTTTGTTTCCTTTCGCCAGTTTCATATCTCTAGCGAAGTCCTGAGGGACTGCATGTTTCGTGAACATCACTTTTTCCTATTATTCGCACTGGCAGCCGTGTGCTCACGTGTCCCCTGCCTTACAAGCAGATATTCTTTAACTTCAGAGGTACTCTCATATTTTTATCGTCGAGAGTTTTCACGTTTTGCGTAGATTTTGTCCTGTTAGTTTTTCCCAGACAGCGCCAAATTTTGACCGACTTTTTTTTATTTCCAACTGCCAAGAGTTCTTTAACGCGTGCATTTTGCACACGGGACCTGTTTTTCACCATTTTTTTAGAGGGCTGACATTGGATCTTACTACCTTGGAGACCAGGGGAAGGTAAAGCCATGGATTCGATTTTATTTTTCTTTTTCTTTTTTTTTTTTTTTAATTTTCTACCGCCTATGGTGGGAATCGAAGCTGGAACCTTTTTGACTATATGCCGACGTCTTACCTCTAGACCACCAGCCCCCTGTCATGGACTAATCTGTGTTGCACCGACCGACGTTTGTCCAGATGCTTGTTTCTACAGAAGTTATATCCACTTGGCCTTCTCGTCTGCCGTGCAATCAAAGGCCAGTTTTATCTTGGACGTTGGTGTCTTCTTTAACCTCAAGATCTAAGGTTGTGTAAATATATTAAGTGTAATCGTTTATACATCGCTTCCGGCGAGGAACGGCAGTTGATTCTTCTGTAGTGGTGGGGGACGCCGCAGTACACATACCGGAAATACAATTTGTGCTGAACAGATATTTTGAATATTTTTGAATACAGTAACACTAACATCCATTCATGGCTCAGGCAAAAGCAGCTATCTAAAAAATTAGGAAGATACTATGCAATCCATTATTGACAATATAAACAAGAAAAAGAGTTCTTAAATGTTATGTAGAGAAAGTCTTAACATATGGATGTGAATCAAGGACAATAGGACAACAGACAAGGAAATCACTGGAGTCTGTAGAAATGTGGTTTTACAGAAGAATTTTGAGAGTACCATGGACAGCTATGAAGAGTAATAATAAAAACGTTCTGAAAGAGGCCAACACTGGGAAAATTGAGGGACGAAGAGATAGTGGGAAGCAAATAGAAAAGAGACCAGACAGCTTAAGAGAATGGCTTGGTAGAAGGTCAACAACAGAAATGATAAATAACTGTCGAGATCGAAAGTTATGAAGAGACATGATCACTTACGCCAGCAGGCTTGGTATTTCATGATGATGATGATCCAAAATGGCTAGATATCGTATCTCACTATCCAAAGACTAAGGAGACGGCAATCCCACGGAAAAGATTCAAAGTTCAGAGATAAAATTTCCTGTCCAGAGATCGAGGTCTTATATATATATATAACCACAGACCCCTCCCCACCCCCCCACAACCTAAACATAGAAATACAACAATGTCTTTCACGTATCTCCTAAGATTAACGTCATATTGCTCGCTAGTGATAAACACGTACATTAACTAAAGTTCTGGCTTTACGACCTTGAGAACTGAATGGACAATCTCTGAAATCACTCAGCGGTAAGGGCTAACAACTACCGAAATAATATACATAGCCAAAGATAAAATATTACAACTTCTTACACCGCTTCACGAATATGTGGAAATGATAGCGTCAGATTATTGTTAAACACATTTTGAGTGGAAGCCACATCTATGTAATTCGCAGAAGAGCGTTGAGAGTTCCCTAGACAGAAAAAAAGACCAGCGAAGAAATTCTTGATGTGGACACACAAATGAGGATCCACACATGAGAAAGTAACAGTCAACTTTTTTTTTTCATTGTGACAAAGGACTAAAGCGACACATTATAGCTACAGATAAAAGACGTGGAACGGTAGACCATGGATTCAAAAGGGAGATTGTACTCGAAGACTTTATTTTGTTACAAGACAGACAGTCACATGCAGATCTAATGCATAAAACTTCAGACAGAAGATTGTGGATAGACATTGTCGCCTACGCCAACCAGCACTTAAAGAAAAATTTACTTCGAGTGAAATAACTTCAGTATAAACGCTACATAGAATATTAATGATATATTTATAAAAGTATATCATATTTCAAAATTTGATAACCCTTTACTGTCAACTTTACAAAAAATATAATGTCATGTACTTCAGTTTTTAAAAAATAAATCTGAAGTTATGTTTAGAGTGTTCGCAACAATCACAAAGTTTTAGCTCCAGTAAGGAGAAGGTTGAGAACCACTGGACTGGATTTTTATTTCCAGGAAAAGTAGCAGCTCTAGGAAACCAAAACTCGTTTAGAAACGAACTGGTTCAGTAAAGGGGACATGTTTCACTGAATGAAAACCATTAGCCAGAACTTAGCTTATGCCAGGTATTGAAGTAGTACAGTAGTACGACTGCTTGCTTACACTTTTTTTTTAAAAAACTGGGTTTTCCCATTACATCATCATCATGTGCCCTGTCATGAAATGTTCACTGTTAAGGCCCCCCGCCAAAAAAAATAAATAAATAAAAATAAATAAACAAATAAACACAACAAATAAAATACGTAAGCACAAGCAGCAGATGATCTTTTTCTCTATTAACTGAATAATGTTCGTATTATAATATGACCAGTAAGAGATTAATGTTTCAAATATGGCTACAATTTAACGGTGTAAAAGGTCAGTGATTGACGAACTGGGTGTTGCAGCCTGATACAAAGAGGACAACGGGAACAACTCTATAAACACGCATTAACAAAATATATCGACACAGAACTTGAACATTTGTTTTCAGCGTTACAAAAACAATGCGTGTTGTTATAGTAGTAGAACTGCATGAGAGAGTACAGTGCAAGCTGTTACAGACACTGTCTTTTCTTTATTCTTTGATCGACTGAAAGGTAGAAATTTCCGTTAAAATAGTCTTTATATTGAATTGATTGTTGCGTCATCGTTATCATCATTGAGTTATCAACAATAATCATCAAATATCATCTCTTTTCTTCTCTATATTTGTGTTCTATTCTCTTTCTGTGGCCGCAGGACCAACAACAATCAGTGGGTGGCGTAACTTATTAGTGGGTAACAACAATCAGTGAGTGACGTAGCTTATTAGTGGGTAACAACAATCAGTGGGTGACGTAGCTTATTAGTGGGTAACAACAATCAGTGGGTGACGTAGCTTATTAGTGGGTAACAACAATCAGTGGGTGATGTAGCTTATTAGTGGGTAACAACAATCGGTGGGTGACGTAGCTTATTAGTGGGTAACAACAATCAGTGGGTGACGTAGCTTATTAGTTGGTAACAACAATCAGTGCGTGACGTAGCATATTAGTGGGTAACAACAATCAGTGGGTGTCGTAGCTTATTATTGGGCAACAACAATCAGTGAGTGACGTAGCTTATTAGTGGGTAACAACAATCAGTGGGTGACGTAGCTTATTAGTGGGTAACAACAATCAGTGGGTGACGTAGCTTATTAGTGGGTAACAACAATCAGTGGGTGACGTAGCTTATTTGTGGGTAACAACAATCAGTGGGTGACGTAGCTTATTAGTGGGTAACGACAATCAATGTGTGGTGTAGCTTATTAGTAGGCAACAACAATCAGTGGGTGACGTAGCTTATTAATGGGTAACAACAATCAGTGGGTGACGTAGCTTATTAGTGGGTAACAATAATCAGTGGGTGACGTAGCTTATTAGTGGGTAACAACAATCAGTGGGTGACGTAGCTTATTAGTGGGTAACAACAATCAGTGGGTGACGTAGCTTATTAGTGGGTAACAACAATCAGTGGGTGACGTAGCTTATTAGTGGGTAACAACATTCAGTGGGTGGCGTAGCTTATTATTGGGTAACAACAATCAGTGGGTGACGTAGCTTATTAGTGGGCAACAACAATCAGTGAGTGACGTAGCTTATTAGTGGGCAAAAACAATCAGTGGGTAGCGTAGCTTATTAGTGGGTAACAACAATCAGTGGGTAGCGTAGCTTATTAGTGGGTAACAACAATCAGTGGGTGACGTAGCTTATTAGTGGGTAACAACAATCAGTGGGTGGCGTAGCTTATTAGTGGGTAACAACAATCAGTGGGTGACGTAGCTTATTAGTGGGTAACAACAATCAGTGGGTGACGTAGCTTATTAGTGGGTAACAACAATCAGTGGGTGGCGTAGCTTATTAGTGGGTAACAACAATCAGTGGGTATCGTAGCTTATTAGTGGGTAACAACAATCAGTGGGTGACGTAGCTTATTAGTGGGTAACAACAATCAGTGGGTGACGTAGCTTATTTGTGGGTAACAACAATCAGTGGGTGACGTAGCTTATTAGTGGGTAACAACAATCAGTGGGTGACGTAGCTTATTAGTGGTAACAACAATCAGTGGGTGACGTAGCTTATTAGTGGGTAACAACAATCAGTGGGTGACGTAGCTTATTAGTGGGTAACAACAATCAGTGGGTGACGTAGCTTATTAGTGGGTAACAACAATCAGTGGGTGACGTAGCTTATTAGTAGGTAACAACAATCAGTGAGTGACGTAGCTTATTAGTGGGCAACAACAATCAGTGAGTGACGTAGCTTATTAGTTGGCAACAACAATCAGTGGGTGGCGTAGCTTATTAGTGGGCAACAACAATCAGTGAGTGACGTAGCTTATTAATGGGTAACAACAATCAGTGAGTGACGTAGCTTATTAGTGGGTAACAACAATCAGTGGGTGACGTAGCTTAAGTTGGGTAACAACAATCAGTGAGTGACGTAGCTTATTAGTGGGCAACAACAATCAGTGAGTGACGTAGCTTATTAGTGGGCAACAACAATCAGTGGGTGGCGTAGCTTATTAGTGGGCAACAACAATCAGTGAGTGACGTAGCTTATTAGTGGGTAACAACAATCAGTGAGTGACGTAGCTTATTAGTGGGTAACAACAATCAGTGGGTGACGTAGCTTAAGTTGGGTAACAACAATCAGTGGGTGACGTAGCTTATTAGTGGGTAACAACAATCAGTGGGTGACGTAGCTTATTAGTGGGTAACAACAATCAATGTGTGGTGTAGCTTATTAGTGGGTAACGACAATCAATGTGTGGTGTAGCTTATTAGTAGGCAACGGCAATCAATGGGTTACGTAGCTTATTAGTGAGCAACAACAATCAGTGGGTGACGTAGCTTATTAGTGGGTAACAACAATCAGTGGGTGACGTAGCTTATTAGTGGGTAACAACAATCAGTGGGTGACGTATCTTATTAGTGGGTAACAACAATCAGTGGGTGACGTAGCTTATTAGTGGGTAACAACAATCAGTGGGTGACGTATCTTATTAGTGGGTAACAACAATCAGAGGGTGACGTAGATTATTAGTGGGTAACAACAATCAGTGGGTGACGTAGCTTATTAGTGGGTAACAACAATCAGTGGGTGACGTAGAGTATTAGTGGGTAACAACAATCAGTGGGTGACGTAGCTTATTAGTGGGTAACAACAATCAGTGGGTGACGTAGCTTATTAGTGGGTAACAACAATCAGTGGGTGACGTAGCTTATTAGTGGGTAACAACAATCAGTGGGTGACGTATCTTATTAGTGGGTAACAACAATCAGAGGGTGACGTAGATTATTAGTGGGTAACAACAATCAGTGGGTGACGTAGCTTATTAGTGGGTAACAACAATCAGTGGGTGACGTAGAGTATTAGTGGGTAACAACAATCAGTGGGTGACGTAGCTTATTAGTGGGTAACAACAATCAGTGGGTGACGTAGAGTATTAGTGGGTAACAACAATCAGTGGGTGACGTAGCTTATTAGTGGGTAACAACAATCAGTGGGTGACGTAGCTTATTAGTGGGTAACAACAATCAGTGAGTGACGTAGCTTCTTATAGTGGGCAACAACAATCAGTGGTTGGCCTATATTATTAGTGGGTAACAACAATCAGTGGGTGGCGTTGCCTCTCAGTTGACAATAACAAGGTCATCAACTCCAAGCTATCCGCTATGTCTGACCGACATTGTACTTTTCTGTTTTCCTTGTCCTCCCACTAATTATCGCATCCATCTTTATCAACACCCAACAACGTGTGACACTTGATGTGTGTGTGTGTGTATGTTACTTTGTGCACGTGTAATCGATCGAAAAACTAATATTCAAATCGTGTCCTTTCCGTATTTTATTATCAAACCTATTTTCTGAGTGCCTTATTCTTTTTTTTTTTCGTTTTGAAGAATTTTTTTTTCGAATTGTGCTAGCATCCTCTTTTGCAGAGAAATATATTATTCAGTCTTTTGCTTAGAAGAGTGCTTCCCAAAGCCACATAGTGTCTCACCTAACTCTCAGGTACCTTACAGTATCAATTTAGTCATATAGACAGAATGGGCCTCATTCCTTTAGGGGGACCCGCGGTAACTATCTTTTCAAGTATCTCACATTGCAGTTGCAACATTTCAAAGCTCATGAACGGCTCTTTTCAAGTATTTACATTACAGTTGGAACATTTCAAAGCGCATGAACGGCACTTTTCAAGTATCTCACATTGCAGTTGCAACATTTCAAAGCTCATGAACGGCTCTTTTCAAGAATCTTACATCGCAGTTAGAACATTTCAAAGCTTATAAACGGCTCTTTTCAAGTATCTTACATCGCAGTTAGAACATTTCAAAGCTTATAAACGGCTCTTTTCAAGAATCTTACATCGCAGTTAGAACATTTCAAAGCTTATAAACGGCTCTTTTCAAGTATCTTACATCGCAGCTAGAACATTTCAAAGGTTATGAAGCAGCTCTATCATCGCGATAGTACAAACTCTTTTATATATATATATATATATATATATATATATATATATATAAATATCATGCTATCAACGTTCCTGAATGTTATGACAGAGGAGTCCATAGGTGTCACCTGATCACGAACGCTATTGGTGAACGAATCTATTCGAAGTTAAAACTGTTGGAAAATTAAAATCGTCATCATTCGTTATATATACAAGAACGATTGAACTCACTTGACATTATAACCACAGTACACCACTTTGCAAATGGTAGTCCTCTAAGATGTCCTGAAAATGTTGTTTGTTTTTTTAACAGTTGAGGAAAGCGAGTATCAAAAGTTGTGTAGGTTTATAAAAACTAAGTTTATATAATAAAATGTGTATTTAATCATAATGTGTAATATTGTGTAATATTGTTTCATTTATTTAATCATTTTGTTCATAATATGTTAATTTTTCAAAACTTTAATAGCTGTTAATGTTTGTTTCGTGTAATAAAGTTGGCAAATTAAAATTGTTTTGAAGCACTTGATGATGATATTGCATTGGGCTAATGCACGAATTTGTTATTTTTATTATTTACATTTGTTTCGTTGTGACAAGAACATTGTACGCAAACATAAACATAATCAAACAGACTATATATAATATAGCATCTTTGAGGGAGAAGTTTTTTTAAGTTCTTATTACTAGGTCAAAGTATTTAGTTCTGGTCAGATGTTTGTATCTCTTCCTCGATGTTATTACCTGATTGTAGCTCTAATATTGGAGACATGAGAGGATATTTAATCATATCAAGATTCAGACAGGGCTGCACTAACACTAGATTCATTTAATTTAATTTATTTATTTTAATTTTGTTTATTTAAATAAAGGAATTTTCATGATTTATTACAACAACAACAACAACAACAACAACAACAACAACAACAACAACAACAACTACTACTACTACTACTACTACTACTTCTATTGATAGATCGTCGTACTACTTCTTTTATATGATATGATATGATATGATATGATATGATATGATATGATATGACATGACATGATATGATATGATATGATATGATATATAAATATATATATATATGTGTATATATATACTGTATATATATATATATATATATATATATATATATATATATATATATATATTCTCAGCTGTCATCTCTGTACTCAGCTCTCATCTCTGGGCTCAGTTCTCATCTCTGTGCTCAGTTCTCATCTCTGTGCTCAGCTCTCATCTCTGGGCTCATTTCTCATCTCTGTGTTCAGTTCTCATCTCTGTGCTCAGTTCTCATCTCTGTGCTCAGCTCTCATCTCTGTGCTCAGCTCTCATCTCTGGGCTCATTTCTCATCTCTGTGCTCAGTTCTCATCTCTGTGCTCAGCTCTCATCTCTGTGCTCAGTTCTCATCTCTGTGCTCAGCTCTCATCTCTGGGCTCATTTCTCATCTCTGTGCTCAGTTCTCATCTCTGGGCTCATTTCTCATCTCTGTGCTCAGTTCTCATCTCTGTGCTCATTACTTGAATGGTTTCCAGCTACTATGGTTTCTCACTTGCTTTCTGACATATAGACCTAGCCCGCTAGCTTACTTGTTAAAATTACCTGTTTCTTTGGTGGCTTTTCGCTGCCTATGCCGCTTTTCGCTACCTCTGCGGCTCTTCTGTCCTCATCTGTCTTATTTATTACTTACCTGTGCTGTTCACATCTGATCTCTTATCTGAAGACAAATAATAATTATTAATGAATGTTATTATGAACAGAAACTTCCGAGGCGACAGATCAACGCATAATTTTGGGAGGACAAGTAAGTTTACAACACTCGGAAAAATTCACAAATAAACAATAGAAGACACAAAGAACGATAGACAGCCCGAAATAGGCTCGAACCCATACTCTCTAACGTATCGCCGTGCCACGAGAGACCAGCATTACAGCACTCTGCCAGCTAAGCAGCGAATTTTATTCTTACAACTCACAACGGCTTAACTAATTAACTTAGCGTGAGTTTACTGGCCCCACTACGCCTTAACTTGTTCGTCGTTACCTGTACAATATGTTAACCTTACTTTTGTTGCTTCTGTTAATTGCCTGATAACCCTTGATCGCTCGCTGAAGGTAACAAATCTGTCACCGCCAGCGCCCTCGCTTGTCAAAACAAGGTGCTCCGTGCTAGCAAGAGAATGAACGTACGTGCCATATTATTCTAGGACTATTTGGGATCTAACGGCCACAGGACAGTTTCCCATAAAACTACCAGTGCTGACGTCACACAGCAACAATCGTCTGAGGAAACAATTTTAACAAAGAGCGTGATTCGACTCCCTAACGAAACACCCCAACATTAAAAAGACAAACAAACAATAAAATTAAGATAAAATTGAAGCTAGACTAACAGAAAGACAAGACAAACTACAACGTTTTGACAAGAGCCTTCATCAGGTATAGTTAACAAACTATGCAAAATTAAACACAAAAATCCAAGTTAGAATAAAGTACACATCTGTAAAAAAAATTGCGGAAAGAATGGCGGAAAAGGCGATGACAAGCATTTTCGTAGAGTTTGGTTAAAACATTAATAGTCAATAGGGCGCGTAGGATTTAATTAGACACGAGGAACCAAACGGGAGCCGCGATAGCTCAGTGGTTAGTGAACTGGACTACAAAGGACAAGAAGTAGGGTTCGATCCCAACCGACGGCTTCCGGGTTCACCCAGCCTTAAATGGGTTACCGGATTTTTTTTCTGGGAAAGTAAAGCGACACGGGCGTAATGCCGACCACGTTGCCCCAAAAATCATGTGCTTAAGGTCTGTAAAATGTATGGTCACTAACACCATATTCCCTATACGCCACTTGGCGGGACGGGGGCTCTTTTCTTACTTTTTTAAAGGAACCAAACAATGGAAAAAAAAAAGAAAAATTTGAAAAATAAAAGTGAGGTGTCCCATGCGATACGAAGAAAACGAGAAGAAGAGTATAAAAGAGATAGAGGACAGGGGTGGCAAGAGGAAAGAAGAGTAAGAGAGGTTCTAAAGATAACGAACCATAGGAAGAAAACAGAAAAAAAAACAAAGAACAATATATGGTCCGAAGCAGGATCGAACCCGTACTCATTGGCACTGCGCCTTGCCACGAGAAGCCGAAAGCTAGGGAACACTGCCAATCAGGCTTAGTTAGCTGAGTAGCAGTGTTCCCTAGCGTTTGGCTTCTCATTATCATAGTTTTAGTCTTTCTTATATCCATATCCTAGAGCCATAGAGATGAAAACAGATCTATAGCTATGTTTCAAAGATTATACCAAAGCACGTGACAAAGTAAAGCACCAAGAAATAATCGTTTTTTTTTTACACTCTTCTATATCATCTGCACATAGACAGCAAAGATCTAAGAATAACAAAGAACACATACTGGCAACAAACAGCGGCCATAAGAACTGGAAATCAATTGGGAATGTTTCAACAAATAAAACAGGGTGCTAGACAAGGTTGTGTGCTGTCACCAGATTTGTTTAATATGTATAGTGAGATTATTTTAAGATCCATAAGGGGCATGCCTGGAATAACAATTGGAGGTCATAATATAAATAATCTAAGGTATGCTGATGATACCTCACGTCTTAACCGCTAAGAGTGAAAATGAGTTACAAGAAATGTTAGACATTATAGTGAAAGAAAGCAAAAATAATGGTTTCAATCTTAATAGCAAAAAGACATAAGTAATGGTAACAACAAAGAAAAAGACATCATCTCAGTGCAAAATAAATACAAGCGGAACAATATTAAAACAGGTAAATTAATTTTAATATCTGGGAACTTTGTTAACCTCAGGCGGAAGATGTACAACAGAGGTGAGATGCAGAATAGATCAGGCAAAAGCAGCTTTCCAAAAAATGAGGAAGATACTATGCAATCCATTTTTGACAATAGAAACAAGAAAAAGAGTTCTTAAATGTTATGTAGAGCCAGTCTTAACATATGGATGTGAATCATGGACAAAAGGACAATAGACAAGAAAATCACTGGAGTCTGTAGAAATGTGGTTTTACAGAAGAATGTTGAGAATACCATGGACAGCTAAGAAGAGTAATGAAAACATTCTGAAAGAGGCCAAAGCAAAAAGAGAGCTAATTTCCAATATTTGGAAGAAACAATCATCATTTTTTTTTGGCCATGTAAGAGAAGAGAACAGCTGGAATATATTGTAACAACTGGGAAAAATGAGGGACGAAGAGATAGAGGGAAGCAAATAGATAAGATACCAGACAGCTTAATTCTCTCTCTCTCTCTCTGCGTTCAGGACTCAATCAGAGTAAGGATTCCAGACTCTCATATGAAGTCAGCTGTCAGGCTAAGTGTGTTGATCGCCCCCACAGACAGAACATCACAATTAGAGTCTGTCAGATCCACTCTGACTGAACACCCGTTAATACGTTGCACTGTGTTCTGCGCCAGTGGCCCAGTGCATCCGATTTCAGCCAGCATTTTTTCAGGTTTGCTTTCCTTAGCCTTTGATTGTCCCCAATCTTCCTGCAAGGCAGCAGTTGATCTTTTCTGTCGGGGATTCTGCCCTTAGATGGTCGGCCTTCCCAGGTTTACAATTAAGAGAATGGCTTGGTAGAAGGTCAACAACAGAAATGGTAAATAACTGTCGAGATCGAAAGTTGTGGTGAGACATGATCACCTACGCCAGCAGGCCCGTACTTGATGATGATGATATCCATATCTAATCTATATTATTTGTTGTCATGTTTATTCTTGTAACATTACGTTTTCTTCGTGAAAAAAAGAACGCAGCTTCTGACGTCATATGACAATTCTCGGAAACCGAAAACACAAGCAAGCGACCGGTGCGCAATTCCAGGGGTCTGTTGTAGATGTTTCAGTTTCTCGTTTCGGTATTTTATTTTTCGTTTATTTGTCACACATAATGTCAGACATCTTAAATGTGATCACCAATCGTGCAAATCGGCAATACGGATTAAAATTGCGCTCGCTCGTATAGACAATGTCTCTCTTGTTTCAGAAATGGATTGACTATAATTTGTGACACCATAAGAACTAAATAGGGCGCATATAATTGTTGTTATATGCTGTGCTGTTATTTAGTCATTTAGTTCTGACATTCGACATCGTTTTGTGAAGAAATAATCAACTTTATCAACAATTAAAATAATGGTTCATTTAAGTTTTAACATTTGGTGAAATATAAAATCATAATGGACACATTCTTCTCGACATTTTTATTTCAAGCTGGTACTCTTTTTAACTTTAACTATTTCTTGAAAACTTGGCTTAATAAAGTATGATAAAACTTGGCTTAATAAAGTATGATAAAACTTGGCTTAATAAAGTATGATAAAACTTTACTTAATAAAGTATGATAAAACTTGGCTTAATAAAGTATGATAAAACTTGGCTTAATAAAGTATGATAAAACTTGGCTTAATAAAGTATGATAAAAATTCATGTCTTTTTACTAGTTTCCATTGATTGTATAACTTGATCTTGATCACAAAAACGATTCTAGAAATTATTTTCTACCATCACCTGTACTAGCTCATTATTGGAAGCCGTGGTTGGTTACAGGCAACACAAACCAGACTTTTTTTTTTTAGATGCGTATTTATTTTCTTAAAGCCTGGTAATTAATATTTTAGGTAAGAGTACAAAAGTATGAGCATGTGATCGCAACACGTAGATAACCTTTATTTTAACACACTTATATAACATTACACTGAGTGTGTTTTTCACCAGGGACTGTCAGAAACGCTTGGCGGTAAACTTTTAAGATGTTTACATCCCGAGATTCATATATTTTTTTTTAAGTAACGGATAAAAAGAATTGTTGCCAGTTACCTTCTGTTATTAATCTATTAAAAACTAAAATACAGCTAGATACAAACTTCAGAGTCCTTGTACATTTATTGTGACATTCTCGTTTTATTGTTTGGGATGATAGTATAGTTCCGGTAACTTTCGCTTTAAATAAAAATGTATTGATATATAAATGTAGTGCGCAATCATCATTTACGTGCATGTTGGTTTGATCAGCTGAACTTAATGCAATTTATGCGTCCATTTTACTACATTTTGTGACTCTGCACATGTTAACATTACTCTCCACGTGTTACAATTCATGAATATAAGAGTAGCATAGTAAGGCATTTCGAAGTTATAATTTTGGTCATGGGAAACTAAAAATGTTCTTTGTTTATCATGCAACTGTCCGCCATGTTGCTGTAACTAACATTAATGGCTGTGGAGATACAAGACACGTCACCACGAGTAGTCAACCATTACCATTCAACGATTCAACCATTCGTTACTCAACAATTCACACACAAAAAATAGTTATATATTGTTTTAGTAACAACACGTATCATTTCCATAGCGATTGTGAGAGAATTTTTGGTTCCGTGTTTTGATGCGTTCGTACAATTGTGATATTTCTGGCATATTTCTCAGTTTTTTATAATTTTTTAGCGGCATCATCATCATCATCTTGCCACCACACGAACAATATTCTCATTGGAATTATGTTTTACAATCAATGTACTCATTTTAAGAACTCGTACTTTTAAAATAGGATTAGTCCATTAGTCTGTCCTACCTACTAATAGATAATGGCACAATCTGGTCTCGTGACCTAGGTCTAAATAAAAGTCACTCCTTCCTTTGAGTCCTTAAAACATTCTGCCACTGGATAGCGTACGAAGAGTGTAAGACGAGGGACGGACACTTCCAAAGCAGAGAGTCATCACTTGGTACGTTCCCACAGTTTTCATCATTGTCGACTGCCGATAAATATTGACTTTTGTTGTCATTTCGTTTCAACAATTACCACTACTATGTTTAATCTTTGTTCACAGATTATCATAATACATAAAGATACCATTGTCATCATTACATACTATTACAACAAATTAATTTGGCTTGAAGAACAAAAACTCACATTTTCAGTTAAATGAGCAGAGTATTTTGTAGAAATAATTGAAGTACACTATTCCCTCAGTTCTTTAGTTCTTCATTTCAGTCATTCCTTCTCTTCCGTGATGAGCTTGATTAATTCTTCAAGGACCTTGCTAAATAGATATCGAGATGCATTGTTAGTGCTGTTTTTAGTGTTTTGGAGTTGAATGGATTAAAGAGCGTTTAGTGCTTCACTGAAGTAATGGCAATGATCCTTTTGTTTATTGTTGTTTTTGTTAGCCGAATTAGACTTGTTAGAACTAGTCTTCTTTGTGAGGCGCCGTGTGTTAAAGTTAATGGTTAATGTTGATTGAGTTAATAATAGATACGCTATTAATATTAGGATTCGTGTTTTTAGTCTTAGATTTAGATCAGTTACAGTTATTACATATATATTATGTGTTATAGTTATTACTAATTTTAGAATTGATGTTAATGTTAGATCAATAATAATGGCAAGGTAATTACACATACTTTTAGAATTGATGTTAATGTTAGATCAATTAATAATGGCAGGTAAGGTAATTACACATACTTTTAGAATTGATGTTAATGTTAGATCAATTAATAATGGCAAGGTAATTACACATACTTTAGAATTGATGTTAATGTTAGATCAATTAATATGTGTTATAATTAATGGCAAGGTAATCACATACTTAGCATAGTAGTGCTCATTGTTATTGTTTGGGTGTTATTGTTAAGTTACATGTTATGATGCTTACATCGAAGAACGGCCATGTTGCATTATTGTACTTTACACATTATGGTTGTCTTTAAGTAACTCAATTGTCAATAGCAACTTTTCGCAAATGGTTTTAAACTGAAAACAACACTAGTAAAACATGTTTAATGTATTTAACACTTGTTTAACAACAGAGATGTTTCTCATTGAGCCTTAAATTTGATGATCTCTTATTTCGTCAAATATTCCGAACCTTTGATATACACACACCACAGAAACAAATGTCAAGACGATAATATATAAATTAATGTAAGATTATTTTATATTATATTCTAATATTTTATTATAATATATGTCATATATATATAATTGTATATTATATTACAGTATATTACATTATTTTATATTATATTACATCAATATATTAGTTTTTTTATTATACACACACATATATATATACATATATATAATATTATACCATATCATAGCATATATAATACGCGCACGCCCGCTTTCTGTTCAAAAGACCTAGGTTTTGAATCCCAGAAATGGGGAATTATTTATTCGTAGAAATAAATCTCTTGGTGTAAAACTAGTAGCCTTGGATTTTTATGAGATGTACAGGCGGCATGATGTAATACCAGCCATACCCCCAAAATGTGCCGTTTCTCATTAAAAAAAACACGGACACTAATACTACATGCTGTGGCATGCCTCTTAAGCCCAGAAAGGTCTATTATAAATTCTATTAAATATATATATATATTTGTATTTCACTTGTTTACAACAAGCCATATTTAGCATGAGAACATTGATTGAAAGGTACATAGAAGTAAACAAACCAATATATGCCTGCTTCATAGACTACACCAAAGCTTTCGATAGAATACACCATAACCAACTTATAGACTGCCTGAAGGATATAAATCTAGACGACACAGACATACGACTAATATGTAATTTGTACTGGGAGCAAACAGCAATAATAAAATATAACAAGGAGAACTCTACACCCATTGATATAAAAAGAGGAGTAAGACAAGGATTCATCCTATCACCAAGCTTGTTCAATCTATACACTAAGCAAATCTTTAAAAACATCTCAGAGATGCCAGGCCTAAACATTGATGGTAAGATAATCAATAACCTAAGATATGCTGATGATACTGTTCTACTAGCAGAAAATCCTAAAGACCTACAACAATTGCTTAATGTGATAAACATAACAAGCAAAAAAATATGGACTAGAAATGAATATCAAAAAGACTAAAACTATGATCATAAACAAAGAAAATTCTCAAGACCTACAATTAAATATCACAGTTGAGGGAATACATCTGGAGACAGTCCAGAGATACAACTACATGGGACATACTATAACCAGTGATGGAAAATGTAAAATTGAAATAAACAAAAGAATAGGTGTGGCAAGAAGAATTTTAATGC
Organism: Megaustenia siamemsis; assembly: GCA_032433765.1. NCBI lineage: Eukaryota > Metazoa > Mollusca > Gastropoda > Stylommatophora > Ariophantidae > Megaustenia > Megaustenia siamemsis. Next base: position 37,064,014 of record JAVIAB010000073.1, on the reverse strand, counting down.
CATGAAAAATATACTAACAACAAAACAAATATCAGCAGGGCTGAAACTAGGATTGGCAAAATGTGACCTCTTCGCAATATTCCTGTATAGTGCAGAAACATAGACATTAGACAAGAAAACAGAACAGAAAATTCAAGCCTTTGAAATGTGGATTTATAGAAGAATAGAGGAATAGAAGAATATAGAATTGGATGGAAACAAAAGATAACAAACGATGAAGTTTTAAAACAACTGAAAATAAAAAGAGAACTACTAAATACAATTAAGACAAGACAAATGAAATTTTTGGGACATGTTAAAAGACACAACAGCCTACTAAAAGTAATATTGGAAGGGAAAATACAAGGTAAAAGAGGCAGAGGCAGATCAAGACCAATTTGGACGAGTAGCATCAAAAGATGGACAAGTCAGTCTATAACAATCTGTACCCTCAAAGCAAGAAACAGAGTAGAATGGCGATCCATGGTAGCCAACCTTCATTGCGGAGAAGGCACTCGATGATGATGATGAGGGCATCTGTGCAACCTCTGCTCCTCCTGAAGCCGATCTGAGCATCGCTTAGTTATGTATATACTAATATAGTTGACAACTTAAAAAAGAGTTTGCTATAAGTGAATTATACAAGATATATAAACACATATAGCAAGTAAGTGGATTGAAAGACAAAGCTACAATTCTAATTTTAAGAAACCCTGAACAGATCAAAATATAGAAGCAGAAGACAGAAGGAGCAAGTACATTTTCATACTTGATGAGTATTGAAAGAGGTGAAAATATTAGCAAGAACATGAACAAAGCCAGAATGTTTTTTTTTTGCCAATCTAAACAGTAATTGTGAACATTTAATCAGTGTAACATAACAATAATAATAAGGATGCTTATGGGGAATGTGCTTTGGACATTTTGTATGGAACTGAGTGCTAATGGATAACATAAAAATGAATGTCAAGACTGATGATGATATATATATATATATATATATATATATATATATATATATATATATATATATATATATATAAATGCAATGAAGCAAAAGAAGCATGGCTAAACGAGAGATGCAAAGAGATTGAAATGCAACAAAAAGGAGATGCTAGAGCTATATACAAACAAAATGAGGAATTAACAGGAAGAAAAACGCAATCAAAAACTGGATGTTTAAGATCAAAGGAAGGAGAACTGTTGATTGATCAAGAAAACATAAGGGAACGATGGACAGAATACATTAAAGATCTTTATAATGATGAACGAACGGAAGTAAATATTAAGGATAATGGAAAAGGACCAGAAATAATCAGAGAAGAAGTGGAAGTCGCCTTGCGCAATATGAAAGCAGGCAAAGCTCCTGACCAGATAATATAAATAAAGAAGAGATTGAAGCCATGGGTGATTTTGGAATAGAAATAATTAAAAAAAATATTGACCGGTATCTACAACAGCGGATATATACCAGACGACATGCTCAAATCAATATTCATAGCCCTACCAAAGAAATCGGGTGCGATTGAATGCGATGATCATCGCACAATAAGCCTTATGACTCATATGATTAAGATATTACTAAGAATCATCATAGGAAGAGTGCGAAACAAGATCAGTCCAGAAATTAGTGATGAACAGTGTGGTTTTGTTAGAGATAAAGGAACAAGCAATACCATTTATATCATAAGGTCTTTAGTAGAAAGAGCCATAGAGGTGAAAACAGATCTATACCTATGTTTCATTGATTACACCAAGGCATTTGACAAAGTAAAGCACCAAGAAATAATAAAAATTTTAGAAAGCATAAACGTAGACAGCAAAGATCTAAGAATAATAAAGAACATGTACTGGAAACAAACAGCAGCCATAAGAACTGGAAACAATTGGGAATGTTTCAACAAATAAAACAGGGTGTTAGACAAGGTTGTAGGCTGTATGTCCTTAAGGGACATGCCTGGAATAACAATTGGATGTCATAATATAAATAATCTAATGTATGCTGATGATACAGTCTTAATCGCTAAGAGTGGAAATGAGTTACAAGAAATGTTGGACATTATAGTGAAAGAAAGCAAAAATAAAGGACTCAGCCTTAATAGCAAAAAGAAGAATATTGAGAGTACCATGGACAGCTAAGAAGAGTAATGAAGATGTTCTGAGAGAGGTCAAAGCAAAAAGAGAGCTAATTTCCAATATTAGGAAGAAACAATCATCATTTTTTTGGCCATGCAATGAGAAGAGAACAGCTGTGATATATTGTAACAACTGGAAAATTGAAGGACGAAGAGATAGAGGGAAGCAAAGAGAAAAAAATAACAGACAGCTTAAGAGAATGGCTTGGCAGAAGGTCAACAACAGAAATGATAAATAGTTGCCGAGATCGAAAGTTGTGGAGAGACACGATCACCTACGCCAGCAGGCCCGGTACTTGATGATGATGATGATATATATATATATATATATATATAATATATATATATATATATATATATATATATATATATACTAACTGATGTCAACTGATGGTCGAAAAATGAATATGACTCGCTCGGTGTGCCTGGCCAATTGGACGGGAGGGCCCAAGCGCAGGTGGAAGGGTTCTTAATTTATTTGCGTGGGGAGTGGGATATAGTATAGGCTCCTTCAACTATAATGTATTATACATGGCATTGCATCTTCGTCCTTTGTGCCTGGACGACCAGGATTTCCTCCTATAAGCTCACACACATTATGTTAGGCTTCCTTAGAAGCAAGCTGTATCCTGAGTCCATTCTTCAATCTGCCTTCAAACGGGTCCTTCGAATCTCTCGTCTGGAGGTAATCACTCCTTCCTAGCACCCCCGCTCCCCTCTGACAGAACTATACTCACCCTCACTTACCACCCTCACAGCTTAGCTGCTGTGAGAATACTCAACAGTTACTGTTACATTCTCCACTCTGATCCCACCACTCGTCTGCTTTTCGTGACACACCCCCCCCCCTTTTTTTTTTACCCTTTATGGTTTTCAAACGTGACACTGAGAAAAACGCTAGGAATAGCCCCAGCCATAGAATATATAAGGAAACAACAGATAAAATGGTTCGGCCACGTGACAAGGAAGAAAGAACAAAACACAACACAACGAGCATTCAACAAACGTTGTGAGAACAACAGACCCAAGGGTCGACCACGAAAAAGATGGATCGATGGAATATTAGAAGCACTGGGAAACATAACAGCAGCAGAGGCGAACAGAAGAGCAAAAGACCGCAAATTATATCTCCCCTCGACGCTGAAAGGCAGATGAGGAAGGAAAGTAGAAGAAGAAGAAGAAACGTGACAAGAATTTGAGAGACATTCTGGTCAGCAGCCATCTCCCTCCCTTCGGCCATAAATAAGTGGGTACGGTCTCCTGTGTGGGCATGACTGCATTACCTGTGCTTTTGTGCTCTTCACTGGAAGACACCTTTGGAACAGATTTTGTGAACTCCTTCGGGATGTTAAACAGAATACTGGGACTCCAGTGGCGTCCCATTTCAATTTCTCCGAACACAAAGGTAAACACTATATTTGTTTTTGTTTTTTTTGCGCTCGCCAGCTTTTTAGCTCTGACCAAGTCTCTAGAGACTCATCATCATCAAGTACCGGGCCTACTGGCTTAGGTGATCATGTCTCTCCACAACTTTCGATCTCTTGGTCTATGCCCTATGGGCCGGCTACGGCTCAAAAGGTCAATAGATAGATATTCTACCTTTTTTAGCTCCCAGTGAAGCATAGGTCTTCAAGAAACACTTTCCAAGTCGTTCTGTTTTTTGCCATTCTTTTAAGATCATTCCATGTCTTCCCCATCATCTTCATCTCTGCTTCTATCTGTCTTCTCCAAGAATTCCTTGGTCTTCCTCTTTGTCTTTTCCCCTGGGGATTCCAAAAAAGGGCCTGTTGTGTAATACTCTCAGTTGGCTTCCGTAGTGTGTGTCCTATCCAGCGCCATCGTCTTCGCTGTATCTCTTTATCCACTGGTGTTTGACTGGTACATTTCCATAATTCTATGTTAGTGATTTTGTCCTGCCATTTCCATCCTTTTATTCTGCGTAAGCATCCATTAATGAAAGTCTGTATCTTCGTGATTGTCAATTTTGTTGTTCTCCATGTTTCACAGCCATATAATAGGACCGACTTAACATTTGAGTTGAAATTTTTATTTTTGTATTTAACCTAATTTCTTTGGATTTCCATATGTTTCCCAGTGCAATGAAAGCTCCTCTTAATTTGGAACCCTTATTTTGGTATCATTTTCTGTTCCTCCCTCTTTATCTATAATACTACCCAGATATATGTAAGATTGTACATCAAAAGAGGTATTTCTCCTAGTTTTATTTGGTTATTGCCAACTGTATTAATTCTCATAATGTTGGTCTTATCTCTATTAATCTTCAGTCCTAGCTGTTGTGATCTCTCATCAAGTATGCTCATTTTATCCTGCATCTGTTGATGGCTGTGTGATAGGAGAGCTATGTCATCAGCAAAGTCTAAATCATCAAGTTGTTTGGTCAGTGACCACTGGATTCCATTTTTGTTGTTTTGAGTTATTTTCATAATCCAATCTATGGCCAGTAGAAAGAGAAATGGAGACAGAAGGCATCCCTGCCTTACTCCTGTTCTTATTTCAAATACTTCTGTAAGCTGTCCTTCATGCACCACACTACATTTCATTCCTTCATACATTGTTTTTATCAGGTTAATAAACTTTATGGGGATTTCGTAATGACTCAGCAACTTTCAAATCATTCCTCTGTCTAAACTATCAAATGCCTTTTCGTAATCTATGAATCCAATATAAAGTGGGGATTTTAGTTCTAAACTTTGTTCAACTATTATACGTAGAGTAATTATTTGATCAGCACATGATCTGTTCTTCCTAAAACCTGCTTGTTCATCTCTCAAATGTTTCTCTATGGCCTCTTTTAGCCTCTCCAGAATGATTCTGCTTAATATTTTTCCTGGCACTGATAGTAGCATAATTTCCCTACAATTTGTGCACTCCTGTAAACTTACTTTCTTTGGTAGTTTGATCATATAACCTTCTTTCCAGTCTTTGGGTATTTCTTCCCTCTCCCAAATTTTATCCAATAGATCCTGTAACATCTTGGTAGAGGTGTTAATATCTGCTTTGATGGCTTCCGAAGGAATTTCATCTGGTCGTGTGGCTTTACCATTTTTTAATAGTTTGACGGCTTTCATTATTTCTTCTTTGCTTGGTTTCCACAGTTAACGTGTAACTCTTCTTCTGCTGGTAGTATATCTGGAGGATTATTTGAGCCGGGTCTATTCAAAAGTTCTTCAAAGTGCTCTTTCCATCTCTCCATTTGTTCCCTTATATTACTAAGCAGATTTCCCTTCTTATCTTTAATAAAGGCATTGATCTGTTTGTATTTACCACTTAATTTCTCGGTGCTGTTGTACAGTTCTTTCATATTCTCTTTATTTGCTGCTTCTTCTGCCTCTTTAGCTAGTTCATCTATATATTTCCTCTTATCCCTTTTAATGCATCTTCTCACTTCTTTGTTCACCTCTGTGTAAGCTTCCTGTGTCTTCGCTATATTACTTCTCGTTTTGCTTTTATTTATGTCTGCTTTCTTGTTCTTTCTGCCATCCATGCCTTATTCTGGCGTTCTCTTTTCCCTAGTGTTTCTTCGCATGTCTCTTTCCATATATCTTTTACCTGTTTCCAATGATTTTCTATATTTATTGTATTTTCTAGTTGTTGGAGGACTTGGTATTTGTTTGATATTGTGACTGCGAATTTATCTTTAATTCCTTGTTCTTTAAGAAACCCTACATTGAAATACTTTCTACCCTTATTCGTTGTAGTATACCTTTTAGTTTAATTTTAAGTTTGACTATCAGAAGATGATGGTCAGAAGCTATATCTGCCCCTCTATATATTTTTACATCCTGAAAGGATGACTTAAACTTATTATTGATACATATGTGATCAATTTGATTTTCCGTTCTATGATCTGGTGACACCCATGTAGCTTTGTGTATTCTTTTATGTTTGAATATTGTTCCTCCTAGGCTCACTTGATTAAGGGCGCAGAAATTCACAAATATCTCTCCATTCTCGTTTATATCTCCGAGTCCATGTTTTCCCATAATCTCTTCGAAGCCTCTGTTGTCTGATCCTACTTTAGCATTTAGGTCTCCCATCAAGATTATAATATCATTGGCTCGTCTTGTATCCATCTGACATTGTAGCTGTTTATAGAAATCATCTTTAACTAAATCATCTTTATCGTTGGTTGGTGCATAGCATTGGATAATGTGTAATTTTATTTTGTTTTTGGTTGTTTTAAATATTGCTCTCATTAGTATCGGTCCTACTGCTTCCCATTCTATTAGTGTCTTCTGCACATTCCTTGATAGCATTATAGCTACCCCTTCACTATGTTGTGCTCCAGGTTCCTTGTGTCCTGATGATAAAATCATCTCTCCTGTATTTAGTTTTATTTTACCCTTTCCTAGCCATCTTGTTTCACACATTCTCAGAATATCTATCTTGTAGTTTGTCATTTCTGCTGCTACCTGTGAAGCTTTTCCTTGTTCGTTTAGAGTACGAACATTCCAGGTGCCAATTCTGGAGGATTTCCTGGTAGACAAAGGGTGAGTCAGCAACCCGGACTCCTTACGGCTTTCTCCGTCTTGCGTTATATGTCTCTTAGACAGAGAGCCCTTCTTTTACCTGGATGGCGGATTTACTTTTTCTCTCTTTGACTTGTCCATGTTTGTGAAGTTTTTTCGGGTTATTTTTTTACAGTATGGGATAGCCAGTCGCATGCCCAACCCTCCGTTCTCGCCTCTTACGACCATGCCTGGTAGGGTACAGCGCCACTATTCTTTACTCTCCTTTCGGGCCCGGCAGCGCACGGGCGAACTTTCGATCTGAACAGTTCTTTATCATTTCTATTGTTGACCTTCTGCCAAGCCATTCTCTCAAGCTGTCTAGTATCTTCTCTCTCTGCTTCCCTCTCAAGCCGGTTCTCGCTGCTGAGACCAGTGGTTGTTGCTGCAGAGAGAAATCATAAATAAAAATCCCAACTGGTACAGCTTGGATTTGAACCAACAACCTCTCTGTCTCGAAGCCGTCGTCTTGCTTCGAGACCAACCAGTACCCCCGACATCCATTTCACGAGCATTATCATGTGTCACTCATGCGATCGCAGCCAGTTTGCCCAGATAATTCCCTTATAGTCCAATTAGGTCCTTTGACCCCACGAGGAATCAATGTATTACACTCGTACATGTAGGTTCCCTGGTTTATTTCCCCCACGATTGCATATTTTACTCTTATGTTCATGTATGTGTACATTAGTATCTATCTATCTATTGTCCTTTCGAAATGAAGACGGCACATAGGGCAGAACCACGATCTCAAAAACAGAAACCTTGCGTGCCAAAATGGCACATATTGCGGACATCACTGCTTCTAAAATCTATGGTAACTGTTTCCATAACAACACTTTTTACAATGACAGCTTGCCAAGCCATCGATCAACCTCCTTAGTCGCCTCTTACGACATGCCTGGAAGTCACAGTGTCACTATTCTTTACTTCCCTCATAATGAAGCCCCGGTAATACACGGGAAATAGTAGTAGTATACACATATGTTATTACCTAAGCCATTATCTGCTCCCCTCCTATAAAACCACACTGCGATACTCTGGTGGTCCCCTATATTTCTTCTGTCTGTGCTGCTTACATTTAAAGTCTAGCAATATCTTTTCCACCAGCACTAGACGATACCTCACCTTTTATGTGTTCTTAAGGAACCTCGTTCTGAGACATCACACTTTTCCCTCCTTTTGAGTACCCTGTATTCTTTCCGGTCTAACTGAAATGTTAGACATTATAGTGAAAGAAAGCAAAAATAAAGGACTCAGCCTTAATATAAAAAATATAGCAGTATTGGTAACAACAACAACAAAAAAAAGACATCACCTCAGTGCAAAATAAAGACAAGTGTAACAATATTAAAACAGGTAAATGAATTTAAATATTTGGGAACTTTGTTTTGTAGAGACGGAAGATCTCTACAAAAGAGGTGAGATGCAGAATTGCTCAGGCAAAAGCAGCTTTCCAACAAATGAGGAAGATACTATGCAATCCATTTTTGACAATCGAAACAAGTAAAAGAGTTCTTAAATGCTATGTAGAGTCAGTCTTAACATATGGATGTGAATCATGGACAATATGACAATAAACAAGAAAATCACTGGAGGATGTAGAAATGTGGTTTTTTCAGAAAGTTGAGAGTACCATGGACAGCTAAGAAGAGTAATGAAAACGTTCTGAAAGAGGCCAAAGTAAAAAGAGAGCTCTTTTCCAATATTAGGAAGAAACAATAATCATTTTTTGGCCATGTAATGAGAAGAGAACAGCTGGAATATATTGTAACAACTGGGAAAATTGAGCAACGAAGAGATAGAGGAAAGCAAAGAGAAAAAATAACAGACAGCTTAAGAGAATGACTTAGCAGAAGGTCAACAACAGAAATGATAAATACCTGTCGAAATCGAAAATTGTGGAGAGACATGATCGTCTACACCAGCAGGCCCGGTACTTGATGATGATGATTATTATTTATTATTATATTATTTTTCACTCCACAACCATATTTTTTTGTAAATATGGGATATCTTTTAATTTCTTCAAATACTATTGTGTTATTTATAGTTGTTATCGTTGTGGTGTTGCTATTAGTTTTAATAGTTGAATATATCTGTCAATAATGTGTGTTCACAGATGAGGAAGAAACGTTCAGTGCGCAACAGAAGGCGTGCAAGAATTGTGGCCATGCCTCCAACCTTGCAATACAAGGCAACTAAAAGCAGCCACAACCATGGCAACGAACGAGGAAGTTCGCGGCTGCGCATGCGGCCGTGGTTGGAAAACCTTCTGGACGGAGGGATGTGTGGCATCCTCCACTGGGAGGACAGAGAAGATAAAACATTCAGCATTGCTTGGCGCCATGCGTCCAGTCATGGTTTTGATCAGTCTCAGCATGGAGATTTGTTCTACATGTGGGCCCAACACACAGGTAGAAGATTTGTTTGTAGAACAGGATATTATGAACTGTAGATTTGTTTGTAGAACAGGAGATTATGAACTGTAGATTTGTTTGTAGAACAAGAGATTATGAACTGTATATTTATTTGTAGAACAGGAGATTATGAACTGTAGATTTGTTTGTAGAACAAGAGATTATGAACTGTAGATTTGTTTGTAGAACAAGAGATTATGAACTGTAGATTTGTTTGTAGAACAAGAGATTATGAACTGTAGATTTGTTTGTAGAACAAGAGATTATGAACTGTAGATTTGTTTGTAGAACAGGAGATTATGAACTGTAGATTTGTTTTTACAACAGGAGATTATGAACTGTAGATTTATTGTAGAACAGGAGATTATGAACTGTAGATTTGTTTGTACAACAGGAGATTATGAACTGTAGATTTGTTTGTAGAACAGGAGATTATGAACTGTAGATTTGTTTGTAGAACAAGAGATTATGAACTGTAGATTTGTTTGTAGAACAAGAGATTATGAACTGTAGATTTGTTTGTAGAACAGGAGATTATGAACTGTAGATTTATTTGTAGAACATGAGATTATGAACTGTAGATTTGTTTGTAGAACAAGAGATTATGAACTGTAGATTTATTTGTAGAACATGAGATTATGAACTGTAGATTTGTTTGTAGAACAGGATATTATGAACTGTAGATTTGTTTGTTGAACAGGAGATTATGAACTGTAGATTTGTTTGTAGAACAGGAGATTATGAACTGTAGATTTGTTTGTAGAACAGGAGATTATGAACTGTAGATTTGTTTGTAGAACAGGAGATTATGAACTGCAGATTTGTTTGTAGAACAGGAGATTATGAACTGCAGATTTGTTTGTTGAACAGGAGATTATGAACTGCAGATTTGTTTGTAGAACAGGAGATTATGAACTGCAGATTTGTTTGTAGAACAGGAGATTATGAACTGTAGATTTGTTTGTAGAACAGGAGATTATGAACTGTAGATTTGTTTGTAGAACAGGCGATTATAAATTGTAGATTTGTTTGTAGAATAAGCGATTATGAACTGTAGATTTGTTTGTAGAACAGGAGATTATGAACTGTAGATTTGTTTGTAGAACAGGAGATTATAAATTGTACATTTGTTTGTAGAACAAGAGATTATGAACTGTAGATTTCTTTGTAGAACAGGAGATTATGAACTGTAGATTTGTTTGTAGAACAAGAGATTATGAACTGTAGATTTATTTGTAGAACAGGAGATTATGAACTGTAGATTTGTTTGTAGAACAGAAGATTATAAATTGTAGATTTGTTTGTAGAACAGGAGATTATGAACTGTAGATTTGTTTGTACAACAGGAGATTATGAACTTTAGATTTGTTTGTAGAACAGGAGATTATGAACTGTAGATTTCTTTGTAGAACAGGAGATTATGAACTGTAGATTTGTTTGTACAACAGGAGATTATGAACTGTAGATTTGTTTGTAGAACAAGAGATTATGAACTGTAGATTTCTTTGTAGAACAGGAGATTATGAACTGTAGATTAGTTTGTAGAACAAGAGATTATGAACTGTAGATTTGTTTGTAGAACAAGAGATTATGAACTGTAGATTTGTTTGTAGAACAGGAGATTATAAATTGTAGATTTATTTGTAGAACAGGAGGTTATGAACTGTAGATTTGTTTGTAGAACAGGAGATTATAAATTGTAGATTAGTTTGTAGAACAGGAGATTATAAGCTGTAGATTTCTTTGTAGAACAGGAGATTATGAACTGTAGATTTATTTGTAGAACAGGAGATTATAAACTGTAGATTTGTTTGTTGAACAGGAGATTATAAATTGTAGATTTGTTTGTAGAACAGGAGATTATGAACTTTAGATTTATTTGTAGAACATGAGATTATGAACTGTAGATTTCTTTGTAGAACAGGAGATTATGAACTGTAAATTAGTTTGTAGAACAAGAGATTATGAACTGTAGATTTGTTTGTAGAACAAGAGATTATGAACTGTAGATTTCTTGTAGAACAGGAGATTATAAACTGTAGATTAGTTTGTAGAACAAGAGATTATGAACTGTAGATTTGTTTGTAGAACAAGAGATTATGAACTGTAGATTTGTTTGTAGAACAGGAGATTATAAATTGTAGATTTGTTTGTAGAACAGGAGGTTATGAACTGTAGATTTGTTTGTAGAACAGGAGATTATAAATTGTAGATTAGTTTGTAGAACAGGAGATTATGAACTGTAGATTTCTTTGTAGAACAGGAGATTATGAACTGTAGATTTGTTTGTAGAACAAGAGATTATGAACTGTAGATTAGTTTGTAGAACAGGAGATTATGAACTGTAGATTAGTTTGTAGAACAGGAGATTATGAACTGTAGATTAGTTTGTAGAACAGGAGATTATAAACTGCAAATTTGTTTGTAGAATAGTTTTCCGAACTGTACATTAGATTATTGAACGGTAAGGAACAGGCAATTAATTGCAGTGCTGTGATAAGGCTAGTAGCAAGGAGCCAGTAGTGGGATGAACGGTAGATTATTTTGTTGAACTGCAAATTAGATTATTGAATGGAACATTATTTTGTTGAACTGTAGATTAAATTATTGAATGGTAGATTAGTTTATGGAACAACAGTTAGATTATTGAACGGTACATTTTGTTGTAGAACTGTAGATTAGATTATTTGAACTGTAGCTTATTTTGTAGAACTGTATAGCAGATTATTGAAAGGTAGATCATTCAGTAGAACTATAGATTAGATTATTTAATAGTAGATTATGTTGTAAAACTGTATATTAAATTATTGAATGGTAGCTTACTTTGTAGAACTGTAGATTAGATTACTGAACGGTAGATTGTTTTGTAGAACTGTTGTTTAGATTTTTGAATTATAGATTAGTTTGTGGAGCCATTGATCTGTGCTCAGAACTGTAGATTATTTTGTCGAACTATAATTTAGGTTGTGGGAGCGTAGATTAGTTTGTAGAACCGTGGAATAGTTTTCTGAGCAGTAGATTAGTTTGTAGAATGGTACATTGGTTTATTAAACTATAAATTAGATTTTAGAGTGGTAAAATTGTATATTTATTGTAGAATTGTAATTAATTTGTTGTACTGTCGATTACTATGTGGAACAAACAGATGTTTCCAGAATTGTAAATTATTTTGTAGAATCGTAGATTAGTTTGCAAAACCATAAGTTAGTTTCCTGAACAGTAGATTAGTTTATAAGATTGAAGATTCGGTTACAGAATGGTAGATTAGTTTATAAGATTGAAGATTCGGTTATAACATGATAGATTAGTTTATAAGATCGAAGATTCAGTTATAGAATGGTAGATTAGTTTATAAGACTGAAGATTCAGTTATAGAATGGTAGATTAGTTTATAAGATTGAAGAATCAGTTATAGAATGGTAGATTAGTTTATAAGATTGAAGATTCAGTTATAGAATGGTAGATTTGTTTATAAGATTGAAGATTCAGTTATAGGATGGTAGATTAGTTTATAAGATTGAAGATTCAGTTATAGAATGATAGATTAGTTTATAAGATTGAAGATTCAGTTATAGAATGGTAGATTTGTTTATAAGATTGAAGATTCAGTTATAGAATGGTAGATTAATTTGCAGAGTGGTATTTTAGCTAGCACAACTGTAGATTAATCTGTAGAATGATAGATTAGTTGGCAGAACTGTATGTTAGTTTCTAGAACCAGAAATTATTTTGTTGAACTGTTGATTATCCTTTTTTCTCTTTCTCACCGATACCTAAAGGTGTCGTGGTTATATCGTTTGTCGTTCTTGAGCTGCTCGAACTGTCTGAATTTGTGATTTTCCTTTGTTGTTACATGTCTCTATCACTGCATCTATCCATCTTTTTCTAGGTCTTTCTCTTGGTCTTTTCCCATGCATTCTCTAGAAGAACGCCCTTGATGGTGATTGATAAGGAACAGGCAAATAATTGCAATGCTGCGGTAAAGCTGGTAGCAAGGAGCCAATGGTGGGGTGTGCTAAACACTCCAAGGTATGGTGACAGCTTTACAAATAAAGAACACAACACAATACTGACGTTTCGGCCTGTGGCCTTCTTCAGAATACAGGGACAACGACAACAAGCGGTGAAGCACAATTACTACATGTTAGATGATCAAGTGGAGGGCGAGGAAAGTAGGATGCAGAAATAAGAAAAGAGAGAAATGAATTTTACATGATGAGAGGTATGATGGGCTTCAAAATATATAAAATAGAAAAAGAGAGAGAAAAATGTATAATAAATTGTACTTAGCTGAGCTCAGAGCAGGAAAACTGTAATCCGTGCTGAAACCAGTCGGAATGACTAAAAGCGCAGAGAACGTGTATAGAAAGCAACACGTGACAAAGACAGGTCAGTAAAGAGGGCAAAAAGGATCTAATATCGGGAAAACCAAAAAGGGGGGGGGAAGGGGGGATAGACGAGGACACTCCTGGGACACAACAAGCAATACATATAAATCACTCAACAATGGAAGTGAGAGATCACGCGAGAGGTTAAGAGAAAGAAATAGAATGACACGACAAAGTAGTAAACTAGGCAGTGGGTGAGAGAGATGGACTCTACAGAATGGATGGCCTCGAACTGAAAGAGTTGAGAGGTAGGTCAACGAAAGGAAGGATTGGATACTGGAGGAAGAGATACGGTGAGGAAGAATAATAAAGCCGGTATAATGAGAAGGGCGATAGAGGGGTGGTCCGGAGGAAGTTAGTCTATCGGGAGGTAGGGAAGTATTGGAGGAGGAGGTATGGAGAGGAGGGATAAGAAGCAGGTATGTGAAAACTGGATAGGGGGAGAGGCGGTAGGTCAGAAGTGAATGGAAAAAGAGAAAGTCTGGAAGAAGTGGAGCAATAGGGGATGGTGCGCAAGAGGTATGAACCATAGGAGGTAAAGAAGTAGGGAAATGATAGAACAAAGGGGGAATGAAAGTGGACATCAGGATAAGGGGGATACTGGAATAGTAGGTATAGATGAGTAGTGACTACAAGTTAATAGAGAGGAGAGGGGTGAGCTAGGAGTAGATCAGCAGAGGGGTGGTAGGAAGGACGAGGGACAATAGAGGTGGGCAGAGAAATCGTACGTACAGTCCAGGTGGAGAGGTGATATAGTGATAAAGAGGTAAAGGACATGAAGGTAGTCAGAAGAGAAAAAGGTGTAGGGAGAGGGGGGGGTTTAGGAGGAAGAAGGCAAGATGGGGGTTACTCAAAGAAACAACCAAGAACTACAAGAACTAGCATCAGATCGTCAATCGTGGAGAACTATGACTTCCGCCCTGTGAGGTGTCTTCGTCCCGATAGGAAAAAAGGAATGAATATTATTATATAGAATATTCGATTAATTTGTAGAATGGTAGATTATTGTGCAGAATTGTAGATGTTTTAAAATAGTAGATAAGTCTATAGGAAGGTGTACTAGTTTGCAGAACCGTAGGTTAGTTTGTACAAATGTAGGTTAGTTTTCAGAACTGTCGATTAGTTGTAGAATGTTCAGTTAGTTTATAGAGCAGTAGATTGATTAGTTGTAGAATGTTCAGTTAGTTTATAGAGCAGTAGATTGATTAGTTGTAGAATGTTCAGTTAGTTTATAGAGCAGTAGATTGATTAGTTGTAGAATGTTCAGTTAGTTTATAGAGCAGTAGATTGATTAGTTGTAGAATGTTCAGTTAGTTTATAGAGCAGTAGATTGATTTTTTTTTTTTAGAATTGTTGATTAGGTTATCTATCTATTGACCTTTCTAGCCGTAGCCGGCCCATAGGGCGTAGACCAAAATACTCCCTCTCTTATCTGATTTTTTGTTCTAGCAGTTTTCAATTCTTTTAATGATATTTTATAAAATCTCGCCATTTGTCCCTGTTCTGTGCAAGCAGCTCTATCTCATTGAGGGAGCCGATTCCTGCTGCTCTTGCCTTTCTCATCAATGTTCTTCTCAGTGTCTCTCTGGGTCTTCCTCTTTTCCTCTTACCTGCTGTTTCCCACATGAGGGCTTGCTGCTTTGCTATTCGGTTATTATCTCTTCTCATCACATGTCCAACATATGACCATCGTCTTTTCTTGATTACAGAAGATATTAGTGGTTGATTGGCGATTTCTCTCATTTCCTCGTTTGTTTTGTATTCGTTACATGCTATACCAAGTATTTTCCTTAGACATTTATTTTCGAATGCGTTCAACTTTTTTTCTATATCTCTTGTTGTTTTCCAGCTTTCACACGCATACGTAAGGGTTGATAATACATTTGATTTGAATAGTCTAAGTTTTGTGCTTGTGCTGATTAGTTTATAGGATGGTAGTTTATATTTAGTTGATTAGTTTATAGGACAGTAGAATTGTTTGTGGAGTCAGGTTAGTTTTGCAGAACGGTAAATTAGTTTACAGAGCTTTAGATTAGTTTTTCAGAAAGGTGGGTTGGTTTGTGGAGTCTTAGATTCATTTTGCAGAACGGTAGATTCGTTTGTGAAACATTAGATTCATTTTGCAGAACGGTAGATTCGTTTGTGAAACATTAAATTCATTTTTACAGCACGGTAGATTAATTTGTGGAGCCTTAGATTCTTTTTACAGGACCGTAGATTAGTTTTACAGGACCGTAGATTAGTTTTACAGAACCGTAGATTAGTTTTACAGGACCGTAGATTAGTTTTACAGGACCGTAGATTAGTTTTACAGGACTGTAGATTAATTTTACAGGACCGTAGATTAATTTTACAGAACCGTATATTAGTTTTACAGGACTGTAGATTAATTTTACAGGACCGTAGATTAGTTTTACAGGACCGTAGATTAGTTTTACAGGACTGTAGATTAATTTTACAGAACCGTAGATTAGTTTTACAGGACCGTAGATTAGTTTTACAGGACCGTAGATTAGTTTTACAGGACCGTAGATTAGTTTTACAGGACCGTAGATTCGTTTTACAGGACCGTAGATTAGTTTTACAGGACCGTAGATTAGTTTTACAGGGCCGTAGATTAGTTTTACAGGACCGTAGATTAGTTTTACAGGACCGTAGATTAGTTTTACAGGACTGTAGATTAATTTTACAGGACCGTAGATTAATTTTACAGAACCGTATATTAGTTTTACAGGACTGTAGATTAATTTTACAGGACCGTAGATTAATTTTACAGGACTGTAGATTAGTTTTACAGGACTGTAGATTAATTTTACAGGACCGTAGATTAATTTTACAGGACCGTAGATTAGTTTTACAGGACTGTAGATTAATTTTACAGGACCGTAGATTAGTTTTACAGGACTGTAGATTAGTTTTACAGAACCGTAGATTAGTTTTACAGGACTGTAGATTAGTTTTACAGGACCGTAGATTAGTTTTACAGGACCGTAGATTAGTTTTACAGGACCGTAGATTAGTTTTACAGGACCGTAGATTAGTTTTTTTGGTCGATCTTTCTGGGTACTTGCGACACATACAAGTTTTGTTCTATCCATAAAATTAGGATAAAAGATGACCAACAGCACTAGGTTGAAAGTGGTTAGTGACTCATGGCTGGCAGCTTGCGTCAGGATCGGTTAACCAAAGTTGATAGTTTTCATACGTATCCAATTAAACGATAAGCCAGAAAACATATTCATCAGATTGCGAATAAGGCTTAAGGGCAGAAAGTAACTCGTTACCCATACGGGGCTGAAATCTAATGAGACGGGAAACCACAGCACAACACATCTAACGCCCCTTAATATTGTTTTTTTTTAAAGTCGACAAATGAAGATAAATAATTACTAGCTGAACACAGGAGTAACAGTAAAATAAATGATAGTGGTATTGGTTGGCCTCGAGACAGAGAGGTTGTGGGTTCAAATCCCGGCTGCACCAGTCGGTACAGTATGATTTCTCTCTGCGGCAACCAACCCTGGTCTCAGGAGCGAGGCCCAGCTTGAAATGTCAATTACTCATAGACGGAAAAATTACGAGTACCTCCGAAGACAGAGTTATATGCATGTGCGGCGAGGGACCCTGTGCACACAGCTGCTAGGGAAAAACGGATTAACACGCAAAATTCAGTTCCTAGTCTCTAGGGAATTCGTCAGAGGTAAAAAGTTGGTGAGCGCAAAAAAAAAAAAAAATAATAATTAAATGATAAAGAATTGTCT
The DNA here is from genome assembly GCA_032433765.1 of Megaustenia siamemsis. NCBI lineage: Eukaryota > Metazoa > Mollusca > Gastropoda > Stylommatophora > Ariophantidae > Megaustenia > Megaustenia siamemsis. The sequence goes on along the minus strand of JAVIAB010000073.1, from coordinate 37,046,802 downwards.
TGTTAATGCTCCAATAAAAATGTCAAATGTCACCTCTTTACAAGCGAAGCAGCGAAAGCTCAGTGGTTAATGAACGCCTGGACTGCTATGGACGAGAGATCGAGTTCGATCCTGATCGACGGATTCCGAACTTCTTTATCTATTTCTTTCGATCATGTCCTCCTTCTTCATAAAAACATGTTTATTTAGATATTAGACAATCAATGTGTGCAATGATTACATAGTCATTTGATGGATGGTGTCTACGTAATCTTTTCATTTTTATTAGACAATCAATGTGTGCAATGATTACATAGTCATTTGATGGATGGTGTCTACGTAATCTTTTCATTTTTATTAGACAATCAATGTGTGCAATGATTACATAGTCATTTGATGGATGGTGTCTACGTAATCTTTTCATTTTTATTAGACAATCAATGTGTGCAATGATTACATAGTCATTTGATGGATGGTGTCTACGTAATCTTTTCATTTTTATTAGACAATCAATGTGTGCAATGATTACATAGTCATTTGATGGATGGTGTCTACGTAATCTTTTCATTTTTATTAGACAATCAATGTGTGCAATGATTACATAGTCATTTGATGGATGGTGTCTACGTAATCTTTTCATTTTTATTAGACAATCAATGTGTGCAATGATTACATAGTCATTTGATGGATGGTGTCTGCGTAATCGTTTCATTTTTATTAGAAAATCAATGTGTGCAATGATTACATATCATTTGATGGATGGTGTCTACGTAATCTTTTCATTTTTCAGGAAAGTTGAGAGAAAACAATCGTGGGGATCACTCCAACAACAAAAGCACATTCAGGTGCGCTCTTCACAGCCTGAAGGACTGCATAGAGCTGACAAAGAAGGAAGATAAGCGTGGAGAGGGCGCCAAAAGAACATATCAGTTCATAAACTCGGATCATTACTTATACGACAGTATGTTGGATTTTCTTTTCTTCACCTTTGTATGGGCTATTGTTAAGCAAAATTACGGCCAGCTTTGCCATACACATATGTGTTTCTTTACTTGTGATAGGATCATTATCATTGCACACACCAGACGCACATATCAGTTCATAAACTCTGATCATTACATATACGACAGTATGTTTGATTTTCATTGTTCCGCTTTGTATGGGTTATTATTAAGGCTAAATTACGGCCACCTTTGCCATACACGGGAGCCGCGATAGCTCAGTGGTTAGTGAACTGGACTACAATGGACAAGAGGTAGGGTTCGATCCCAACCAAGGGCTTCCGGTTCACCCAGCTTTTAATGGGTACCGGATTTTTTTTCTAGGAAAGTAACGCGGCACGGGCGTAATACCGACCACATTACACCAAAAATCATGTGCTGAAGGTCTGTAAAAATGTATGGTCACTAACACCATATTCCCTTTACGCCACTTGGCGTGACGGGGGACTTTACTTTTTTTTTTTGCCATACACATATGTGTTTCTTTACTTGTGATAGGATCATCATCAGTGCACACACCAGACGCACATATCAGTTCATAAACTCTGATCATTACTTATACGACAGTATGTTTGATTTTCTTTTGTTCCACTTTGCATGGGTTATTATTGAGGCTAAATTACGGCCAGCTTTGCCATACGCGTATGTTTATTTGCTTGTGAATAGAATCGTCATCATTGCACACCAGACGTACCAATAGGTGCTCCATATACCCCACGAGAATCTTGAGAAAATTCGAAGGGAATCCTAACCCACGTGCACGAACTCTGTAGCACAGCCATAAATCCACGGCGAGAGTAGGATTTTGTGACAGTTTTCCCAGAGAAGTGGCCAAAGTTATGGCCTATTCTTTTCAACATTAATTGCCAAAAGGTTATTTAACGTGTGCGAGTGCACTCGATCATCATCATTATCATGTGCCATACCGGTTGGCGTAGGCGATTATGTCCTTCCACAATCTTCTATCCACAGTGCATCGTATCAGTTCTGTTGTTGACTGTTTTCCATGCCATGACACCAATCTATCCAGTTTCTCTCTTTGTCGTCCGCGATCTCTCTTTCCTTTATTTTGCCAGTTGTAACCAAGTATTCCAACTTTCCTCTTCTCATGACGTGCCCGAAAAATGTTGATTGTTTCTTTCTGATGTTTTTTAGGAGCTCCCTTTTTGTGTTGGCCTCTTTGAGAACTTTCTCATTGGTCTTTTTATCTGTCCAGGGAAATTTCAGCATTCTTCTGAGAAACCCCATCTCTGTGGCCTCTAATCGTCTTTTTCTACCGTGTACGCGGTAGCTCCTGTTTATTGCCTTTATCCAAGACGGCTAAAAATCGGATCTTATTGCCCAGAGATCGAGGTTGTATGGGTTAATTTTTCTTATTGTTGGAAATAAAGACGTCACCGCTTGTGGCGGGCTTGAACATGTTCTCTTCCAGTCAATAGGCCGAACTCGTTACCCTAGACTGACCAGCCCCAAACATATTTGCCATAAGTACTGTCAATCAACTGGGAGCCGCGATAGCTCAGTGGTTAGTGAACTTGACTACAAAAGACAAGAGGTAGGGTTCGATCCTAACCGACGGCCTTCGGTTCATCCAGTCTTTAATAGTTACCAGATTTTTTTCTAGGAAAGTAAAGCGGCACAGGTGTAATACCGACCACATTACCCCAGAAATCATGCGCTGAAGGTCTGTAAAATTTATGGTCACTAACACCATATTCCCTATACGCCACTTGGCGTGACGGGGATACTTTACTTTTTTTTTTAAACTGTCAATCAACAACGGTGTCCTTTGTCTTTTCATTGTTTACCTGTTAAAGGAATGTGTGGTCATAGGGTACGACGTCGGCCTCTAGACAGATTGGTCATGGATTCTAGTTCCACGATCTCCACCACTTGCGGTGGTTATTTTTATTTATTTATTTTATTCAAAAATCGAATGCCTGGTTTCTTCGTGGCTTTACCCTCCCCTGGTCACCGAGTAGTGTGCTTCGATGTATAACCCTCTAGGGAAACGACGAAAAACAAGAGGTCCCTTGTACACTCGCACACGTTGAAGAATCATCGATAGTTTAAAGTCAAAAATGAGTAGGTCAAAAAAGGCCGCTGCCCGGGCAAAAATTAGTGAAAATCTATCTACCTATGGCGAAGATGGATGTTTCGGGCCTTCAGGCGCAGGTATCGTGACGTGTCGTAAACTAGCGGAGCAAAGCATCCACGTCCATTTAACAGGTGAACGCTAAGGAAAAGAAAAGTTTGACTATTAAAGAATGTGTATGCTGGCTGTTAAAGAATGTGTATGCTGGCTGTTAAAGAATGTGTATGCTGACTGTTAAAGAACGTGTATGCTGGCTGTTAAAGAATGTGTATGCTGGCTGTTAAAGAATGTATATGCTGACTGTTAATGAATGTGTATGCTGGCTGTTAAAGAATGTGTATGCTGGCTGTTAAAGAATGTATATGCTGACTGTTAAAGAATGTATATGCTGGCTGTTAAAGAATGTGTATGCTGACTGTTAAAGAATGTGTATACTGGCTGTTAAAGAATGTGTATGCTGGCTGTTAAAGAATGTGTATGCTGACTGTTAAAGAATGTGTATACTGGCTGTTACAGAATGTGTATACTGACTGTTAAAGAATGTGTATGCTGACTGTTAAAGAATGTGTATGCTGACTGTTAAAGAATGTGTATGCTGACTGTTAAAGAATGAATATGCTGGAAGCAAAATGAAACTTCAAATAACAACTTTGTTGTTCTAATCGATCTCCCAAGCTAGAATATGCATATACTCTTATTTTAAATATGAATCTTTTGTTTTAATCATGTATTTATTTGGACCCAAAGTTAGAAAGTTATCATCGACCCATATATAAATCTTGTATCGAGATTGGTGAACCATAAACGATCAAAATCCTGCCACAGACAAGCCAATCTGGCCAGAACGCGTTATAGTCATAAGGGAAAGCAACCTGGTACGCAAAAGTGAAGTGCTAAAGTCGGATATATTGGGCTAAAAGACTTGGATTTTATAGCTTGATGTGAACCACGACAACGCATCTGCTTCAAATCAGCTTACTTGGAAGGGCTGGGGACAAAGAGATATAGTTTGTAGTGGGCGCTGAATGAAGAAGTCATGTCTATTTAACACTTAATTGAAATAGTTGCAAGTTGTATATTCCAATCACCTGCTTATAGCTAGGCCAACAACAAAAGTACATATTTTTAAATTCTTGAAATTCATTAAAATGTTATAGTTGAAATTCGGTACATATAATTTGTGATGTCCCACTCATATTTTGTTGTCATATCAGACGATTGGCTAACACAAAAAGGCAGCTCCTAAAAAACATCAGAAACAAACAATCAACATTTTTCGGGCACATCATGAGAAGAGGAAAGTTGGAGTACTTGGTTACAACTGGCAAAATAAAGGGAAAGAGAAATCGCGGACGACAAAGAGAGAAAATACTGGATAGCTTGGTGTCATAGCATGGAAAACGGTCAACAACAGAACTGATACGAAGTACTGTGGATAGAAGATTGTGGAAGGACATGATGGCCTACGCCAACCGGTATGGCACATGATGATGAGACGATTATATTGTTTTGTAGTTAATAAATGATCTTTGCATACAGGCATCTAGCTCTTTTTAACATGTCTAGTTTCTCGTGTCTCATCCTGTCTGTTTTTTTTTTTAATACGGGGTGGACCAGGGGAGTCAAACCTGTCGTTCTCCCACTTCAGAAAGCGCGGATTTCGAGTCACGTGAGGTTAGAACAGTTGTGTGTTTTTTTGGTTTTTTTTAAATCAGGGTTTTTTTTTTTGTAACCTGAGATTGAAACACCTCGTGGTGACTGACTATGCATAAGGCCTTTGCTCGAGAAGCCCCGGAGGTGCCCCAGAAATGGGGAAATGTTGTCATGGTCGTCTATTGTACATTTTTATAAATGTTGTCTTTGTGGCTACTGGGGCCCTGTTTTACGGTCAAGGGACAAAAAAAAATGCAACAACTGTTACCTGCCAGGTAAGATTCGATTAAAGAAGGATGGAGTTAAAGATCTTCGGTGATACAACGGATTTTGCGCATCTGAAATGAAGCCATCTTGAGTGCATTTGCTAGGGTGTAGCAGCCGTCCTTCATACTGGGGAGTGTGTTGAGGAAGGGAACTGAACACTATGGAGTGCAATGATGATGATCCGTCAACTAAGCTAAACTAATTATATCTTGTCTTCTGCTCATCGATTATCTATTTTTTCATGGATTTATTATCTACTTGACAGTCGTCTTTCTATCTATCTTGAAATAAAATCTGAAATAAAATCTGAAATAAAATCTGAAATAAAATCTGAAATAAAAATACAAAAGGAATACCTCCTCCACAGGTTCGTGGGACTTAGAGGGAATTTGGTATTGATGTCCACAATTTTCTTTTTTTAACCGTAGGCACTTTTTGATAATTTGGTCAGCAGTATGTCACGTCGCTACGATCTCAGTCGATGAAGAAATGAATCTCCGAATGGGAAATGCAGCCTCAAAATTTAGCAAACTTAAACATTGTTCAACACCCAGCAAACACTCATGACTAGGATAATAATTTACCAACATTGTGGACTTGTTGCACTTTTATAAGGATCAGTAACTTGGACTACCTATACAGGGCAGGAGAAAGGGGTAAACAGTTTTCATGTGCGTTGCCTTCGCAAGATAATGAATATCAAATGGCAGGAGTCAGAATAAGGTGGCTGGCTCATGTGAATTAAAGAATAGAAAACAATCTTATTCCTAAACTATTATTGTATGGCGAACGGAATGGACCAAGACCAAAAGGCAGATAAGTGCTGAAATATACGGGTGTTTGCATGGCTTCCTTGAGAGAATTCTGTATCAGCGAAAATAATTGGGAAAGTTTGGCATCAGTTCCTAACAAACGTACAAAAAACAAAAAGAAAAGAAAAGAAACGACACAGCAACTTTCGAGGATGCGTTGATGTCAAATTCAGAAGACAAAAACAAAGAGAAAAGAGATGAGTTCAGGCATCATGCTCATTCTACGGCCGGATCCTCTGTCTATCCAATATTGGCACATTCAGCCACGAGATAAGCTGCTCAGTAATTCAGCATCTACCATAACACACTAGTATGCTCGTAAACTACTAACAAATCACAGTTGCTAGCTACCAACCCTCTGTCAAGACGCCAATGGCTAGAATTGAGTTATTGAGTTATTTGCGGGACATCATCATTGCACTCCGAACATGTCCATAGGTGCTCAGATCCCCTCCTAAGCAAGTCCCGCAGTGTCCAGCGACTGACGACTCCAGTTCTGTTGGTTGATAAGTCTTCTTACACGCCCACTAAGTTTCTCATTTCTGGCTGTGCCCATCTTAACTCCAATCTCCATAATCCGAAGAAGTGACGTGAATCTGTGTTTGTGGAAGTCCTGTGCCCTTCCCACATCTCGGAGGGCATTGATGATGTCCGCCCGATCCATTGGTTGCCCGCCCTCAACGACAGCGCAGCTAGCCAACTTGCCCGCTCTTTCATTTCCCCGTACTCCCGCATGTCCAGGGACATAGACAAAGGTGAACTTACGTATTTCGGACTTCTGCAATGACTCTACCCATTGCATGCGTACAGAGCCCGCCTCCACTTTTTGTTATCGTACTCATCGAATCACTCAGTATACATGCGTGGGTGTAGTCTTGTGACTCTAACCATTTGAATGCCTTGGTCACTGCCATCACCTCCATTGTCATGCTGCTCGTAGTCATGACGTATGCACCACTGTCTTCTTTGACTATTCTGCCCGCCGAGCGTGCTGTAAATGCCCGTGCACTTCTTTGGTGTCGTATTACAGATCCGTCTGTATAGATGACTGCCACTTTCTCATCGGTGTTATCGCAGATGAGACCGTTGACCTCAGCATTAACCACAACCGAGTTCTGCTCCTTACTTTTCCTGTCTTGTGTGACAATACACGAGAAAGTCCCCTTGAATGACGTAGGCACCGGTATCCACTCCTCGCCAACGTTGATATTGGTAAGCCCACAGACCTGTTTGATGACATCTTCTGATCTGCCCACCCATGATTTGCCTCTTTTTAGCCTGGCACCTTTCCCTGTGTTGAGCACGTGGTGCAATGGATGCTCTCTATCTGCACTAATCTTCAGGTATGCTCGTGCTCGCCAGATATTGATTCTGTCATCCATGGTTGGAAAGTCAAGAAGATACCTCATTGCTACACAGGGAGTGTCCCTTGTACATCCCAAGATAATGCGCATGGCTTCATTCTGTATTTGGCTAGAATGTAATATCAGTACGGTTTTTCCAAGAAGAAAATCTACAGTAGCTATTTAAATCAGGGTCAACCTATAAATAGATAAAACGTGATTTTTTTTAAAGTCGACATATTGTTCTCAGCACATAAAATTCACTAACCAGTGCTCTAAAACCCGATCTATTGTTACCAGTACATCCAGTGAACTAACTTTACTCATTTTCCCAATACATCAGTTATTTAAACAGTGAACTAACCTTACTCATGTTCCCAGTACACCAGTTATTTAACCAGTGAACTAACCTTACACATGTTCCCAGTACATCAGTTCATTAGCCAGTGAACTAACTTTACTCATGTACCATGTGCATCAGTTCATTAACCAGTGAACTAACCTTACTCATGTTCCCAGTACATCAGTTCATTAACCAGTGAACTAACCTTACTCATGTTCCCAGTACATCAGTTCATTAACCAGTGAACTAGCCTTACTCATGTACCCAGTACATCAGTTCATTAACCAGTGAGCTAACTTACTCATGCTCCCAGTACATCAGTTCATTAACCAGTGAACTAACCTTACTCATGTTCCCAGTATATCATTTCATTAACTAGTGAACTAACCTTACTCATGTTCCCAGTACATCAGTTCATTAACCAGTGAACTAACCTTACTCATGTTCCCAGTACATCAGTTCATTAACCAGTGAACTAACTTTACACATGTTCCCAGTACACCAGTTAATTAACCAGTGAACTAACCTTACTCATGTTCCCAGTACACCAGTTCATTAACCAGTGAACTAACTTTACTCATGTTCCCAGTACACCAGTTAATTAACCAGTGAACTAACCTTACTCATGTTTCCAGTACATCAGTTCATTAACCAGTGAACTAACTTTACTCATGTTCCCAGTACACCAGTTAATTAACCAGTGAACTAACCTTACACATGTACCCAGTACATCATTTCATTAACCAGTGAACTAACCTTACTTATGTTCCCAATACATCATTTCATTAACCAGTGAACTAACCTTACTTATATTCCCAGTATATCATTTCATTAACCAGTGAACTAACCATACTTATGTTCCCAGTACATCATATCATTAACCAGTGAACTAACCTTACTCATGTTCCCAGTACATCAGTTCATTAACCAGTGAACTAACCTTACTCATGTTCCCAGTACATCATTTCATTAACCAGTGAACTAACCTTACTCATGTTCCTAGTACACCAGTTCATTAACCAGTGAACTAACCTTACACATGTACCCAGTACATCATTTCATTAACCAGTGAACTAACCTTACTTATGTTCCCAATACATCATTTCATTAACCAGTGAACTAACCTTACTTATATTCCCAGTATATCATTTCATTAACCAGTGAACTAACCTTACTTATGTTCCCAGTACATCATTTCATTAACCAGTGAACTAACCTTACTTATGTTCCCAGTACATCATATCATTAACCAGTGAACTAACCTTACTCATGTTCCCAGTACATCATTTCATTAACCAGTGAACTAACCTTACTCATGTTCCCAGTACATCAGTTCATTAACCAGTGAACTAACCTTACTCATGTTCCCAGTACATCAGTTCATTAACCAGTGAACTAACCTTACTCATGTTCCCAGAACATCATTTCATTAACCAGTAAACTAACTTTACTCATGTTCCTAGTACACCAGTTAATTAACCAGTGAACTAACCTTACTCATGTTCACCGTTACTTCAGTTCATTAACCAGTGAACTAACCTTACTTATCTTCCCAGTACATCATTTCATTAACCAGTGAACTAACCTTACTCATGTTCCCAGTACATCATTTCATTAACCAGTGAACTAACCTTACTCATGTTCCTGGTACATCAGTCAGTTAATTAACCAGTGAACTAACTTTACTCATGTTCCCAGTACATCATTTCATTAACCAGTGAACCAACCTTACTTATGTTCCCAGTACACCAGTTAATTAACTATTGCCCTATAGCCCAACCTCATGTTCCCCGTACGTTAGTTCATTACCACTGCCCTAACCTTACGTTCTGCTCAATTAATGGAATAAGCCTTCATTGCTGTCGAGAATTCCCCATATCCGCTCCACTTATGTCACAGCTCCAGCCAAACCGCTTTGGCAAATTCATTTGACAAGATCGACTACTGTACGACCATAATCGGCGCACAAGCGACTATTCCAAACGACTTCCATTGAATAAAGAGTGCATAGTCACTTCCTCACTCCAGTTTCTTCGAAAACACACATTTACAACAAACAAAGCGGGCTAAACGGCTTCAGCGACTACGTTAGTCTCTAAAAACGAGGCGACATGCAGCCGTTTTGATTTTGTATTGTCGATTGGCGTTAGAACTGTATTCAGACTGTTGTAACAGCAAGTCCCAATAATTCACTGCAGATGATCTCTTAACTAAGCTAAACACGCTCAGAGACTGGCATATTTGTACAACAACAAAAAACATATGCTTGCTTGCTTGCTAGCGTTCGCCCGATGACTAAAGAAGTGTACCTCTTCATCATCCGCCCTTAAAAGGACGTTAAGTGGGCGTGTCTGCGTTATTTGCAGTATAACTGTGATATTTGCGCCTTTCGGTCCAACACATCCGACTTCAGCATGATATTTTTGAGTACCGGGTTGTCCTCCCTATTCGATCCCTAATCACTTGGCCAGACTAGACAAGTTAGTCTGTTACTAGAGGCACCACGGAGAGGTGGAGCAGGGCCTGAATGGTTCTGGTTCACCGGTCCTGGCGCAAGCCATCAGCTGTGTGTCGCTGACAACTTCCATCTGTGGTGCTGTGAGGCGTGCCTTCGCCTCCAAAAAAACAAATAAGAAAAGTCTCAAATTAACGAACTTGAAAAAAAAAAAGAAGTGAAAGCTCAAGTGGAAAAAATAAGTGATAGCCTGATAATGAGTTGGTGCTAGTTTTGTATTTTTGGTCTTGTGAGGAGATGATTATAAACAGGTGATTTATAAATGTGGTAGACTGCGCCTACAACAATGACCCAACGTGCACAAACTCCAGTGTTACTTCCACCAGTTTCTTCAGACACTGACCTCAAGGATTACGTTGTGCTGTCTATCTATCTATTGACCTTTCGAGCCGTAACCGGCCCATAGGGCGTAGACCAAGATACACCTTCTCCTATATTATTATTTTTTTTTTCTACCAGTTTTCTTTTAAAGATATTTTATCAAATCTCGCAATCAGTCTCTGTTCTGTGCAAGCAGTGCTATCTCATTGAGGGAGCCGATTCCTGCTGCTCTTGCCTCTCTCATCAATGTTCTTCTCAGTGTCTCCCTGAGTCTTCCTCTTTTTTCTTTTACCTGTTGTTTCCCATATGAGGGCTTGCTTTGCTATTCGGTTATTATCTCTTCTCATCACATGTCCAACATATGACCAGCGTCTTTTCTTTATTACTGAAGATATTAGTGGTTGAATGGCGATCAACTGTGATGATCAACTGTGCTGTCTATACATTCATTTAAATATTCATGAAGATTTCACTCGACTCCGCTTCCATCCCTTCATTAATTGATGAAATGTTTAATAAACATTTGTTTTCATTCCAACAGAAAAGAGAAAAAACGCATTCCAAAAAAGAAATAAGGTGAGAATCAAACACTATCAAACTTACTTCTTTTTTTTTTTATAACCACCACATAATTGTTTGTCATTGATCATCACCATCATCAAGTATGGGCCTGCTGGCGTAGGTGATCATGTCTCTTCACAACTTTCGATCTCGACAGTTATTTATCATTTCTGTTGTTGACATTCTGCCAAGCCATTCTCTTAAGCTGTCTGGTATCTTTTCTCTTTGCTTCCCTCTATCTCTTCGTCCCCCGATTTTCCCAGTTGTTACAATATATTACAGCTGTTCTCTTCTCATTACATGGCCAAAAAATGATGACTGTTTCTTCCTAATATTGTAAATTAGCTCTCTTTTTGCTTTGACCTCTTTCAGAACATTTTCATTACTCTTCTTAGCTGTCCATGGTATTCTCAACATTCTACAAAAACCATATTTCTACAGACTCCAGTGATTTTCTTGTCTGTTGTCTTATTGTCCATGATTCACATCCATATGTTAAGACTGGCTCTACATAACATTTAAGAACTCTTTTTTTAAACTTTTTTTCTAAAGAAGGAAAGAAGATACTTATTATTGATACTTTTTTTGATTTGCACGTTCGTGTCTTTCCAAGAAGATAAAATACGCATATTTATTCTATTACACATCCAAAGTGATTAGAAGAATCTCTGTAGCTTAAAATCGTAAACACTTTTGTGATTTAAAAAAAAAATGTATATTGCGCCGCCTGAAACTCTCAGTTTGTCAGCCTTTGATATTTTTGTGACGAGCATAACATATCGTTCATACGTAAATATTTGTTTTAGCTAAAAATTGTACACTTTTGTGTGTTATCACAAAGTTGAACCACCTCCATACTAAATCAATTTTAAAAATTAGTGGAATGTACCAAGTTCAGGATATTCTTATCCACAAATGCTGCACGATTTTCAGGAATGTAAGTGCCCTTTTGGATAGGAAAAAAAAAAACAGCTGTGACCACCGTAATTAAAAGTGTCAGGTGTTATTCTGGATTCATAACAACAACAAATGTGCCAGACGTTGTTCTAAATCCATAACAACAACAATAACAAATGTGTCAGACGTTGTTCTAAATCCATAACAACAACAATAACAAATGTGTCAGACGTTGTTCTAAATCCATAACAACAACAACAAATGTGTCAGACGCATGATAGAAGACAGTCTGAGAGGTAAGATCAGAAGCTACTGAATACATAAACAAGTTAGTATAGTTTGCCAATTTTTTTTTTATCCTATGTATTATGACAGAAAGATCAAAATACAACATAACGAGCATTTAACACACTCTATCAGAACACTAAATTCAAGGCTATTATGTTATACACAAGTATTCAACATCATCATTCAGTGCCTCCGCATCGAAAGTTGGCTACCTTGAAGCGCCATTCCGCTCTGTCTTTGACTCTTATGGTGCACATTGTCATAGATTGACTTGTCCATCTTTTGATGTTACTCGTCCATGTTAGTCTGTCTCGGCCTCTTTTACCCTGTATTTTCCCTTCCAAGATTACTTTTAGTAAGCTGCCGTGTCTTTTAACATGACCCAAAAATCGTATGTCTTGCTTGAATTGTGTTTAGTAGTTCTGTTTTCAATTTTAGTTGTTTTAAAACTTCATCGTTTGTTTTCTTTTCTTTCCATCCAATTCTTCTATAAAGCCACATTTCAAATGCTCCAATTTTCTGTTCTGCTTTCTTGTCTATGTTTCTGCACCATGCAGGCTGTAGAATTCTCCTTGTTATATTTTATTATTGCTGTTTGTTCCCAGTATAAATTACATATTAGTCGTATGTTTGTGTCATCTAGATGTATATCTCTTGGGTAGTCTATAAGTTGTTTGTGGTGTAGTCTATCAATAGCATTGGTGTAGTCTATGAAGCAGGCATCTAGCGGTTTGTTTACTTCTGTGTATTTTTCAGTCAATGTCCTCAGGCAGAGTGTGACTTCTTTTGTACCCCTGTTTTTCCTACATCCAAATTGTTGTTCTTCTAATTTTATATTGATTTTATTCTGAATCCTTCCTTGTATAACTTTTAGCAAGATTTGTGTTACATGATTCATTAGGCTTATTGTTCTAAAATCACTGCATTCAACAGCAGCATTATTTTTAGGTTATGCAATTAAAGTTAATGTCTTTAGTCCATTTGGTATATACCTATTATCCAACAAGGAAATAACTCTACAGGCAAAACGGGCACTGTACTATACAATCTTCATCCCAACGTTATGCCACCAATGCCAGTCCTGGACCCTACATGCAAGAACAATAAGAAAAATAAACTCTACTGAGATTAAATGTGTCAGACGAATGGTAGGAAACAGTCTGAAAGATAAGATCAGAAATGAAGAACTGAGAAAAAAAGCTAGGAATAGTCCCCGCCATAGAATATATAAAGAAACAGTAGATAAAATGGTTTGGCCACGCGACAAGGCAGAGTAATCAAAACACAACACAACGAGCCCGCATTAAACGTTGTAAGAATACCAGACCCAAGAGTCGACCACGAAAAAGATGGATGGATGGAACATTAGAAGCACTAGGAAACATAACAACAGCAGAGGCGAACAGAAGAGCAAAAGACCGCAAATTATATCTCTTCTCGACATTAAGGCAAATGAGGAAGGAAAGAAGAAGAAGAAGGTAAATACCCTGTATGGTATATGTCTTTGCATATGCCGGTGATCACTTCAATACCAGTATTCTGACTGTGTTATAGAGCAATCATCATCATCATGTGCCGTGCCGGTTGGCGTTGGCGATCATGTCCTTCCACAATCTTCTATCCACAGTGCATCGTATGAGTTCTGTTGTTGACTGTTTTCCATGCTATGACACCAAGCTATCCAGTATTTTCTTTCTTTGTCGTCCGCGATCTCTCTTTCCTTTTATTTTGCCAATTGTAACCAGCAATACTTAGTCTCTTTCTATTGAATGTTTCATGTTGTTTATTTTGTAGAATTAGAACCAGCTATTCAACCACCGAATTTGCTCTACTGCTATTGTGACTTTTATCATTACATGATACAGTTATCAATACTACCTAAATATTTGGAATCTTTTTTTATTTAAAATGCTGTTACTGAAGTGTTCTTAATCTGATTGGAATCGTTATCCATTTTTATAGTAGCCAAGTTATCTTAAACTTTATGTTATAACAGCAATTGCGACCCACTTTTGTTACAGCCAAGTTATCTTAAACTTTATGTTATAACAGCAATTGCGACCCACTTTTGTTAAAGCCAAGTTATCTTAAACTCTTTATTATAACAGCAATTGCGACCCACTTTTGTTACAGCCAAGTTATCTTAAACTTTATGTTATAACAGCAATTGCGACCCACTTTTGTTACAGCCAAGTTATCTTAAACTTTATGTTATAACAGCAATTGCGACCCACTTTTATTACAGCTAAATTAAGTTAAACTCTATGTTATAACAGCAATTGCGACCAACTTTTATTATAGCTAAATTAAGTTTAACTTGTTATAACAGCAATTGCGACCCACTTTTGTTACAGCCAAGTTATCTTAAACTTTATGTTATAACAGCAATTGCGACCCACTTTTGTTACAGCCAAGTTATCTTAAACTCTATGTTATAACAGCAATTGCGACCCACTTTTATTACAGCTAAGTTATGTTAAACTCTATATTATAACAGCAATTACGACCCACTTTTGTTACAACCAAGTTATTTTAAACTCTATGTTATAACAGCAATTGCGACCCACTTTTATTACAGCTACATTAAGTTAAGCTCTATGTTATAACAGCAATTGCGACCCACTTTTGTTACAGCCAAGTTATCTTAAACTCTATGTTATAACAGTAATTGCGACCCACTTTTATTACAGCTAAGTTATGTTAAACTCTATATTATAACAGCAATTGCGACCCACTTTTATTACAGCTAAATTAAGTTAAACTCTATGTTATAACAGCAATTGCGACCAACTTTTATTACAGCTAAATTAAGTTTAACTTGTTATAACAGCAATTGCGACCCACTTTTGTTGCAGCTAAGTTATCTTAAACTCTAATTATTAACAATTGCTACCCTAAACAACCAAGTTATCTTCATTTTTTTTAAAACTGCCAATTAATAAACTCCGACCCCATTTTCTATTGCACAATAAAACTAAAAAAATAGTGATGAACATTCCAATAAAAATAATTGTAATTAAAAATAACAAACGTCTATTGAGAAATTACTTGACGATCATGTTTTGGGGTCGTGATCTACAAGTAATATGAACCCCAGCGATGTTTTTGTTTTCAAACACGTACAATTTTTGTTTATTTCAGATTCGACGGTCAGTGGGTGAAAATAGTGGCTGTAGTCTGGAGTCTAGCAGTTCATCGACACAAGATGTGGATTATCTCTCCACCGAGCCAGATTCACCAATCGACAACTTGCCACCCATACCTCCAGTTGTTGCTCGCATTATTCACGAATCTGTCACATCGTGCTCTGTTGGGAGTGATATTAAAGTTCCTATTACCTTATCAACATCATCTACGTCACCATCATCAGTAATACCAGTAATAATAGACACATCGCAGAGCTTGTGTAATTCATACGCTAACGACAACACAGACCAGGAGCAATATCAGGAGTTCAACCTCCAGAACTTTGTAACCGCTGGAGAAGAAAGTTCACAGACATATTCAGATGTGGAACCCAGTGAGAATTATGCTTCAACATTTATGTCCATGAACTTTGGTGACAACAATACTTGTGACTATAATGACTTTAAAGAGGAACCACTGACACCACCAGACAACCCATACGAAGATTTGAAAAGCATAGATCATCCAGATGCATGTAAGTTTATCCTTTCTCTTAACGGTATCTTCCACGTAGAAAATAAATATTAAGAAATACCGAGTTCAGACTAAATTAAATAGTATATATACACAGGAATATTTAAATGTACGTTAAACTGTAAGTGAGGGAACCGCGATAGCTCAGTGGTTAGTGAACTGGACTACAAAGGGCAAGAGATAGGGTTCGATCCCAACCGACGGCTTCCGGGTTCACCCAGCCTTAAATGGGTACCGGATTTTTTTTCTGGAAAGTAAAGCAGCACGGGCGTAATACCGACCACATTATCCCAAAAATCATGCGCTGAAGGTATGTAAAATATAGGGTCACTAACACCATATTTCTCTATACGTCACTTGGCGTGACGGGGGTACTTTACTTTTTTTTTTTTTTTTTTACTGCATTTACTTACCTCTTCCTCATGGGAAGGCCAAACTTTAGAAGAAAATAGGGATGTTGCAGCAATACTGCATGGGAACAATGTCGTGTTTTCCTGATAGTCTGTCCATAACCATTTACAAGGCCTACGGACTGAGAGAAATTTCCTGAAAAAACTCCAACAAGCGTGACGTTTTCAACTTTGCTATCTTGGATATTCAGCTCGTGAGCCTTAGTAAATCTATAAATGACTACTGTGTGTCACACTTGATCTAGAATAGAAAATGTTTAGCTTCCCACAATGCTTCACTTTATATATATATATATATATATATATATATATATATATATATATATATATATATGGCTACTATGATAAGTAAGATGCCGTGTGCTATAACAGCTATGTTACTTCAGTGATCATAAACAAAGAAAATTCTCAAGACCTACAAATAAATATCACAGTTGAAGGAATACATCTGGAGACAGTTCAGAGCTACAACTACCTGGGACATACTATAACCAATGATGGAAAATGTAAAATGGAAATAAACAAAAGAATAGGTATGGCAAAAAGTAATTTTAATGCCATGAAAAATATACTAACAACAAAACAAATAACAGCAGGGCTGAAACTAAGAATAGCAAAATGTTACATCTTCTCAATATTCCTGTATGGTGCAGAAACATGGAGATTAGACAAGAAACAGAACAGAAAATTTAAGCCTTTGAAATGTGGATTTATAGAAGAATAGGTAGAATTGGATGGAAAGAAAAGAAAACAAACGATGAAGTTTTAAAACAACTGAAAATAAAAAGAGAACTACTAAATACAATTAGGAGCCGCGATAGCTCAGTGGTTAGTGAACTGGACTACAAAGGACAAGGGGTAGGGTTCGATCCCAACCGACGGCTTCCGGGTTCACCCAGCCTTAAATGGGTACCTGATTTTTTTTCTGGGAAAGTAAAGCGGCACGGGCGTAATACCGACCACATTACCCCAAAAATCATGTGCTGAAGGTCTGTAAAATTTATGGCCACTAACACCATATTCCCTATACGCCACTTGGCGTGACGGGGGCTCTTTTTTTTATTTTTACTAAATACAATTAGGACAAGACAAATGAAATAATTGGGACACGTTAAAAGACACAGCAGCCTACTAAAGTAATATTGGAAGGGAAAATACAAGGTAAAAGAGGCAGACCAAGACTAACATGTACGACTAACATCAAAAGATGGACAAGTCAATCTATCACAACCTGCACCATCAAAGCAAGAAACAGAGTGGAATGGCGCTCCATGGTAACCAATCTTCGTTGCGGAGACGGGATAATGATGATGATGATGATGTTACTTCAGTAGTAAAAGTTGGAAACAAAAGACATATACTTTCACACAGATAAACTGCGATAAACATGCTCTCTTTACTGCTGGTATGTTTTTGTCAAGACCAAATTTGTTTTCTGAGAAAGTAAAGCGGCACGGTCGTAATACCGACCACATTACTCCAAAAATCATGTGCCGAAGGTCTGTAAAATGTATGGTCACTAACACCATATTTCCTATGCGCCACTTGGCGTGACGGGGGTACTTTACTTTTTTTTTTTTTTTTTTTTTTTTTTCTTTTAATAACCTGGGATAGACAAACTCCAACTACTCCAGTAAGAGCCGGGAATGTCAAGAAAGCCATTACGACCCCCACATTAATGAGTCAAAGGACACCCTACCCGCATGAACTCGTGACATGACGTCAACTGAACTCAATCACTGTAGAGTTATTGGGAAAAGGAGGGGAGGGGTTGAATAAACGCTCTGATCCCATCACCTCATGACGAATGCACTAGGCGTGCGGCCTTTTCCTCCAGCTTTACAGACCTCGACAGACCCAAAGAATTGTATAAATGCCACAATAATAGTTTTATGATCCATAACTAAAACTAATGTCATCTGCAACAAGCAATAATTATTTTGTTTGCTCTCATCTTAAATTGCCTTCTCTAATTTTTCCACGTCTTTCTTTAAGCGTGTTTTGATAATTCGGAATCAACGTGTTGTCTATTTATGCTGTTATAGTCAGGGGTTTTTTTCCCACCAAAACACAAATATTGACATGCGGCCCTCGCTCGCAATAGGAACGCCTGAAAAGTCACGTTGTTTTAAAAATAAGAACACTGCCCACAGAGTACAAGTTTAATAATAAAAAATAAAAAAATCATGGATGACAAGGTTAATATTTGAACAATGGGTACATAAGCTGGACAGGAAATTATTGTTGCAGGGAAGAGATATCACACTTATTGTGGACGGTTGTCCAGCTTATCCACTTTTAACATGTCAGAACTATTTCTTTGTTTACATAGTACATTCCACTATTATAAAACATAACGTGATCGGTTGTAACAATAGTTCGTTGGTCCCGTAGATCTCGTTATACCCGGATTCTACTGTACGATCCCAGAGAAAGGAAGTCTACATCAGTGCCACAACTACAGAACTATTAGTCGTAGCAACCTTCCAAGCAAAGTAATGTTAACAAATCATAATAAACTGATTAAAACCACAATCAGAGAATATAATTGATGGGAACACGCTTTCGTGCAGGTCGAAGCACAACAGGACAGATCTTCAATTTTAGTATTCTGCGAGAAATACCTCCAACACCAACAAAATACCTCCAACACCAACAAAATACCTCCAACACCAACAAAATACCTCCAACACCAACAAAATACCTCCAACACCAAGAAGACCTATATCATGTGTTCATAGACATTAAAAAAAAAAAAAAAAAACATATGACAGAATTTGGCTTGTAGCCTTATGGACGACAACGAGATTGTTCAACTTCGGCGCCAACTTAGTTCGCAGTACATATAGACAAGACCGCTTCACGCACAGAACTTATCACCGGAAACCGAGGGAATGGTTCAGAACAACAATTGGAGTTCGATAATTAGTTAGTCCATAACTCTTTAAGCTTACCAAATGATGAAGTTGCTTTTCCGATTCGGGTATTTCTCTCGTCGTCGAGTGAGTTGGTTGCCGTATAGCCGAGGTAAGTAAGTGGTGTGTTCTATGCTATGTTTAACTGTGTATATTTTCTGTTGCTAGTGTTCGTTGAGCGCTTGCTGATTTTGTTTGGCCGAAAATATTCGAGAATTTTCCAGCCGTTGATTGTTGGAAATCATGACATTAAGTAGTGATTAAGTGAGACTTATCCGCTTATTTTTTCGCGACGCGAAGTAGAGAGCAGACATTTATAAATATATAAATCAAGTCAGTGGTGGGTCTTAATTGGAGTTTTGGAGTCACTTATTCATGATTTAACAATTGTTGGAAGACGCTTTCACTTTCAAATACAATATAATGCAACCATTGGAAGTCAGATTTGTAAATGTCAAAACGACATCAATTGCGTACCAAAAGTTTTGAAGTAACTGTAAACTACCTTTATTATTGTTATTTTAATGAAAAGGTAAGCTGTGGCAACTTCTTTACGATCGGTTGCTCTGATGAAAACATTTCTGTATTTTGCTACGTATATATATATACATATATAAATGTATTCGATGCAATAAAATGCACGTTTGGTTTAGTTCATAGAAAGCACGAAAGAAAAACAACACTTAAGCGATTTAATTTCAGACTAATCAATTCCACTACTTTACATTTTAAAAAGCGGTGCCCCTGAGATATTAAATGTATTCAACGTAACGCAACTGAAATATGTTGCATTGCGAGCAAAATCTCTCTATTGCCGTCTGTCATTTAAATACTGCGATATATCATTCGTCGTTTCTTTGTGTGTGTGTGTGTCTGTTTGTACTAATAAAATTATAATGGTATGACTGTATTTTAATTTTTGTTTATTCAAACTTCGCGCAGATGACATGTAGTGCGTTGCTTACGTTGTACTGTGACCTTACTTCCAGCCTTAAAAGTAAACAAACGGTTGAGATCTGCGTTGCGAACAAATCTCTATACAGACAAGCTGTAGGTTACGTTCGTTCGTAAAAGTTAGGTTCTTCTGTATAAAGTCGTGACGATGATTCCTTGATGACGTTAATTCCTTGAGGAACAAAATATGTATATCTTTTCAAGGCGCGCCTACCAGCACAAGAGCTAGAAGTTGTCAACGACAACGTCACAACTGACGGCTTGCGCCAGGATCGGTGAACCAAAACCATCCAGACCCTGCTCCACCTCTCCGCGGTGCCTCCAGTAACAGACTAACCTGTCTAGTCTGGCCAAGCGTGCAGGGATCGAAGAGGGAAGACAACCCGGTACTCAAAAATGTCGTGCTGAAGTCGGATGTGTTGGGCCGAAAGGCGCAAATATAACAGTTATACTGTAAACCACAACACAACGCAGACACGTCCACTACATCCTTGTAAGGGCGGATGATGCAGAGGAATATTCTAGTCTACCATGATACTCCAGAATACTTTAGTCATCGGACGAACGCAACCAACCAACCAACCAACCCACCAACCCAACCAACCAACCCAACCAACCCAACCAACCAACCAACCAACCCAACCCAACCCAACCAACCAAACCAACCAACCAACCCAACCAACCAACCAACCAACCAACCAACCAACCCAACCAACCAACCAACCCAACCAACATCCCAACCAACCAACCCAACCAACCAACCCAACCAACCCAACCCAACCAACCAACCAACCCAACCAACCAACCCAACCAACCAACCACCAACCCAACCAACCAACCAACCAACCAACCAACCAACCAACCAACCCAACCAACCAACCAAACCAACCCAACCAACCAACCAACCCAACCAACCAACCAACCAACCCAACCAACCAACCAACCCAACCAACCAACCATATATATTTCTTTGTGTTTTCTCATGTTCCTGGTCGAAGATCGACTAACTTGTCGGTGACATTTAACAACATAAACTCTTCTTCGTGGCGTACGCCCATTAAATGAGCTTGGGCGTGTTGTGTCGCTAGTTAACGACAAAGCCGCGAGACTGCGCCTTTAGGCCCGTCGATTTCGTCTGCGGTGTGGGTATATTTGTTGAACAGTATCTCTCAGGGTAGCGGCCATTTTTGGCTGAACTCCTACCGGCGTTCCCTTGACGACGCCGACTGTCAGCAGAGGCAGGTTAAAGTCTAGTAATAAAGTAATTATAAACTGTTCTGTTCATTGAATCAGTTTCACTGCAATCAAGAATTCCCTATATCCGCTCCACTCATGTCACAGATTCATATAAAAGGTGTTGGCAAATTCTTCTGACAAGGTCGACTACAAAACAACCATAATCGGCTCATAGGCGACTTCCAAATGACTTCAATCGAATAGTGAGTGCACAGGACTTCAACAACCACGAATCCGCGTCACTCCTTCGGATGAAAGAGATGGGAGTTAAGATGGGCACAGCCAGAAATGAGAAACTTAGTGGGCATGTAAGAAGACTTATCAACCAACACAGAACTGGAGTCGTCAGTCGCTGAACACTGCAGGACTTGCTGAGGAGGGGAACTGTGGACCTATGGACATGTTCGGAGTGCAAAGATGATGACCCGCAAATAACTCGATAGCTCAATAATTGAGTGCAGTCTCTTCCTCACTTTAGTTTCTTCGAAAACACACGTTTAAAACAAAGTAACCGAGACGGTTTAATTGACTATATTAGTCTCTGCAAAGACAAAATAATAAAATAAAGTAATCAAACAATAGCTGTTTTTATAAACTTGAAATCAGCTTATTTAGGACCAAGTTTACTCATATTTTTGTTGCTGGCGATTATTATGAATAGATACACGAGTGCCCCATTGTCACTGAAGAAGGCTGTAAATCACAAGCATTAGCTGGAATTACTACCGGAAATGGCAGTCCTGGCAAGACTAAACGATATATAGAAAATCAAGTTCATCTCCCAGAAAACAAACACCAGATGATTACGAACATCTGTATTTTAATATGTCTGTAAAACATGGACAATTTCTGCTGACTTTGAAGAAAAGAATACAGGTATGTAAATGAGATGTTATAGAAAGATCTTGTGTTATAGAAAGTTTTCTCGCTTCGACTCCCGTAAATCAGATTGGACCCCACAACCGGGCGCATCACAGGCCTTGGGATCTCTACTTAAAAGCCACCTCACGTGAGATACAACAGCTGTGCCCTAGAAAACTTCACCGCTCTAATTTAACTCCCTCTGAGTTTCGGGCCCTCTGTAATCTCCGCCGCCGGGAGGACATTGTCATAAAACCAGCAGACAAGGGGGGAGCTGTGGTAGTTTGGCGTAAAGACTTAGACATTTCAGAGGGCAACAAACAGTTATCCAATACCACGTTTTATAAACCCGCCCTGACGACGCCACTGTCCTCCACAATAAGCAGGTCCAATCAACCATCAAGGAACTGATCCGAGACAACCTCCTTCCTCCAAGTGCGTCCCGCCTCATTATCCCCAATAGTGGTCTTGGGAAACCATAATTCTACATGCTCCCCAAAACTCACAAAATCGACAATCCAGGACGCCCCATCGTGTCAGCGTGTACTTGCCCGACTGAACACATATCCGACTATCAAGACAGTGTCTTCCAGCCTATGGTCGTTAGTCTTCCCTCATATGTCAAGGACACTAATCATGCCTTGAGTATCTTCTCTTCCATCTCTCTCTCCCATGGTCGCTCATACCGACTTTTCGCCCTTGACGTTTGCTCTCTCTACACCTCTATTCCTCACTTCGACGGCCTCCTGGCTCTACGGTTCCTTCTTGACCAGAGGCAACACCCATCTGTTGATACTGCAACTCTTCTCCGCCTTACTGAGCTTGTACTCAACCTCAACTTCTTTGAGTTCAATGGTAACTTCTATGACCAAGTTAGTGGAGTAGCCATGGGCATCAAGATGGGCCCTAGTTATGATTGCTTATTTATGGGTTACTTTGAACACCAAATTCTCAATTCATATCAAGGTCCCCTTCCCATCATATACCTCCGGTACATTGATGACTGCTTCGGACTCACCGATCTACCTGAGGATGACCTCTCCAGGTTTATCGACTACATTTGTAGCTATCACAAAGCTACCAAGATCACATCTTTTATCACCACTTCCTCTGTTACCTCCCTAGATCTTATTATTTCCTTGGGTACCTCGGGCCTCCACACCTCGGTTTTCTATAAACCCACAGACACCATTGTTATCTTCTCTCTACTTCATCACATTCACCTTCTTGTCGTGACTCAATTCCGTTCTCACAGTTATTGCGTCTCCGTCGCATCTGCCAGGATGACCAAGATTTCCTCCAACAAGCTCACCTTATGTTAGGTTTCTTCAGCCGCCGGCTTTATCCAGATTTGATCCTCCAGTCTGCCCTCAGGCGGGTCCTCCCCCGGAGTCTAAATAGCAAAAAACAGAAGTAATGGTAACAACAAAGAAAAAGACATCACATCACTGCACAATAAAGACAAGTGGAACAATATTAAAACAGGTAAATGGTTTAAATACTTGGGAACTTTGTTAACCTCAGACGGTAGATGTGCAACAGAGGTGAGATGCAGAATGTCTCAGGCAAAAGCAACTTTAAAAAAAATGAGGAATATACTGAGCAATCCAATTTGGACAATAGAAACTAGAAAAAGAGTTCTTAAATGTTATGTAGAGCCAGTCTTAACATGTGGATGTGAATCATGGACAATTGGATAACAGACAAGACAATCACTGGGGTCTGTAGAAATGTGGTTTTACAGAAGAATGTTCAGAATACCATGGACAGCTAATAAGTGTAATGAAACGTTCTGAAAGAGGCCAAAGCAAAAAGAGAGCTAATTTCCAATATTAGGAAGAAACAATCATCATTTCTTGGCCATGTAATGAGAAGAGAACCTCATGCCTCGTATCGCTGTGTGCATGTCTGTGTTAGTCACATCTCATATCTTTGTGTGTGCATGTCTGTGTTAGTCACCTCTAGTGACTCGGGCAGATGGTGCTCGTAAACCTGGGAGGGCCGACCATCTAAGGGCAGAATCCCCCTACAGAAAAGATCATCTGCTGCCTTGCAGGAAGATTGGGGACAATCACAGGCTAAGGAAAGCAAACCTGAACAAAATGCTGGCTGAAATCGGATGCACTGGGCCACTGGCGCAGAACACAGTGCAACGTTTTAACAGGTATTCAATCGGAGTGGATCTAACAGGCTTAAACAGACAGCTGTCTTCGTGCGAAAGTCTGGAGTCCTATTCTGATTGAGTCCTGACCGCAGAGAGAGAGAGAGAGAGAGAGAGAGAGAGAGAGAGAGAGAGAGAGATATGTTCTCAATGCCATCTTTTCGCATCACATATCCAAAAAATGTAGATTGTCTTTTCCTTATATAAAAAAAAAAAGTAAAGTACCCCCCGTCACGCCAAGTGGCGTATAGGGAATATGGTATTAGTGACTATAAATTTTACAGACCTTCGGCACATGATTTTTGGGTAATGTGGTCGGTATTACGCCCGTGCCGCTTCACTTTCCCAGATCTTTTCCTTATGATTGTGATGATATTCCTGTTTTCTCCAGCTCTTTTTAAACATTATTCATTAGTAATTTTTGTTATCCGTGGAATTCGTAGAATTCTTCTGAAAAACTACATCTTATTTACCTTCAATTTTCTCTGTGTTGTCTTACTTATCGACCATGGCTCACTTCTATATAGTAGAACAGATCCCATGTAGCACTTTAGGACACGTTTTCTAACATTTATTAACAATTAATAATGATTTGTTACATACAATGTTTTTCATTCGATGGATTCTATTCTTCTTGCCCTATTCTGATTGTAATTTCTATAGTGCATCTCCCACAAGATGTTATTATTGATACCAGGCATTTGAATCTCTACACTTGTTTCATGATTTTTCCATTTCTTTTTCAGTACATTCTTGTGTGTTTGTTTTCTTTGATATTATCATAGTTTCTTTTTGGTGTTGTGGGTCAGGTTTTTTATTTTTCTCTTTCTGTCACAGTTTCAAGTAATAGATATTGTAGATCTTGTTGTTTTTCTGCTACCATAACATCTGCACACCTGATGTTATTTATTTGAGTTTAAAGGTCGTGAAATACGTTGTTCTTTTCATGGATAAGCACTTTCATCGCATGCAAAAAAAAAAAGGTCTACTTATACTAGAAATGTTACAATAGTGAATACATTACAATAAAACTCACAGAAATTGTCTTTTGTACCTGATAACTTCAGAGTTTAATCATGGAGAAAAATACCCGTATGTACATACCTAAATATTAATATAAATTATATAATCTCTGCGGAATTTATGGATAAAAGCAGCGTGACAAATACTGGCGTCAGACCTTGCGGGTGGGAATTCTTTATTTCACGCCGCCTAAAATAATCTTAATATTAAAATAATCCCTTTGTATGAGGAAAAAAAAAAAGAGCGAGCGATACTTTTTTAAAATAAATATTTTTGTAAGGTGAATCTTCTTCTTCTTATTTCCTTCCTCATTTGACTCTCAGCGTCGAGGGGAGATATAATTTGCGGTTTTTTGCTCTTCTCTTCGCCTCTGCTGCTGTTACGTTTCCTAGTGCTTCTAATATTCCATCGATCCATCTTTTTCGTGGTCGGTCATTGGGTTTAGTATTCTTACAACATCTGCTTAAGGGTCGTTGTGCTGTGTTTTGATCTTTCTGCATTGTCACGTGGCCAAACCATTTTATATGTTGTTTCTTTATATATATCTGTAAACTGTAAATAAAATTGGGGTTCCCTCCCTCTTGACATAGATCTTAAGGCAGCCATATTCGTTTATTTACTCAATTATAGCATATAACTACTTCTTCTTCTTGTTCTTCTTTTCTCTTTTCACTGATACCTAAAAGGTGTCGTGGTTTATATCAATTTGTCGTTCTTGTGCTGCTCGAATTGTCTGAAATAGTAATTTTCCTTTGTTGTTACATGTCTCTGTCACTGCATCTATCCATCTTTTTCTGTGTCTTCCTCCTGATCTTTTCCCATGCATTCTCGAGAAGAACGCCCTCTTCCGGTGTGTGACTGTGCTGGCAACACGACACACTTTTCGATGGGAGTCAAATGTAAGTTATAAGTGAATTTCATTGTCCGTAGAAAAAGAAATTCAAGCGTTCTTGTGCATATAACTACAACACTTAATTTTTTTTAAATATTAAATATATTATATTAGATCAATAGATGTCACTTGATGACAGTGTAAGTAGAAGTAAAGAGCCCCGGCATGCCAAGTGGCGTATAGGGAAAATGGTGTTAGTGGCCATAAATTTTACAGACCTTCAGCACATGCTTTTCGAGGTAATATGGTCGGTATTACGTCCGTGCCGCTTTACTTTCCAAGAAAAAAATCCGGTACCCATTTAAGACTGGGTGAACCCGAAAGCCGTCGGTTGGGATCGAGCCCTACCTCTTGTCCTTTGTAGTCCAGTTCACTAACCACTGAGCTATTGCGGCTCCCCATTGATGACAGTTTGTCTTTTGTGAATTGCCTTCTTGGACACCAATGACCGACATGACCAACGGACAAACATGGACAACTGTTTATATTAGATCAACAGATGTCACATAATGCCAGTGTGTCTTTTGTGAATTGCCTTCTTGGACACCAATGACCGACATGACCAACGGACAGACATGGACAACTGTTTATATTAGATCAACAGATGTCACATAATGCCAGTGTGTCTTTTGTGAATTGCCTTCTTGGACACCAATGACCAACGGACAGACATGGACAACTGTTTCTGACGGACTGACACGGTCGATGTACACGCATATGATTCGAGTAACACAATTATATTGATATTTATTTTTGTTTCATATAAACATATATTCTATTTTAAATTCCACTACATGAATTCTAATTTCTTCTCTGTGTAGATGAATCGAAAACAGTCATTTTCATTCCTAAACTGAGCTGTGGGGGTAATGTTACAGTTCAAAAAGATGTTCAAGAGAGCCAGCTAAATATTATAGACTTTTCGTCTATTGTAAGTGTCAGCACTGTTGGTATTACACGGTTACATATTTGTCTTTAACAGGTACAGTAATTAATAATTGTTAGGACCCTATGACACGCGCAATGAACAGGAAGCTGTCAGCCAATCAAAACTGAACGTTGGCATCAGGATCAATAAATAAGAGCTAATGGAGATCATATTTTAGCTGGAGGCAAGGCGCTAGACAGCAGCAGAGCTGTCAGCAGCAGCAACTCAGTTGATGGTTTGTGCCAGAATCGATGAACCAGAGTCGTCAAGACTCTACCCCACCTCTTCACTGTGCTCTAGATATAGACTAACCTGTCTACTCTAACCTGGCCAAGTGATAAGAGATCGAGTATGGAAGGCTACCCCGTACCCAAAAATGCCATGCTGAAGTAGGACGCATTGGGCTGAAAGGCGCAAATATCATAGTTCTACTGCAAATCTTAATACAGCTAATCTACGTCTACTTAACGTCCTTTTAAGGACGGATGATAAAGAGATCAATCAAGTTCTTTAGTAGTCATTGGGTGAACAACAGATATATATATATATATATATTACATTTTCACAACACCAATATTAATCTTATCTCTCTTTGAAGGTTACACTTTCAATCCACTCAGTAAAAAGGCACGGGCATAATACCGACCACATTACCCCAAAATCTGAAGGTCTATAAAAATTATGATCACTAACACCATATTCTCTGATGCCACTTAGCGTGACGGGGCTCTTTACTTACATATCTGGCTACACTTTAAAACGTTGACAGAGTCACAAGTAAACTGCCATAGTTTATATTGTACCACAATGTTATTTTAGATGTGCAGTTACTGCGTCATTATGTATTCTCATGTAACAAGTAGACGTTGTGTATTTTGCTCACACTTGTTTGTTACCTTACTTTAGCCAAGACACTACATCCCTGTTCACTTTTCAACTCAACACTATCTCATGAATAAAACAAAATGATAATTTATCTTTCTCACTATTAATTTTCAGTCTTTGTTTCAATTCTCTATTTCACAATACAATGCACCTTGTATAGTTTGTATTTATCAGTGGATGTGAATCATGGACAATATGACAACAGACAAGGAAATGGTTCGAGCCCACAGAAATAGTTTGTATAGAACAATGTTGAGAATAATATTGACAGCTAAAAATAGTAATGAGGTCGTTCCATGAGGCTAAAGGGAATTTCCCATCGTCAGAAAGAAACAGTCGGTATTGTTTGACAATATAATGAGGAGAAAACTACATTTAATGTATTGTGTCGATTTTTTTTTATAACCAAGGGAAGAAAAGATATAGGGAAACAGAGAGAAAAGATACAAGACAGTTTAAGAAAATGGTTTGAAAAGAAGTCAACAATAGAACCGTTGAACAATTGTAGGGATATCATCATCATCGAGGGCCTTCTCCGCAACGAAGGATGGCTACCATGGATCGCCATTCTACTCTGTTTCTTGCTTTGATGGTGCTGGCTGTCATAGATTGACTTGTCCATCTTTTGATGTTACTCGTCCATGTTAGTCTTGGTCTGCCTCTGCCTCTTTTACCTTGTATTTTTCCTTCCAATATTACTTTTAGTAGGCTGTTGTGTCTTTTAACATGCCCCAAAAATTTCATTTGTCTTGTCTTAATTGTATTTAGTAGTTCTCTTTTTATTTTCAGTTGTTTTAAAACTTCATCGTTTGTTATCTTTTCTTTCCATCCAATTCTACCTATTCTTCTATAAATCCACATTTCAAAGGCTTAAATTTTCTGTTCTGTTTTCTTGTCTAATGTCCATGTTTCTGCACCATACAGGAATATTGAGAAGATGTAACATTTTGCCATTCTTATTTTCAGCCCTGCTGATATTTAGATATGTAGAGATATAAGTTGTGGAGAAACATGATCACCTACACCAGCAGGCTTAATGATAATTGATCAGTCTGAGCTACACAAATACTTCACGAATGACAAGAAAACAATTAAATAATAAATGGCAATAAAACTTTCAATATTTATTATTGACTTAGAAGTACGAGTGTTTGTTGTTTTATTAATTTGCTTACATTTAATTAAAATTAATATAAAGTAAGTATAGGGCTTCCTCCATGCCTAAAAGACATTGCTACCTCTATTGAAAGCCAAAGGGCTGAGAGGATAAGGCAGAAGGGCTGAGAAGATAAGGCAGAAGGGCTGAGAGGATAAGGCAGAAGGGCTGAGAGGATAAGGCAGAAGGGCTGAGAGGATAAGGCAGAAGGGCTGAGAGGATAAGGCAGAAGGGCTTAGAGGATAAGGCAGAAAGGCTGAGAGGATAAGGCAGAAAGGCTGAGAGGATAAGGCAGAAGGGCTGAGAGGATAAGGCTGAAAGGCTGAGAGGATAAGGCAGAAGGGCTGAGAGGATAAGGCAGAAGGGCTGAGAGGATAAGGCAGAAGGGCTGAGAGGATAAGGCAGAAGGGCTGAGAGGATACGGCAGAAGGGCTGAGAGGATAAGACAGAAGGGCTGAGAGGATAAGGCAGAAGGGCTGAGAAGATTTTCCCGGAAACACCCCAAGCTTGTGACGTCTTCAGCTTTGTTAGATATAGACGGCTGACATCATTTCATCCACAACCGCCCCTGCTCGCATTGCTTGAAAACGTCACAATCTATGGGTGGTCCCGCTTAGCGGGCAGGCATCCAATATAGATGGCAAAGCCTAAATGCACACAGGAAATATAGTGTAAGTTCCCAGATTTGTCAATGACTAGCGGCACATTTTTAAAATGGATAACGTCATCTGTATCATCGCCATCATAGAAGTAAGTTTGAGAACTAAGGGAAAACCTCCAACTAGTGATATTTTCAGCTTTTCCAGCAGTGGCGGTTTGGGTAGAATGACGTCAACTGTTTATAGCTCAAAACGTCACGCGAGTATGGGTATTTGGGGATTTTCCTTTCAGCCCTCAGGCTTATTTCTATAACATAGCAATGTATCATGCTTGGAGTTCTCCCAGTCTAGTCTGGTCAAGCGAATAGAGATCAAAGAGGGAAGGCAACCTGGCACTCAAAAATTATGTACTGAAGTCGGATGTTATTGAGTTATTTGCGGGTCATCATCATTGCACTCCGAACATATGCATAGGTGCTCAGATCCACTCCTCAGCAAGTCCCGCAGCGTCCAGCGACTGACGACTCCAGTTCTATGTTGGTTGATAAGTATTCTTACACGGCCACTACGTTTCTCATTTCTGGTTGTGCCCATCTTAACTTCCATTTCCATCATCCGAAGAAGTGACGTGGATCTGTGTTTGTCGAAGTCCTGTGCTCTTCCCACATCTCGGAGGGCATTGATGATGTCCGCCCGATCCATCGGTTGCCCGTCCTCAACGACAGCGCAGCTAGCCAACCTGTCCGCTCTTTAATTTCCCCGTACTCCCGCATGTCCAGGGACATAGACAAAGGTAACCTTACGTATTTTGGACTTCTGCAATGACTTTACCCATTGCATGCGTACAGATCCTGCCTCCAATTTTTTTTATCATGCTCATCGAATCACTCAATATACATGGGTGGGTGTAGTCTTGTGACTCTAACCATTTGAATGCCTTGGTCACTGCTATCACCTCCATTGTCATGCTAATCGTGGTCATGACGTATGCACTACTGCCTTCTTTGACTATTCTGCCTGCCGAGCGTGCTGTAAATGCCCATGCACTTCTTTGGTGTCGTCTTACAGATCCGTCTGTATAGATGTCTGCATCTTTCTCATCGGTGTTATCGCAGATGAGACAGTTAATCTCAGCATTAACCACGACCGACGTGGTCCCAAAACATAGGCTTCGATCAAACTTAACTCCGAGGTATGTCATCAACTTGTCCCTGGTCAACTCATCAGCTCCCATTCGTACTACCGGTGTGGTCGTATTAACGATATGATTGTTAAGGGAGAACCATGAAAGCTTTATTAGGATTAACCAAGGCACCTGAAACCCCACACCCGGAAGAAATGCGATCAAGTTCGTCTTGCATTGTGAAGGCGATTCCCCGTCTATCTCTTCCCTGTCGATATACCAGAATGTCATCAGCAAAAGTCATAGTTCTTCCTCTCCCATTCAGTTGTTGTTCCGTGATCGTTATTGTGTACACGTTAAATAGAACTGGTGACAATGGTGAGCCTTGTGGCAGCCCTGGACAAATGGATGTTGGCTCGGAAGACCAACTTCCACATCTGAGTATCACCTTCCTCTGAAACAGTGCCGCAGTGATCCATCTAATGAGGATTGGGTGCACCGCCAGTTTGAGGAGTATATGCATGAGATATTCAAATGGTACCCTGTTGTATGCACACTCCAGATCTATAGCAGCAGCACATATCTCCTCTCGTCTGTGGAATCCTTCGAAGACGTCATAGACAAAGACTGCCGCATTGAGCCATGTCTCTTTGTTATATCTATAACCTCCGAGTGTGGGTGGGAATGCGCGTTTCTGTTCAAGGTGACAGGTGAGGACACGGGCAACTATTTTCTCCAGCAGCTTGCCCGCAGTGTTCTGCATTGTGATGATTCTGTAGGCACTGATCTGAGAATGGTCCTTGTTTGGCTTCGGTAGCGGTAGTAAGTAGCTGTGTAGCCACTCCTCCTTAATCTGGCCACTCCAAATGCTGGCATTAAACTCATTGACCAGCTTTGTCAAGTCGTCGTCAGCTAAATCGCATATGTCATCGTACCGAACACCATCTGGACCAGGAGCAGTGTTGCTTGTTGGTTATGACGTTACCCCACTGGTTGCCTCTAGCATTAAAGTCTCCGCATAAAAGTATGTTCTCTTCATCGAACTCGAAGAGATTCTGCCATTGTTGTGTGTCTACCTTCCCATTACAGGCATACACATTTACAATTACGAAATGAACTGGGGTCTGCACCCTAACCGCATGTACCTGCAATCCTGCATTGTCCCACGCAGACATATCAACATCAGCTGCTACCAAATTGTTGCGCACAAGGATGACCTGCCCAAGGTGTCGCCTATTGTAGAAACAATGAAATCCAGGCGTACTTACTGTCCTGTCACCAAGAAGAGTTTCTTGCAAAATCATTATATACATCTATGCCCACTTAACGTCAATTTAAGGGCGGATAATGAAGAGACTACCCATTCCCTTAATTGGTTATTGCCAGAAAGAAAGAAAAATAAGAAAAATGCAGTCTATTTTTTCCCTTTAGATCTAATAATCAATGTTTACTTATCAATAGCTACTTGATTGCTGTTCATTTAATGACTGTATTCTATAGTTGTAATTTGTGTTTCAGAATATGAATACTTGTTATTGAAATAATTAATGTTATACATTCAGTAGCTTATTGTTATTCAAGAGGTGAACGCTTATTTCAACAGCAAGCCTTGCTAGAACAACAGCTACATTACAACCCAAGAATGACGTTTTTAGAAGTTGACAATAATGAACATTCTAAGGAGAAAACTTCGGGTGGGTACTTTACTTCACAGTTGTTCGTCACTGTACTTTAGCTGATTTGCTTTTCCATGAAGATTAAACACACATAATTCTTATCTTATACAGCTCATTAGAACAAGCTGTAGATTAACATTTTTAAACCTTTTTGGTTCAAAATTGAATATTGCAGCTCCTGAAACTCTCAAAAGTACCAACCTTGGATCTTTTTTTTTTTAACGAAATCAACTGCTACCGCGATAGCTCAGTGGTTAGTGAACTGGACTACACACGATGAGATCAGGTTCGATCCTGATCGACGGCTTCTGGGTTCACCCAGCCTTAAATGGGTACCAGATTTTTTTCTGGCAAAGTAAAGCGGCACGGGTGTAATACCGACTACATTACCCAAAAAAATCATGTGCCGAATGTCTGTAAAAATTATAGTCACTAACACCATATTCCCTATATGCTGCTCAGAATGATGGGGCTCTTTACTTTTACTTTTAGTTAATAAAATGTCATTTTAAGAATAAGCGGAGTGCACTAGGCTCAGGACATCTTCAAGAGATCAATATATGCTACTAAATTTCATCATCAAGAGAAAATGCTGCAGTGTGTCACATCCAAGCAGGATTTAGAATTGGTGAGGCCTTAAGCTGACTAATCTAACTGAAAATGTGAGGCCCTAAGCCTGGCTAATCTAAATGAAAATGTGAGGCCCTAAGCCTGACTAAGCTAAATGAAAATGTGAGGCTCTAAGCTTTCTAGGCTAAATGAAAATGTGAGGCCCTAAGCAGGCTAGGCTAAATGAAAATGTGAGGCCCTAAGACTGGCTAAGCTAAATGAAAATGTGAGGCTCTAAGCTTTCTAGGCTAAATGAAAATGTGAGGCCCTAAGCAGGCTAGGCTAAATGAAAATGTGAGGCCCTAAGCCTGGCTAAGCTAAATGAAAATGTAAGGCCCTAAGCCTGGCTAAGCTAAGTGAAAATGTAAGGCCCTAAGCCTGACTAAGCTAAATGAAAATGTGAGGCCCTAAGCCTGGCTAAGCTAAATAAAAATGTAAAGCCCTAAGCCTGGCTAAGCTAAATGAAAATGTGAGGCCATAAGCTTGGCTAAGCTAAAAGAAAATGTGAGGATCTAAGCCTGGCTAAGCTAAATGAAAATGTAAGGCCCTAAGCCTGGCTAAGCTAAATGAAAATGTGAGGCCCTAAGCCTGACTAAGCTAAATGAAAATGTGAGGACCTAAGCCTGACTAAACTATATGATAATGTGAGGCCCTAAGCCTGACTAAGCTAAATGAAAATGTGAGGTCCTAAGCTTTCTAGGCTAAATGAAAATGTGAGGCTCTAAGCCTGGCTAAGCTAAATGATAATGTGAGGCCCTAAGCCTGGCTAAGCTAAATGAAAATGTGAGGCCCTAAGCCTGACTAAGCTAAATGAAAATGGGAGGCCCTAAGCTTTCTAGGCTAAATGAAAATGTGAGGTCCTAAGCTTTCTAGGCTAAATGAAAATGTGAGGCTCTAAGCTTTCTAGGCTAAATGAAAATGTGAGGCCCTAAGCTTTCTAGGCTAAATGAAAATGTGAGGCCCTAAGCTTTCTAGGCTAAATAAAAATGTGAGGCCCTAAGCTTTCTAGGCTAAATGAAAATGTGAGGTCCTAAGCTTTCTAGGCTAAATGAAAATGTGAGGCTCTAAGCATTCTAGGCTAAATGAAAATGTGAGGCCCTAAGCTTTCTAGGCTAAATGAAAATGTGAGGCCCTAAGCTTTCTAGGCTAAATAAAAATGTGAGGCCCTAAGCTTTCTATGCTAAATGAAAATGTGAGGCCCTAAGCTTTCTAGGCTAAATAAAAATGTGAGGCCCTAAGCTTTCTAGGCTAAATAAAAATGTGAGGCCCCAAGCTTTCTAGGCTAAATGAAAATGTGAGGCCCCAAGCTTTCTAGGCTATATGAAAATGTGAGGCCCTAAGCTTTCTAGGCTAAATGAAAATGTGAGGCCCTAAGCTTTCTAGGCTAAATGAAAATGTGAGGCCCTAAGCTTTCTAGGCTAAATGAAAATGTGAGGCCCCAAGCTTTCTAGGCTAAATGAAAATGTGAGGCCCCAAGCTTTCTAGGCTAAATGAAAATGTGAGGCCCTAAGCTTTCTAGGCTAAATGAAAATGTGAGGCCCTAAGCTTTCTAGGCTAAATGAAAATGTGAGGCCCTAAGCTTTCTAGGCTAAATGAAAATGTGAGGCCCTCTATTTAAAAAAAAATTACACTAGAAGTTCTCTATCATAGATTACAATATAAACAAATTTTAGAACCTCTCAGGTTGTGAGGCCCTAAACTGTAGCTTATCTAACCTAGGCCTAAATTCAGCCCTGGTCTCATCCATGGTTCTCATGATGGCGCCTGCTCTCTCATTACTCCCTCATTTTTCTGAGTTTATATTTTCATTTTGCAACTGAGTGGTAATGATCTATAATGCTCACTGGTGATGACCATGTTACATGATATTTCTTAATGCAGTCCCAGCACTGGTGTATCTGGGGAGCCATTGTAGCTCAGTGGTTAGTGAGTTTGACTACTAAGGAAAAGTGGTTGAATTTGAACCTGATCGACGGCTACTTGGTTCACCCCGGCCTAAAATGGTAATTAGATTTTTCCTGTGAAAAGTAAACCGGCCTGGCATGATACCAGCCACATCATCTCTAAAATGCACCATTAACTTTGGTTGTTGAAAAATGTGTACACCGACATTCCCCATATGTGTGTGTGTGTGTGGGGGGGGGGGGTGTAAAGGTCTAATAAAAAAATACAAGGCTGTTGTAAAGCTGACAATAAGGATGAAAATCATATATGTATATGAAAATAGTAAGGTTACAGCTTTACGCATGTGAGGGACAACACAAAATTAAAATGACGCTGCGCCTTAAGCTGGAGCAATGGAAAAAATACAGAAATATATCATCATCATCAGGTAGCATGTCCTTTGCAGCATGTTGGATTCACTACAACCCATCTGAAAGAATCTCTGTCTCTAGCCAGATATCTCACTTCTTCTATTGTCATATTCAAGATCTCCTTAATGTCTTGACACCACCTTCTTCCTGGTCTGACTCTGATGTGTCACCAAGGAATCATACCTTCTGTTATTGCTATTCCAGCCCGCTAGCTTATTTTTTAAAATGTGGCTATAGTATTTTAGTTTCCTCTGCATAATGGTGTTTATAAGCCAGTTCTTTTAAATGTTTAAATCTTTTCATGTGTCTTCATTGCTCTTTCTCATTATCTAATGTAACTTATTGGTTTTTCTGTTGCATTTTCAAAAATATGTATAAATAAACCAATTAAAACAACATAGTGACTTGATTATAGAATAATTGAAAAAGAAAGTATTATTGTTATGAAAAATTAATGAAACATCTCTGCATATACTGCTGTGAACAAAGTCAGGCTCCAGATGCACCCATTTTTAAATTTATACATGCACAAATGCATACACACGCATACACACACAGTGAATTACCTCTTTAAATGATCGTGAAATTCATGGAAGCAACTCTTCTCACCATGCCACCTTCTGAACATAGGAAACTAAACACAGAAGAAGAAACTGTTGTCTTTATATTTAATCTGATAATTGGGCAAATATTATCACAAACTGTTTAGGCCTAATTCTAAATCTCAAAGTTATAACAAAAAGTTATAACAAGAACAGCTCATTGCTGGATTCCAGATGACAAGAAACAAGCGGAAGACCAAAAGAACATGGTGTATGTAGAATTGTATATCAAGAGCTGAGGAAAACCATTTCATGTGAGAGGTTGATAATAAGGGTTAAGTCAAGATAGACATAGTGGAGATTTCTAGTGGTGGTGGCATAACGAGGACTTTCAACAACAAAAGATGTGTCCATGGTTAATGACTATCTGGAAAAAAAAATGAAGCACATACTCATCTGCATTGGTCATACAGCAATTATAAAATATAACAAAGAGAATTCTACACCTATTGATATAAATAGAGGAGGTAGACAGGGATGCATCCCATCACTAAGCTTGTTCAATATATAGACTTTAAAAACATCATAGAGATGCGAGGCCTAATTTTAATTAAATTTTTTTAATTAATGGAAAGATCATCAATATCCTAAGATATGCTGATGATACTGTATAAATAGCAGAAAATACTAAAGATCCTACAATTACTAAATGAAATAAACATGACAAACTAAAATATGAATTAGATCTGAATATCAAAAAGACTTAAACTATGATCATAAACTAAGATAATACTTAAACCTACAAGTGGATATTAAAGTTGAAGGAATAGACCTGGAGACAGTTCAGAGCTACAACTACCTTGAACATACTATAACCAGTGATGGAAAATGTACAACTGAAATTAACAAAAGAATAGGAATGGCAAAAAGTAATCTTAATGCTATGAAAAATATACTAACATCAAAACAAATAAAACCAGGGCATAAACTAAGAATAGCAAAATGTTATATCTTCTCAACATTTCTGTATGGTGCAGAAACAGGGATATTAACAAGAAAACAGAACAGAAAACTGAAGCCTTTGAAATGTGGATTTATAGATGAATAGGAAGAATTGGATGGGAAGAAGAAAAAACAAACAATAAAGTCTTAAAACTACTAAAAAATAAAAAGAGAACTACTAAACACAATTCAAACAAGACAAATGATATTTAGGGGGCATGTTAAAAAACACAGCAGCCTACCAAAAGTAATCTTGGAAGGGAAAATACAAGGTAAAAGAGGCTGAGGCAGACCAAGACTAATATAGACAAATAACATCAAAAGATGGACAAGTTAACCTATGATAATATGCACCACTAAAGCAGGTGACAGAGCGGAATGGCACTCCATGGTAGTCAACCTTCGATGCGGAGATGGCAATCAATTTATTAATTGGTTAGTAATTTCTGTCCAGGAATATTGGATTCCTCTTTACAGAGATTTGCAGTTCACCTCATATGTAGTAATTGTGAGTCAAGACCCATGTTCTTTAATCAGCAATTCAACAATAAACATATCACATTGAACTGATTTCCATGTCTTTGATTGTTCTCCTGTTAAATGTAGACCTACCTTATTTATTTGTTGTCTATCTCTTCCCAACAGATGTCAATATAGAAGTAACAGAATTCATAATTGAGGTAAACATTTCAGTATTGCTATTGGATGTTGTTTTTCTAATGAAGTTCAGTTTAACTGAATATGTTTTACTTATATTGATTATTATGTATAACTTTAAACTTGTCAAGGAACCATTAGTTTAGCTTATTGTTTATTTTTAAATTGTGTGGTTTATTTCCTATTTTAAATAAATCTAGATTATATAGTGCTTAAGTAAGCTCTTATTTTTTTTTTTACTCAATTAGTTTCTTGCATATTAAAAATCTTTTTGTTATTGCTTATATTTCTACATAAATGATTTATTATTTTTATTTGTTTTTTAATGCTTCATTGATTTTTTTTTAGATGATTTAAAAAAAAAATATTTGCGTGCCTAGTTCATTTGATAAAATTGTTAGAAAAGTGTTATTTTTTTTAAAACAAACAATTTATTAATGATGCCCCCCACCACCCTTTTCTAATGTTATCTTAAAGTAGAGAGAAGAAATGTTAATATGGTTCCCTAGCGTGAAGGCTTTAGTCAGGCTTTCTAAGGAAGTTGGTACATGTGACCAGCATTCTCACTTTGTAAAACATTCTGCTATAGAAATCATTTATGTGATATTAATGTAATAAGTAAATGTTTGGAAAATTCTTTGTGCAGAAAGCTGTCCGCCATTTGTAGCCTAATGCTTATTAGTTAGTTCCTCCAGGATAGTTCCTCTCATTTGTGAGCATATTTTTACTATAATAAATTATTTGCCAATCTGGCTTTAAAAAAAAATACAATGGTTTTTTTTTTTTTATTATTATCCTCATCCATTGTAGGCATACTGTAAATGTAATCTATCTATCTATTGACCTTTTGAGCCGTAGCCGGCCCATAGGGCATAGACCCAGATACTCTTTCGCTTATCTAAATTTTTATTCTAGCAGTTTTCAATCCTTCTTAAGATATTTTATCAAATCTTGCCATTTGTCTCTGTTCCTGTGTAAGCAACTCTATCTCATTGAGGGATACTGTTAATGTAATGCTCATAGAAAAATGTTGTCCAATGTTAGTCTTGTTTATTAGTTGATTTTAGTTTGTGTTATAAAATATTGTCTTAACTTCTACATTTGTGTTTTGTATTACTGAGGTTTATCACCTGTTCCTGGTTTTTTTTTTTTTTTTTAGCAGCAGGAACCAACAACAGAAGACTCGTTTTTCCTTCCAAATCAAAATAGTGATCAAAACGAACGTAAGTAATAATTCTTAAGAAAGGAAATCAGTTGTAAAATAAGTTATGTGTATTTAAACACAATTTTGTTAGAGAAGAATAATTTATTGCTAATTACTATAGCAAAAAATACTTACTACATATGTATTACTGTTGTATAGATGAAAGTACTGTCCTATAATATGCAATGTGATAGGGAGGTGAGGTATTAAACTTCACAGTGCATGGCTACAGGACTTAGAGGTGAGAGGAGCCGGTGGTGTTCATTGCAAGAGCCAGATATCCATTTTGTATTCCTCTGAGTTGACTGGAGAGTATCAAGCTGAAATGTTTGGGACTGGACGGTACTTTAACCCATCGCACCAACCACTATACTTCTAGAAAGAATGAATCGAATTATTGTTAACTCATCTGTGGATATTAACAAGTAATAGTATTGGTTATTATGATATTTTAATTCTAATAGTCCATCACTGGCACTGATGACAATATTAGCCTTATATTTGTGCACTTTACTTGTCTGTTCTTCTTTTCTATTCTCATTTGTCTTTTAGCATTGAGGGAAAATTGAATGTTCTTGACAGTGTTCTTTGGTTTTATCTCATACATGGTGCTTTCTTTGGCATCAGATATTTCACTTGTGCAACTCTTGGTATATCTTCTCTACCTCTTCTATTGCTCCATCTTATTGCTATGGAATGCTGTTTGCCAGTACATGCCCAAACCATTTAATTTGTTGCCTGTGAATAAAGCTTATGACTGGTGTTAATTCCCCTTTTTCCCTAATTTATTTATTTTTGTTACCACATTATATATTCTTTGAAGACAGCTCATTTCAGTTGTTGTGATCTTTCTATTCTCTTTTACGGTCCATATTTGAAACTGGCGGCACAACTTTGGCAGAAATAATGATCAGACTTTTCCTTCTCCTCTTATATGAGATGTTGATCAAGACTGATATGTCTACCCAAAAAACACAGAAATATTTGTCATTTCAAAGGAAAAAACTCCCCCAAAGTGCACCATCATAATAAATAAGACAACATTGAGATAAGTCAATCTGTTCAAAATTTTGGGTACAATAATAACTTTGGGTTAAAAATACATTATTTTGAGGTTAAATAAGAGTAGCCTGCGCAAAGACAACAAACTGAAATGAAAAAATTCTTTTGCAACCTATCTTTGTCAATAGAAGTAGAAAAGAGTTGTCCGGTGTTACACTGAGCCAGTCCTTACAGATGGATGGTAAATCATGGGAGATCAGTAAACAAACAAGTAGGTGCTTGGAGGCCACAGAACTAGAAATATGGTTTTGCAGTAAAATGTTGAGAGAATACCATGAATAGCTAAAAAGAGCAAGGAAAAAGTTCTGAGTGAGGCCTAAACACAAAGAAATCAGAAATGATGATTGTGAATTTGTATGATGAGAATACAATAGAAAGACAAGTAAGTCTTCTTCTTCTTTCCTTCCTCTTTTGCCAAGTAAAATAAAGGCAAGATTAGTTTGCGATCTTATACCATTGGCCTCTCCTGCTGTTAAGTTTCCTAGTGTTTCTAATACTCTATCAACCCATCCTCTTTTATGATCAGCATGTGTCTGGCATTCTCAAATGTTTATTGAAGGTTTGTTGTGTTATGTTTTGATCTTTCTGTTTTATCACATGGCCAAAACATTTTATCTGTTGTTTTTTGCATATTTAATGGTGGGAAGTATTCCTAGATTTTTTTCTCAATTCTTCATTTCTGAAATTATCTCTCTGGCTGTTTAACATATTTCTTCATCTCGGTAATGGTTATTTTCTGACTGTTCTTGAGTCAGTCATCCAGGTTTAACATCAGTAGCACAATGTTAAGATAAAGATTGTGCTGTAGAGCCTGTTTTACCTCTAGTGTTATTTCCATGCTGGACAGCAGTGGTGGCATTTCTCCAATAATTGATAGCATAACTGACACAACAAAAGATAAAATACATTATAAGAGCTCAGAGATTTTTCTAGAGCATTATCACAGGATTCCTTAGTCAAAATGAAAACAATAAGAATACTAAAATTACAGTATGGCAAACATAATATAAGTTATGAGCAATAGATGTCTATCTTTCTTTTTAAAAATCCTAACTAAATGTATGACATTTATCCCATTTCTGGGGTTTGATAAAGGAACAATGGAACTGGAGAATAAATTAAGTACTGCGGCATAGTCATCACAAAGTGTTTGGGTAGAGTTTTATTTTTCACTCTTATTGAAAAAAAACTTGTTGAAACTACTGTGGTTTGAACCCACATTCTCTGATTTGAAGTGCAGCAAGCTATCCATTCTGTCATCCACTTTCCAATGAGCATTAGCTTAACCAGTTAAAAGCTTTCTGTTACAATTCTTTAAAGAAACACTAGCTTTTAAAACATTTACTTCTATTTCTCATCTAGGAGTTCTAACAATGTTACAGCCATTGCTAACTGACCAATCATATGCTGCTATGGAAGCTGAGTCTAATTTTGACGAACTAAACAGCCTGTCAGATCATGATGTAAGTGAACTATTCACTAGCATTCTTATCTCATGATATTGTTTTAAAATACTTCTGATAGTTTAAACAAATAAAGATCTTCACAAATAAACATGACATCACTACAGAGATCTTAAAAAGATGATGGTGCTCTATAGACCATGTTGTCAGAATGCCTCATACAGCTTAACCAAGTTTAACCATCGCTGGACTCCAGATGACAAAAGAACAAGGAGAAGACCAAAAGAGACATACTAGAATGGTTTATAGAGAACTGAAAGAAAATGGTTTCACACAAGGAGAGCTTGAAAGACTGTCAGAACTTTTTCCATATGGTAGCTTTTTATCGATGCCATGGAAGAGATTTCAGAGACAAAATTTGCCATGGTTTTAAAAATCAATCTATTTATCTAACATTATATAAGAAGTTTTAGATAATTGAACATGGTATAGATTTCACCAATACCAAGATGATACAAGACATGTAAAAGAATACAGTTTGATGATGGTTCACACTAATCAAATTGAAAGTGGCACACTATGCGGTGAAACGTACACTGCTGAAATCGGCATAGCACACAGTGCGGTGAAACGTACGGAAAGAGTTAAGATAGACAACAGTGGATATCTCTAGGTATGGTCTTACTAGCCAGAAGGCATAAAAAGGGCTAAGTATACAGGACTAAGAGTCTCTACAGGACTACTGAGGACTAAGTTAATATACGCTTTTCTTGATTTTCCTTTGTGCTTTAAAATGCCTTTTTTTTAGGGAATTGTAGTGTTTTTCTCCATAATAAATAAATATTTTTGTTGTCATTCTAATCTACTGGAAATTATTACTTGGGTTGTTACTGTATTTTGTTGTGTGTCAGCAGCCTAAATTATTATAATCTCATGTGTGTTTGTGTGTATGAGTTATATTTGAATTGATAATAGTAAACTGGGAATAACTATTGAGTCTATAAATAAATTCCTGGTCATGTGTTCATCTCATCTCTTTTCATGTGCAATTATCATGCATGAATGAGTGCCAAGAAGATAGGGTTCAAATCCTGGTTTGAGCTGCCAATTCTCTTCTCTGTGCTGTTTTTCTTTGTGAATTGTTCACAGTGTTCTTAAAATGCATGTGTTTCTGAGTAATTAATGCCCACAATAATTTTTTTGAAATGTGAGAAAAAATTAGTGCGCCTCATCACAAATTGAAACCACTGCTAGCAAATATTAAATTTTAATTATGGAAAATGTATCAGATTCATCAAAATTTGCATACAAATCCTGACACATTCCTAGGGTTAGAATTAAATTGCCATTTTTAGACTGAAATAGTAGCTTAGAAATTACAACTACTTTATTATAATTGCTCATAAACTGTTTGTTCACAGATATTTTCACTTGGTAAATTTTAATATCACTAAACCTGCTGAAGGATGGACTATTAAGATGTCAGCCATAATTTGTGTGCCATTCACTGACAGGAGTTGAATCATTGTTTCAAAGGGTGATCACATTCACGTGCTAACCTTTTGTTTAACATTATTTGGATAAAGTTGTTCAAAGTTTTATTGCAGACAAAGTTGTTTGAAACTGTTATTTTAGTTGTTTTATTCATTTTATAAATATAATATCAATATTGTTTTTATATAATACATTGAAGTTGATTACATTTTAATAAAAAAAATTTGTTCTGGAAAATGTTCTACTTCACACCATACCAGAAAGTGTTAAATTAGTCAGTCTTTTAAAATGCTTCATTCTTTAGCAATATTCAACTAAAATATAAAAAATACCAAAATTATTTAAGGTAAAATGTTCAGAGTTTTGTGTGGTGTTAAAAATTTAAAACATTTAATATCAAATATGTTTTAGCGGGGGAAGGGTTATTCCTTACCAAAAGAGGAGTAAGACATCTCCTCTCCTCTCCTGGTCTATGGGACACCCTTGGGCAAGGTGGCATACCTATTTAGCCCTCCATTTAGATCAGGGTAACATAATGTCATTGGAACAGGTGATGGGTGGTGTTGAGGTAGTAGTCAACAAAGTAGTGCCGTTATGGTCCCCACTCTGTGATGGCTGGCAGAGGACCTCAATTATGGAGACAACGACTGCGATCTCTGAATAGTATAATCACTGCCTGGAAGGAAAGGAATGGCAAATTATTTTCTTATATTACAAAGTAAAATTATATCAAGAAACATGAAGAATAAACAACAAGAAATTATAGATATAACAGTGAAAGAAAGCAACAAGAAAGGTCTCAGTCTGAATAGTAAGAAAACAGAAGTAATGGTCATATCAAAGAAACAATCATCACTATCATGCAGCATAAAAATAAACAGGACAAATCTGAAACAAGTGCAATGCATCAAATACTTGGGCACAATAATAACATCAGATGGAAGACGCACCACAGAAATAAAAAGAATAGCTCAGGCCAAAATAGCATTTCAGAAAATGAAAAACGTTTTATACAATAAATCTATGTCAATAGAAGTGAGAAAGAAAGTTCATCGGTGCTATATAGAGTCAAATCTGACCTATGGAAGCGAATCATGGACAGTAAACAAACAAATGAAAAGACGATTAAAGACCACAGATATGGGATTTCCCAGAAGAATGTTGAAAGTTCCCTGGACAGCTAAAAAGACCAACAAGGAAATTCCCAAACAGGCCAACACAAAAAGGGAGCTCCTAAGAAACATCAGAAAGAAGCAATCAACATTTTTCTGGCACATGATGAGAAGAGGAAATTTGGAATACTTGGTTACAAGTGGCTAAATACATGGAAAGAGAGATCACAGATGAGAAAGAGAGAAAATACTAGATAGCTTGGTCTCATGGCATGGAAAACGGTCAACAACAGAATTGATATGATGCACAGTGGATAGAGAATCGTGGAACATGATTGCCTACGCCAACCGGTATGGCACATGATGATGATGACGATGAACTTATTTGACTCCTTGAAGATTGTACTTGAATCTGGCTTGTATAGCTTACTTATAATATATAAAATGTCATCTCATAATAATGTAAACTGATGGAGTTATAACAACTCATAGCATTGGATCTGATAAGTTATGGTAGAAGCCATCAGAACTGGTTCATACCAGATGGGAAACTGTACACAGCAGTGCTACAGAAAACAATCAGATCATCAGTAAAACTTTCACACTGGAGCAACCCTTCACGTTGCTGACACTCGAAGGGAGAAGGATGGAGCACTTCACTTGTTGCAGTTTGGCTGATATTCGCATCTCATGCATTGAGTCATGGTTTACAGAAGCTGCTATATCTGCATCTTTCATCCCAATATATCATAATATATCAATTCATCATAACTTTTTTGTACTGGTTTTGACTCCCTTTTTTCGATCCATAATCATTTGACAAGACTAGGTATTCTATTTCCATGACCACCACAATGAGTTTGAGTAAGGATCCTTATCAGTTTTGGTTACTGATTCTGACATCAGCAGTCAGCTATGAATCACTGACTAGGCTCTGCCAATTTGCTGGCAACCCCAGTGATCTTC
Organism: Megaustenia siamemsis; assembly: GCA_032433765.1. Classification (NCBI taxonomy): domain Eukaryota; kingdom Metazoa; phylum Mollusca; class Gastropoda; order Stylommatophora; family Ariophantidae; genus Megaustenia; species Megaustenia siamemsis. The sequence goes on along the minus strand of JAVIAB010000073.1, from coordinate 37,001,882 downwards.
ATTCTTCTGTTTCTTTTTCTTAGTTTGTCCCCTTTGAGTTGGCATGGATGCATTGTGTCGCTAGTTTACAGCAAAGCAGCAAGATATGCCCCTTTTAGCCTGACACATCCGTCTTTGGCATGGATGAGTAGATTTTGCTTAGCAGTTTTTGCTCAGACAGCAACCATTTTTGGCCTACTCTTTTTTTGACATTAAACCAGCGGCATATATCAAAGAATCTAACATGGCCACGATTTCTCTTATATTTTATCACAATACATAACACAATCACATTCCAGTTCAATCAGTTAAATGTCAGTGTACAATCAGCCACTATATCCCTACTATTGCAGTGATATAGTTAAAATAACTCAAGCCGTTATTAATAAATAGACTTCAATGTCTATTTAAGTCAAACCTACTAGAACCGTACAACAATATTTATCAACCTTGCAATGTGTATGAGAACTAGGTAGGCCATTTCAGCAATTACCTCCCTGTTTCTATGGTAACAAAAGAATGACAAATCAGATGATGCTTTCTTTTTATTCAAACATTAAAGTTGTACTGATGGGGAGGAGAATTTATGAAGTGCCTCCTGTAAGAATCACTGCACTGTGTCTTTATAGACAAAAAATCTGAACAAAACTATAAGAGATTTTAATTAACATTAAAAACATATTTTTAAAAATAACTTATATTGCAAATAACTAAGATATTATGATGTAATTATAATTATAATAATTTAGGGCAATAATTGAGAGAACTATATTACATAGTGCAAATTGTAATAATGTTTATGTCATGTATTATCAGGTTAAATGTCAACCTAAAAGTTCAGTCTCATGTCTGGCCACCTCAAGTTTCAAACTCACCATCCTCCACTGCTTTAAACTTCCAAGGGTTCTTTAACATGCGAAGTACACACTGGACCCCTTCCTTTTTTTGGCCATTTTCCAAGAGGACTAGATATCAGATCTCACTACACAGAGACCCAGGGAGCATAAAGCCACTAGGAAACCATAGGTTTGATTTTTTTTAAACCCGGAACCTTTTTATCCAGAGGCTGACATCTTACTTCTAGACCACCCAGTCCCAAAACTTGATTCATTTTGTTAATATATTTGTTCTTGACTTCTTTACTTGTATCTGGCTGATATAGATTATCTTTTCAACCTTGTCTGCATCATCATGTCCATGAATAATAATAATATGAGATGGGATCAACTGAATTACAGTTCTGCATCATTGACAGTATCAGTGAATCATCGACAGTAGACAAACAAATGAAAAAACGATTAGAGGCCACAGAGATGGGATTTTTCTGAAGAATGTTGAAAGTTCCCTGGACAGCTAAAAAGACCAATGAGGAAGTTCTCAAAGAGGCCAACACAAAAAGGGAGCTCTTAAAAAACATCAGAAAGAAGCAATCAACATTTTTCTGGCACATGATGAGAAGAGGAAAGTTGGAATACTTGGTTACAACTGGCAAAATAAAAGGAAAGAGAGATCGCAGACGACAAAGAGAGAAAATACTGGATAGCTTGGTGTCATGGCATGGAAAACAATCAACAACAGAACTGATACGATGCACTGTAGATAGAAGATTGTGGAGGGACATGATCACCTACGCCAACCGGTATGGTACATGTTGATGATCATTGACAGTTTTTTGTACTTATTCATTTCAAATGTATTTTTCATTTGTTTTAATATGTCCACATTGATGATTCATGCGAAGGCAGCAGTCATATATTTAAAATGTTAACGTACAATATTGCTGTTGTACGAGTGTTCCTGTATTTTGGTAATAAACATTTTGTAAGGCAATAATTTATCAAATCGTTAAATTTATCTTCCATCCTGAAATAATAACTGTGAAAATTTTATTAAAAGTAAAATTAGCTTTAACTGCATATGTTTAAACATGTCATCATCATGAAAAGTTATGCATTGAGACCATGATCAGATCACTTCCTTGCCTAAACAATTGTTCTTTCATGAATTTTAGGAAATCCATAGAGCAGAGATTAGCACGTTAACTATGGACAAGATGCTGTAGTTCATTTCACCAGTCAGTTGGTTTCAAGATTCACCTAGTCTTAAATGGATACCAGTGTTTTTTATTTTTCTTTAAATCTGACATCGCCTAATGCTAACTCACAAAAAAAAAAAGAAAAAAAGATTAAAAAATGGCTTATAGCAACATAAATATGGGCACTAACACACTTAAGGTGTGATTGATTTCTTTCTCTTCTTCTTAGCATTCACCAATTAAGTGGGCATAGATATGTTGCATTGCTAATTTGCAACATTCTTTCTTTAAAAATTGTGCACTTTATATGTCCTTTGTTTTCCCAACATATTGTTCAGATACTTTCTCTTTATCAGTCTCTATTTTTCTGACCAATGATCTTTTATTTTCATACAGTTTTTCTTCGTAAATAAGTTGTGGCTGAATTTTGCCTGTTCTCTTTTATTTTAGTTATCATTGTTACCCTCAAAATTTTCTTTAAAGGTTTCATTATTTTATTTCCTAACTATTGATAATCCTGTGACATAGTTCTTGTCATGTTTGTTGGTCACATTAAGGGAGGGAATTCTCCATCCCCCACACAAAATGGGAGCCTCGTTGGCTGAGTGGTTAGTGTGCTCGTTTCCTGGCCAGAAGGGTCTGTTTTCAATCTCCCAACAGTGACTGATTTTTTTTTTTGACTGACAAGGCTCCGGGGTTCACCCAGCCTCTAAAAATGGGTACCATAGATTTTTCTGGGAAGTAAAGGCGGCCTGGCGTGATACCGACCACATGATCCAAAAATGTGCTGTGCAAATAGAAAAATATGGTCACTAACAACATTTTTCCCATACACCTATCAAAGCGTGGAGGGAACCTTTACTTTACTTACACACCATAACATGTAAAATGTTTTTTTTTTTTATATTATAAGAAAAAAGGTTGATTTCATTACTCTGTTGTTAGGTAAATAAATCAATTTGGTTGGTATATATAGCTTATATATGTCACCATAAAATACATACTCTGTTCTAACTTTAATATCATATAAATTCTACAAATGAAGATCAATGCTCTAAGGGAGAAAACTAAACAAATAATTTTATTTTCACTATATGTAAAAGTCTCTTTTTATTCAAACAAAATTGACTCAGTCCTTCAATCATATAAGGGTTTCCCAAATTTTATAAGGAATTTGCTTATAAATGGACTTGTAAGATCAGCTCATTTTTTTTGTTCGAGAAAAATTATTTGTACAATCTTCCACAACTTTTTCCTTTAAATTGAAATAAATCTACACAAACCATTTTCTAAATGTAAAATTTATGCAAAATTGAATATATTTATATATATGTAACCAATAAAAATATAGTTTTCACTACAATTTTTTTATTGAAATTGGGACTAGAAGACAATAGTCTAAAGTTTAATGGTTTGTACGTCACCAAGAAGCTATGTAAAAATGTACATGTTATCTAATGCTTATTTTCTATGTGTAAGACTTTTTTTGATCTGGTGTACAGGTTTGCCTTTAAAAAAAATGGAAGGTATGTTTTATATTCTTTTTATTCATTTATGTTTGTCTCTTGTCTCAGAACTTCTCCTGATAATATATATATATTCCTATTTTTGTTACCATATTTTAAATCTCCCGTGTGTTACCGGGGCCTCATTATGAGGGAAGTAAAGAATAGTGACACTGTGACCTTCCAGGCATGTCGTAAGAGGTGACTAAGAAGGTTGATCGATGGTTTCACAAGCTGTCATTGTAAAAATCATTGTTAATGAAACAGAATCATAGATTTTAGAAGCAGTGATTTCTGCAATATGCGCCATTTTGGCATGCAAGGTTTCTGTTTTTGAGATTGTAGTTCTGCCCTATGTGCCGTCTTCGGCTCGAAAGGACAATAGATAGATATTTTAAATAAAATTGTCTTTGTTGCTTGCGGGTCGGTTATTACTAGTTTGCCTCAGAAAATACTTCTTTGTTACACAATGATCTATAATCAAATTTTTTTCCTGTTGACAATAAGTCATAATAGTCAAATTTAAGTGGTTCTCCTATAATACTCTAATGCTCTCTTTTCTCACTATCAAATATGGAAGCTTGTTTATAAATGTTTTTTTAGACATGTTTTTGTCTCAGAGATTCTATTCTGAATGTTCAGACAGCTCATGGGAAATGTTACATTAAACTGTGATAAGACATGTTTCAGCATTTGAAAGTGGCTTTATCAAAGATGGTGTATAAATTATTGAATTCAAGAGCAAACAGTAGATAGAACATACAAGCCACAAAGTACAAAGTAAACACAAGAAAACTGATTTTTACATATGCATGTGTGCACATACACACTACCCTGAGAAACATCACATTCATACAGCATGTTGTTTTTATGTTAAAATTTTTCACTACACAATTTATCTTCATATTTCTTCATCCATTGAAAAAATTATTTTCATAAGCATTTCTATTTTCCTCCTTTGAAAAAAATCATGTCTCATGTGAAACTAAATAGTAATTGTGAATGTACAAAGATACATTTTTTTAAGTTTGCTTGATACATTTTAAACTCTTTATTACCAGAAGAACAATTCAAAAGTCATTGTTTTTAGTTTGTTCATTAATTATTGTAATCTGACAAAGTGGAATAAATTATCTTTATTTAAAGAATATTTTTGTTAAGTCTAGAGCAGTTATGGTCAGGTCAGGTAATTTTACCTGCTCTGTATGCAGTAAACAGTACAACCTGTGGCTGCCCTGCTGCCTTGCAGGTAAGCTCGGGAGAGTAAAAGGCTAAGGAAGGGTACCCTGAAGTAAAAAACCCCACTGCCTTGTGGGTGAGACATTTCAGTCAAAGGCTAGTGGAGCCTACCGTAAACAAACCGACGGAAGGCAACAGAAAACCACCGTCGTAACTTCTTTGTACAATCATGAATCGCCACAACAATGTACTGGCAACAAACAGTGGCCATAGGAATGAAAACCAATTGGGAATGTTTCAAGAAATAAAACAGGGTGTTAGACAAGGTTGTGTGCTGTCACCAGATTTGTTTAATATTTATAGTGAGATTATTTTAAGATCCATAAGGGGCATGCCTGGAATAACAATTGGAGGTCATAATATAAATAATCTAAGGTATGCTGATGATACAGTATTAATCGCTAAGAGTGGAAATGAGTTACAAGAAATGTTGGACATTATAGTGAAAGAAAGCAACAATAAAGGACTCAGCCTTAATAGCAAAAAGACAGAAGTAATGGTAACAACAAAGAAAAAGACATCACCTCAGTGCAAAATAAAGACAAGTTGAACAATATTAAAACAGGTAAATGAATTTAAATATTTGGGAACTTTGTTAACCTCAGACGGAAGATGTACAAAAGAGGTGAGATGCAGATTGGCCCAGGGGCAAAAGCAGCTTTCCAGAAAATGCGCAAGATACTATGTAATCCATTTTTGACAATAGAAACAAGAAAAAGAGTTCTTAAATGTTATGTAGAGCCAGTCTTAACATATGGATGTGAATCATGGACAATAGGACAACAGACAAGAAAATCACTGGAGTCTGTAGAAATGTGGTTTTACAGAAGAATGTTGAGAATACCGTGGACAGCTAAGAAGAGTAATGAAAATGTTCTGAAAGAGGTCAAAGCAAAAAGAGAGCTAATTTCCAATATTAGGAAGAAATAATCATCATTTTTTGGCCATGTAATGAGAAGAGAACAACTGGAATATATTGTAACAACTGGGAAAATTGAGGGACGAAGAGATAGAGGGAAGCAAAGAGAGAAAATACCAGACAGCTTAAGAGAATGGCTTGGCAGAAGGTCAACAACAGAAATGATAAAGAACTGCCGAGATCGAAAGTTGTGGAGAGACATGATCACCTACGCCAGTAGGTCTGGTACTTGATGATGATGATGTGAGCAGTTGAGTTGAATGCTGCAGAATCAATGTTAACTGGTGGGTATATCTATTTCATATGGTGGGCTGCAGTTACTTTCTTGATTTCCCAAATCTTGCGGGAGAAGTTAGAACTTTCCCATACTAGCTGGGAATGCTTCATCTGTGTTCACCAGTGTTGACTCTTCTTTCTTGTCTGCCTTCAAATGGATGTGTTGTGTCATGGTTTATGGCAAGGTCTGTATTATGGTTTGTTTATGGCAAGCTCTGATAGCCGTGCCTTTGGGCCAAGCACATCTGATTTCATTGTAATTTTTTTAATCCAGACAGGTTTACTTTTCCACCTTGATCACAACTCTCTTGATTAGACTTGCTTGTTTTACAGATTAGCACATTCAAATGAAACTGATATCTTGATCACATAAATGAAATTGACTTCAGTTGTCAATTATGAGTTCCTGACAACATTCAGCTTATGCAATGTCTGGGGTTTGAGCCTCACTGGGATTATTAAATGAAAAATAAATATAAAACAAAGGCTAAACCTATAGAGAGACAAGACAAACTGTTACATTTCAGCCAAGACCATCATCAGATACAAGACAACGGATAACAAAAAACACTAATGCTTATCTTCATTAAAGCATGACAATGTTGATTGATGAAGAACGACCGCCTAATTATAAAACTATGTCTTCTACATCAGCAGACACCACCATTGCTGGAACTGCATTGATTCTTATCTCATTAACCAGTTTGTTGTGGAATAGACAGTTTTTTAGGAATTCCACAGAAGTGAAACGAGACCTTATATGGTTTGCTGGGCTGACTAGAGCTCAGATAAATCTTGAAAACGAAACTAGATTTAGCTAGAATCTTGTTTTTTATTTTTAAGTTTCTGATATTTTATTTTCTAAGATGAACCACACTCATAATGTTTATAAAAAAAAAAAAAAAAGTAAAGTGCCCCCGTCACTCCAAGTGGCGTATAGGGAATATGGTGTTAGTGACCATATATTTTACAGACCTTCGGCACATGATTTTGGGGTAATGTGGTCGGTATTATGCCCGTGCTGCTTTACTGTCTCAGAAAAAAAATCTGGTACCCATTAAAGGCTGGGTGAACCCGGAAGCCGTCGGTTGGGATCGAACCCTACCTCTTGTCCTTTGTAGTCCAGTTCACTAACCACTGAGCTATATCGGCTCCCTTCAAATGTTTTATACTCATTTGAAATTATGATTCATATGCAATAAAAAAAAATCTTAATGTCATTTGACTTGACAATTTTAACGTTATAAAACTTAATCTCATTTCACTTGACAATTTTAACATGTTATAAATCTTATTTGTGCCCAAAGTCTAGGTTTATGAGAATGTGTAAATATAAATATTCTATTGAAGCTAAGTAAGGACTCCCTCCTCTATGAAAAATATGAGGTTTGTGTCTGTATATTTTCAGTGACTAAGGGCACATTTTATGGGTGATGTGATTAAATCACAACATGCTTTTCCATTTAATAAATGTATGGTACCCATTTTCAGAAGCTGGGTTGATCCGAAAAAATAGTTCAAGCCTCTGGGAATTTAACCCAGACTACTCTAATCGTTAGTGAGGGTACTAACCATGATATTTGATTTATTTTATTAGAATCAATCAACAATACATTGTTATTGTTCTTTCAAACTGATTAAAACATTACACACCTATCACAATGACATTTTCTGTTGTTTATATTAGTGTATGTTTAATATACTGTTAATAAGTTTGAATTTTGTAAAAACTTCTGCAGGTACATACATATGTTATCATTTTTATTATAATTTGCACAGATGCATGTAATGTCTCCATTCATACAAATTTGAATGCTGTGTGTGCCTTCTGGGGAAGGTGATCTTGTCTCTGCCGTTGTTTATAAATTTTATTTTTATTTCCGGACGAAACAGCACGAATAGTAGTTTCCAGTGGTTAAGACTGGAGACAAATAATAATAAATTAATATTATTATAGAGGGAAACTACCGAGACGATAATCAGCGAATCAATTCAGTCAATTTTTCCGAGTGCTGTAAACATACCTCTTCCTCTGAATTGATTCACTGATTATCGCCTCGGAAATTTCTCTCTATAATAATATTCATTTATCATTATTTGTCTCCACTGGCGTGATAAGTCACGTGTACAGTTATTTGGAGACAGTGGAATTAGTTTAACCATTTTTCTGGAAGCCATGATAGTTATGTGGGTAGGAGTGAGAAGAAGGCAAGATAGAGAACGAGATTGGAAGGTTGCATTAAAAAAATGGATAGGTCTCGACTCCGCAGAATTCCCAAAAATGATTGAAAATAGGAATAATTGGAAAAGGCTGATGAATTCGTATTCGGGCTGCGTCGACTGAATTCTTAATTCGGGCTGACGTCACAGCAGCCAAGATATTCCAATGTCTGCTCCGCCGCCAGTTACAGCAACCAAGGAGGTGTTCGTGCATTGGTTGTTCCTGTCCTGCATTGATTAAAAGTGTTGCTTTCTCTTCCGCTTATCAGACTTTTTCTGCATCCACTCTTCCTAGCGGCAATCCGTTTCACCATTTCTCTGATGTATGTTGTCCTCCGTTTGTTCTCTTCCAGTGAGAGTTGGTCTCTAACAGCCATCAAGTTATCAGTTCTGTCAATTGTTTACACTCCTTGCACAATAGCATACCCTGTCGGTCATCAGGTTACCACGATCTCCTGCATGTCCCGGGCAATAATCTACGTCATGCTATTGACGCGAGACAGTCCTAGTAAGTGAAAATCATGTTTTTTTTTTTTTTTTTTTTTTTTTTTTTTGGTTTTGTTTAATGTCGGGTGAAGTCTGTCAGTAGTGCAACAACGACTCGCAGGTTTATGGCTGTAGAAGAAGGAGATGAAGACTAGAGATAAAATCAGTCAGACTAGAGATAAAATCAGTCAGACTAGATATAGAATCAGACTAGAGATATAATCAGTCAGACTAGAGATGGAATCAGTCAGACTAGAGATAGAATCAGTCAGACTAGAGATAGAATCATCAGACTAGAGATAGAATCAGTCAGACTAGAGAAACAATCAGTCAGACTAGATCTCTCTCTCTCTCTCTCTCTCTCTCTCTCTCTCTCTCTCTGCGTTCAGGACTCAATCAGAGTAAGGATTCCAGACTCTCATATGAAGTCAGCTGTCAGGCTAAGTGTGTTGATCGCCCCCACAGACAGAACATCACAATTAGAGTCTGTCAGATCCACTCTGACTGAACACCCGTTAATACGTTGCACTGTGTTCTGCGCCAGTGGCCCAGTACATCCGATTTCAGCCAGCATTTTATTCGGGTTTGCTTTCCCTAGCCTTTGATTGTCCCCAATCTTCCCTTTTACTTATTGGGAAAAGATGCTGGAAGACTATTGAAGTGGTGTTAATTGACGATTTTACTCAAGATAGATCTACGCTAATAGAATATACCTCAGAGTTTTAATAACCAGGAGAATGTGAGTTCTTGAACTTATGGACATTAAAATATTTGTTAGATTAATATCCCCTTGCAGAAAGGACAAGCTGCTGCCTTGCAGGAAGATTGGGACAATCAAAGGCTAAGGAAAGCAAACCTAAATAAAATGCTGGCAGAAATCGGATGCACTGGGCCAATGGCGCGGAACACAGTCAAACGTTTTAACATGTAATCAGTCAGAGTGAATACTTAAACAAACAGCTGCTTTCGTGAGAGAGTCCGGAATCCTACTCTGACAAAGTCATGATCGCAGAAGAAGAAGAATATTAATATTGCGTAAACTAAAATGTAACTATTAGCTTGAAGATCAAACGCTGTGACTATATTTCTAGGACATTCGCGCGCAGGGCATTTAGGAATAAAGTAACTCGGACAGTCGGACACCCTGAACGGCTCTTTTACATAATTAGTTATATCAAAAAGTGATTTCACTTTTATTTTTCGATGGCAATTGCTGTCTGATATAATCTAAGAGTCTAAACCTGATGTCGAACGGGTCGTGTCTCTCCAAGATGTAGGCAAAACCAAGAAAAGCATATGTAACGGTACACACCTGGAAATTATTGGATCGTCGGGAACACTTCACCCCCGTTGTATGTACCCCCATGGACCTCCTTACAGATGGGCTTACTAGAAAGAATGAGAGGGAAAGAGTGAGAGAGAAAGAGAGTGAGAGAGAAAGAGAGTGTGAGAGAAAGAGAGTGTGAGAGAGAGAGACGTAAGCTCTTTTGTTGTTGAGGAGGATGGAACTCATATACAACGGGGACGAAACCGCCTCTGACGGTCAGATGTTTCCTGTTGAAGTTCTACTGTATGTGCTTTCTTATTATTTATGCAATGGCTGCTGGTGTGCACAAGACTCGCCCATGTTGCGCTTTCTATAGTGCAATATGGCGACGTCCTCGTGGGACTCCAGCCAGAGTAGTGACGTTGTCTACACCCCAAACGTTAGACGCCTGTTAATCACTACTACGGTCCTAACTTTGGGTGGGAGAGTTTATGGACCAAGAAGGGAAGAATGAGCTGTCTGGCGGAGAAGTAAAGTAACAGCTTTCTTTCTTTCTTTTTTCTTTCTGTCTTTTCTTCCTTCATCGGGCCATTATTGATAAAAGACTAAGGTCACCAAGAAGGGAAGAATGAACTGTCTGGCGGAGAAGTAAAGTAACAGCTTTCTTTCTTTCTTTCTTTCTTTCTTTCTTTCTTTTTTCTTCCTTCATCGGGCCGTTATTGATAAAAGACTAAGGTCACCAAGAAGGGAAGAAGGAGCTGTCTAGCGGAAAAGTAATGTAACAGCTTTCTTTCCTTCTTTATTTTTTTCTTTCTTTTTTTTTCTTTCTCTATTTCCTTCCATCCTTCCTCGGGCCATTATTGATAAAAGACTACGGTCACACAAATGAGGGTAATAACATTGATGCCTCATCATCATCATCATCATATACCATATCGATCGACGTATGTGATCATGTCTTTTCGCAATTCGCTGTCCACAGTGCATCATATTAATTCTGTTGTTCACTGTTTACCATACCACGACACCAGGCTATCTAGTATCTTCTTTCTTTGTCGTCAGCAAGCTCCACTTCCCTGTATTTTGCCAATATAACCAAGTATTCAAGCTTTCCTCTTCTCATGATGTGCTCGAAGAATGTCGATTGTTTATTTCTTATGTCTTTTTTAAAAAGAAAATCCATTTTGTGTTGGCCTTTCTGAAAATATCTTCGTTGGTCTTTTAGCTGTTCATAGAACTCTCAACAATCTTTTGAGAAAACCCGTCTCTGTGGTCTGTAATTGTCTTTTAATGAATTTGTCTACTGTCCATGATTCGCTTCCATACGTCAGAATTGGCTATTTATAGGACCACTGAACTCTCTTTCTCACTTCTATTGATATAGATTTGCACAACATTTTTTTTCATTTTATGAAATGCTACTTGGCTGATAGCATTCTGCCATTAACTTGTATTTCTGTGGTATGGTGTATCATTCGTCTGATGTTTGTTTTCTTTGTGCTCAGATATTTAACGATCTACACTTGTTTCAGATGTGGCCTATTTTTTATGTTGCAGGGTGGTGATGATATGACCATTCCGTCAATACTTCTGTTTTCTTACACTATCTTTCACTATTATTTCTTGTAGTAATTAATTCATACCACACAAATAAAAAGCAGAATAGCTCAGGCCAAAATAGCATTTCAGAAAATGAAAAACGTCTTATGCAGCACATCTATGTCAATAGAGATGAGAAAGAGAGTTCATCGGTGTTATATAGAGCCAATTCTGACGTATAGAAGCGAATCATGGACAGTAAACTATGAAAGGAAAAGACGTTAGAGGCAACAGAGATAGGATTTCTCAGAAAAATGTTTACAGTTTCCTGTACATCTAAAAAGACCAACGAGGAAATTCTCAAAAAGGCCAACACAAAAAGGAGCTTCTAAAAAAAAAAACATCAGAAAGAAACAATCACAATCTTTCGAGCATTTTCTGAGAAGATGAAAATTGGAGTACTTGGTTGCAACTTGCAAAATACAGAGAGAGAGAGAGAGAAAGAGAGAGAGATCGTGAATGACAAAGAAAGAAATACTATATAGATAGCTTGGTGTCCTGGCATGGAAAACAGTCAACAACATAATTGATATGATGCACGGTAGATGGAAGATTATGGAAGGACATGATCGCGTACGGCACGCCAACCGGTATGGCACATGATGATGATGAATTAACTCATTCTCCGTCTCATCAATGTATACACTCCTTAGAAAGAAGGAGAATGAAGAATATGTCCTGACTAAAGCTGATTGCTGTAGAGTCTCGGAAGTCTGTATAGTAGAGACGATGATACTAAAACTAATTGTGCGAGATGCATTAAATTAAATCAAACAATATTTTGTAGTAGCCATCGACCCAGTGTCTTATCACGTGATCAGCATACGGGCATCTTGTAACAGCGTTGGCTGTTTGCGCCTCCTGATCAATCCAAGATGGCAACAGTGGAATGGAAGAAGCTAGTCGACCTACGTGTAATTGATTTGAAAAACGAATTGGAGAAAAGGGACATAGACAAGACTGGTATCAAGTCAGTACTAATAGAGAAGCTTCAAAAGGCAAGTTCTGGATACATTTTGTTATTGCTTTTATTATTATTGATGTAGCAGAAATAGTAACAGCTTCGTTCTGATGTTCATATTTTATACTCATAAGTGCATGTATTTTTTGTTGTTCATTTGTTCATCATCTCGGACGCTAGAGGACGGTCGTGAAAAAAATAAAATGGCGTCTGTCCGGTTCTCAGTGTTTTTCATTTCTTCCTCACCTGCCTTCCAGCGTCTTTTTTCTATTCTGTTGCCTTCTCCTCCTGATGTTATTATAATTATTTTTTTATGTTTTTCCTAGTGTAAGAGATTACTAACTAAGAAGAGAATAATAAATTATTAAATTAATATTTATTATTCCAATATTATATATATTATATTGATTGAAAATATTCATATAATATTGCATATTCAGCCCCCGAGTTTTTTTACTTACTCTTTTTCGTGGTTGGCCCTTTTGTTCAACTTGTTGGCCTGGTCTACCGGCGGGAGATTGAGTGAGACCTAGTAAGTTCACTGAGAGTCTGGTGTTCTCGTATAATATAAATATACTCATATACTACTGGCCGCTGGTGCAGCCTATACTATATCAACTTAAGTCTCGCTGATTTTGACATTTCTGATTTCACTTGGCCACGTGTGTTGTTAGCATTGTTATATATTTATCATCATATTATTAATTTATTTCATTCAAAAAATGTTCAACTTTGGTCACAATTTTGAAATTTCAAAAATAAAAATATTTAAAATTAATTTAATTGAAAACGATATTTATTAAAATTATTATATTATAACTTATAAGTATAAACTATAAGTTATGAAAATGTCAATTGTCTTCTTTATATTTGGAATTGGGGCATGTTAAAAGAGACAACAGCCTACCTAATAAAAGTAATATTGGAAGGGAAAATACAAGGTAATGCAGATCAAGATCAACATAACATGGACGAGTAACATTACAGGTGGATAAGTCAACCTATGATGACAATCTGCACCATCAAAGCAAGAGACAGAGTGGAATGGGGCACCGTGGACGGTGGTAGGCAGGCAACCTTCGATGCGGAGACGGCACTCAATGATTGATGATATGATTTGATTATTATTATTGTATTGCATATAGAAGTTTTTTTAAAATAGTATAATTAATAATTACATTATTATGATTATTAGTTGCAACAATAATACAAAACTATATACAAGTAATTTAAAATTGAAAAATGGTTTATTAAACAAAACAAATTGAGAATGACACATAGTCACATAGTGTGGCTAATTCCTTTTGATCGAAAGCAGTGTGATGCAGGCTGCAGTGAATTGTACAGAATGAGTTAAGTTTCAGTTAGGTCCTTTGATATATATATAAAAAAAAATTTTTTTTAAATGTTAGAAATTCATAATAGAAAATAGATTCCAGGCTTAATTTAACAAAAATGTTATTTTTAGTTTTGGACCAGATTTAATTTTCAGTTTTGAAAAATTCCATCACATTCATTTTATAATTTTTCACGCAACAATATAATTAAATGTTGTATATGTTATATCACCAGAAAGAAAATGGTTGCAGAAAATAATAATATTGATATGTGATTCTGAATCTGTTTCTAAGATGGTGGATCTAGTCCATGTTCTCTCGATCGCCGCAAAAAGTGCATTCGATGCCTGATTAATTTCAGTTCTCCATCGCACTCCTATGCGTTAAAGTCAAGATAATGATCTACTTATTACATCTGCGCTGATAAAACAATGTTGTACGCCGGCGATATTCCATTTTTGACAAATCAAGTGTTGTGAATACGACCTTCCATTGTCTAGGCTTGTTCTGCGCTTTACGTCACATTGGTGCTGTTCATGACTGTTGTTGGATTTGCTTGACGCAAGTTATTTCCATGTTACTTATTAATGTGAAATGCTTCGTCAGCTGTAGTTTGATCTCTTTAGGGAATTTGCACCGTGTTCTGTTCGTCGTAGGCTACATTCACTAGAGTAATCAAGAATCTAAAGGGCGCGTCATTGCTGTGCTTGCACCATTGTTATGTGTGCTACGTTATCGTAATGGCTCATCGTAAATCCCTAGACCGGCGTTATGCTAATCTTACGGTCTGTTGTTTGATGTGCGACGGGGATAATCTGACGACTAACTGTGTGTTTATATGTTTGAAATTGGAGTCAACAACGATGGCCTAACATCATCAAGCGCTATAAATTTTAAAGAAATATGACGATCATCACTTTCGGGAGGATGTGAACTTCTGGTATATGGTGGATAGGCGGCAGGAACCATTGCAGGTTATACATGAAAAGTGTTCCTTGTTGCAGTTTCCTCATATTCCAAGTCCATGGGGAACTGGTTGGTCTTGAGGCAGGACGTCGGCCTCGGGATAGAGAGGTTGTGGGTTCAAATCTTGGCTCCACCGTTTGGGATTTTTATTTACGATTTCTCTCTGCGACAACCACCCCTGGTCTCAGCAGCGAGGCCCAGCTTGAAGCGTCAGTTACTCATCGACGGAAAAAACATGAGTACCTCCTAAGTCGGAGTTATCTGCCTGTGTGACGAGGGACCCCTGTGCACACAGCTGCCAGGGAAAAATGGATTAACACGCAAAATTCAGTTCCTAGTTTCTAGGGACTTCGTCAGAGTTGAAAGCTGGCGAACGCAACAACATATGTGATTAGCTGTAGGAAAAATATTATAGTTTAAAATATTAAAAGGCAGATGCTTGCTTGCATTGGCTCGATGACAAAAGTATACCTCTTCATCGTCGTCCCTTAAAAGGACATTAAGTGGGTGTGTCTGCGTTGTGTTGTAGTTTGCAGTATAACTGATATTTACGCCTTTCGGCCCAACACATCCAACTTCAGCATGACATTTTTGAGTACCGGGTAGTCTTCCCACTTCGATCCCTGCTCGCTTGACCAGACTAGACAGGTTAATCTGTTACTAGAGGCACTGCGGAGAGATGGAGCAGGGTCTGGATGGTTCTGGTCCATTGATCCTGGCGCAAGCCATCAGCTGTGGGTCACTGACAACTACCAGCTCTGGTACTGTGAGCGTGCCGTCGCCTCCTAACGAAATTATGCACTTAAGTAGTAGTAGGGGGTAAAGGTAAAGTACGAGACTTGAATTGGTGTCCTAGCACGCGAGTTTTCACCCACGTGTGCTTGGCCACACAAAAAAGTGCTCAGAGACTTCTGGATAGTGTTGCTTCAAGCATCAAAACTCACAGTGTGAGGTGGCATTCCTCACCTTCCCAGAATACTTTTTTCTTCTTCTACCTTTTTAGCTCCCTGTGGAGCATAGGTCTTCAACATACACTTTCCAAGTCGTTCTTTTTGCCATTCTTCTAAGATCATTCTCTTCCCCCGCATCTTCATCTCTGCCTCGCTTTTGTCATCTCCAAGAATTCTTTGGTCTTCCTCTTTGTCTTTTCCCCTGGGGATTCCAAAAAAGGGCCTGTTGTGTAATACCCTCAGTTGGCTTCCGTAGTGTGTGTCCTATCCAGCGCCATCGTCTTCGCTGTATCTCTTTATCCACTGGTATTTAACTGGTACATTTCCATAATTCTGTGTTAGTGATTTTGTCCTGCCATTTCCATCCTTTTATTCTGCGTAAGCATTCATTAATGAAAGTCTGTATCTTCGTGGTTGTCAGTTTTGTTGTTCTCCATGTTTCACAGCCATATATTAGGACCGACTTAATATTTGAGTTGAAATTTAAAAAAAAATTTTATCCTAATTTCTTTGGATTTCCATGTGTTTCCCAGTGCAACGAAAGCTCCTCTTGATTTTGATATCCTTATTTTGGTATCATTTAGAGTACTATGCTAGTACCTATTTCTGCCAGCAGCTGGGTCAACTGCAGGGATATTTTTTTTTTCCATTTACGAGTACAATTCACACAGCTTCCAGCTGGAATCAAACATGGGTTGTCCAAACTTTGGTAGCCCAGACGGTGGTTTTCCCAACTAGGCTACTGAGGCCTCCCAATATTACTAAAGTATATACATACTGCCATAATTGAAGCTGTTTCCAAGGCTGTGGTTTTTGTGCAGGCCACAGCTAACTTTCAGCTACTAGTAGTAGCCAAAGATGAGTATGTCATTCCAAAGCATGTGATGTCACACATTATATGTTAGAACGTCATCCCTGAATGCTGTGTCATCATTTCAACAACACCTTCACTAGAAAGCTGAACAGACTTTTTTAATAATATGTTTTGACAACAGTGTAAAGTATTTATTTTTCACATGAAAATTTTTTTTAATGTTCTGTGATGAATAACCACCATTTTATGTCATTCACTAATAAAAGCATCATAGTTGTCATAAAAGTTGAAATATTATGTCTAGCTATTTTTTATAATAAGTAAAAATGAGAAATAATTTTAAAAATCTCTTTAGGCTCTTGAAGATGAAGGTGAAGATCCAAATACTTTTCTTTTTGAAGTCCTAGAAACACCAAAGAAAGCATCCTTAACATCAAAGGGTAAATTAGAAGGTAAGTGATAGATTCTGCTGTATGCCATTTTCACTTTGGGTGAAATATTTTTTTCTAAAGTGAAGGAAAGTATAGATGACTGACTAAAAGACAGTAGTTTAGCAGCAATATATTTGCATTTTAAAAATAGTAATTTTCACTGTTTATTCACTGTACAGTTCTGTTAAAGTAAGTTAAGGGTTCCTACTGTGCATTAAGGTGTATGGAGAATATGGTGTTAATGCCTACATTTTTCATTAACAGTTGGCACATTTCATGGGTTGTAATGCTTGTATCATTCTGTATGCTCTACTTTTGAAGACAAAATCTATGATACCTATTCATAGGCTGAGTGAATCCTGAAGCGGTATGGGTTGAAAAAAAATGACCATATATGGGAATTAAACCTGACCCTTCTGATTAATAATGAACACACAAATCACTTAGCCATCTCTGCTTCATAATGTTAAATTGGTTTAGTGGATTTGATAGATAGCTTAGTTCTGCATTATATGTTTTTTTCAGATAAAACAAAATGATTATATTTTTAGTTGCTACTATTATACTTTATTCCATTCAACAGCTCACAATCCAATCCATTAGATTGTAAGGTGTTTACTTGGATAGTTTTAGTAACTTGCTGACTAGTCTTGTTCATACCCATAGTTACATCATACTCATAGAGAACTACTTCAGTGTCAGGACTATAGTTTACTGTTAAGAATTATGTGGCAACCATTAGTGATCTTAGTTTGTCATCCTTATGCATTATTATCATCCTTGAAGTAAAACCATTACAACTTTTCTTTGTACAGGTCTTATTCTAAAGTAACAAAGTATTATATGCTTTAAGAAGGTCTGTCAGGAAAAGCAGTTAAGTAGTATATAAACATGAGCTTTCTTTTTAAGAATGTTATGACAAATACAAGCATCCATTTTTATCTGACATGTTTACTGTCCTGCAGATGATGATGGAGACCTAGCCAATCAAATGGCAGAATTAGACGATGAGGTTGGCATTCCTGTTAATGGAAAGAGAAATTTGGGTGAAAGTCTCCTTGCTTCGAGTAGTGAGGTGTGCAGTTTTAGCAAGTAGTATATCTAGTGCTATTTGTTGTTTCAATTTTTTATTTGACATTTTTGCTATATGTTGTAAAGTTATGCTTTGCAATAAAATGCTATGGGAGGAAAACACTAGACAAATAAAAAACAAAAAAAAGTGAAATTTAATATTAAAAAAAAGTATATATGATTAGTTGGCAGGACCATTCTCAATCAAACAATTAAACAGAACAGCAAAAGCTCTCATGGTACCGTATCAAGACAACATTTATGGAGATGACACCAGCCTTAAGCTGACAAACACTTTCTTTGAACTTTTTAATATAACATATAAATGGTGTGCACTGAATAAGAAGAAACAGTTAAGGTGCATGTCTTAGCTACCAATTACAATCTTTCATAACATGATCTGTGTGTGACACAATAATTGCCACACTTATATCAAAAGTGCTACATTTAGGATACTATAAGTATTAACAGGCAGAAATAGGAAGATACTTTTGCAATTATTCCTTTTTATTAACTTTAGATTACGATCATCATCAAGTACCGGGCCTACTGGCGTAGGTGATCATGTCTCTCCACAACTTTCGATCTCGGCAGCTATTTATCATTTCTGTTGTTGACCTGCCAAGCCATTCTCTTAAGCTGTCTGTTATTTTTTCTCTTTGCCTCCCTCTATCTCTTTGTCCGTCAATCTTTCCAGTTGTTACAATATATTCCAGTTCTCTTCACATTACATGGCCAAAAAATGATGATTATTTCTTCCTAATATTGGAAATTAGCTCTCTTTTTGCTTTGACCTCTTTCAGAACATTTTCATTACTCTTCTTAGCTGTCCACAGTATTCTCAACATTCTTCTGTAAAACCACGTTTCTACAGACTCCAGTGATTTTCTTGTCTGTTGTCCTATTGTCCATGATTCACATCCATATGTTAAGACTGGCTCTACATAACCTTTAAGAACTCTTTTTTTTCTTATTTCTATTGTCAAAAATGGATTGCATAGTATCTTCCTCATTTTTTGGAAAGCTGCTTTTGCCTGAGCCATTCTGCATCTCACCTCTTTTGTACATCTTCAGTCTGAGGTCATCAAAGTTCCCAAATATTTAAATTCATTTACCCGTTTTAATATTTTGCACTGAGGTGATGCCTTTTTCTCTGTTGTTACCATTACCTCTGTCTTTTTGCTATTAAGGCTGAGCCCTTTATTTTTGCTTTCTTTCACTATAATGTCCAACATTTCTTGTAACTCATTTTCACTCTTAGCGATTAAGACTGTATCATCAGCATACCTTAGATTATTTATATTATGACCTCCAATTGTTATTCCAGGCATGTCCCTTATGGATCTTAAAATAATCTCACTATAAATATTAAACAAATCTGGTGACAGCACACAACCTTGTCTAACACCCCGTTTTATTTGTTGAAACATTCCCAATTGGTTTCCAGTTCTTATGGCCGCTGTTTGTTGCCAGTACATGTTCTTTATTATTCTTAGATCTTTGCTGTCTACGTTTATGCTTTCTAAATTTTTATTATTTCTTGGTGCTTTACTTTGTCAAATGCCTTGGTGTAATCTATGAAACATAAGTATAGATCTGTTTTCACCTCTATGGCTCTTTCTACTAAAGCTCTTATGATATAAATGGCATTGCTTGTTCCTTTATCTCTAACAAAACCACACTGTTTATCGCTAATTTCTGGACTGGTTTTGTTTCGCACTCTTCGCATGATGATTCTTAGTAATATCTTAGTCATATGACTCATAAGGCTTATTGTGCGATGATCATCGCATTCAATCGCACCCGAATTCTTTGGTAGGGCTATGAATATTGATTTGATATTACGATACCGTTGTAAAAATGACCACATCAGACACATCTGAATGCTTACTCTTTAAAACATGTACCTTAGTTTCATGCACTCATGTCACGTTAAATACGGAATTCCCTCTTGCAAAGTCTGACTGGAATGTTTGTCTAGCCCGCCACCGCTGGAAAAATTACACCTGGACTATATATTTTATAGTACGATCAAATTAATTCACGACATTCAATCTCTCTTATTAACACTTTGAATCTAGATTTGTTTATATGGTAGTACAGTTTAATCATTTCTGTGAGTAAAAGTTATAATTTTTTTAGCACTTCAATTTTGTTAAACTCGTATCTAGAGAAAATCTATGTTTTTGTGCTTCAGGGCGCCAGTGTTCATAAGTGATATTTATAATATCTTAGGATCTGTTTAATTCATATTTAACCCTACCTGACCTGTGGTCCTGAACCTGTCCCCTATACCTGGGCTCCTGAGCATTAAAGAGAAAAACCAATATGATGTTAAAAAATGTTAGTTACATGCAAACAAGTGGTTAGAATAAGATGGAACTTGTGTAGAAAATAGGTCTATCTTTAATTTAGCGCCAGTATTCCATCTTTGTGTACCAATCCACACAAGCAGGATGAGCCTTGTTTCACCCCATCAGCTATTTGAGGGACACGCCCAACATCTCTTACTATCAATCTAGATGTAGATCTATAAGGTTCAAGATTCTCCTCACAACTCAAGCTCTCACTATCAGTGTCACTTAAACTGGAAACATATTTTTTATGAAGGTCCTACTCCTCAAAGTCTGAACCAACCAAAGTATCGATCTCCTGTTGGAATGTGAAAAGCCTAGACCTACTTCGCTTTCCTGTTGAAGTGATTGGTTCATCAACAGCTCATTTCATTGTGAATTTTAATAATTTTTTCATGTCAAACCACACAAAGTCAATTCAAACACAAGGGAGCAGACATTTACAATGGCTGACTATGAGGTTTGGCCACTATTGGTTGGTTATTTGTTTGTGACGCATTTTTTCACGTACTTGGCATAGTACCTAAAATTAGGGATAGCGGCAGATTCTGAAATTACTGCAAACTAGGTACAGCAGTTTGGTAGGGCTAAACTCTCATATTATTTTGAATCTATGTTTGTTTATACAACAATACAATTTAATAATTTCGGTAAGTAAAAGTGTAAAAAAGTAAAGTACCCCCCGTCACGCCAAGTGGCGTATAGGGAAATATGGTGTTAGTGACCCTATATTTTACAGACCTTCAGCACATGATTTTTGGGGTAATGTGGTCGGTATTACGCCCGTGCTGCTTTTACTTTCCCAGAAAAAATCCGGTACCCATTTAAGGCTGGGTGAACCCGGAGCCGTCGGTTGGGATCGAACCCTACCCTTGTCCGTAGTAGTCCAGTTCACTAACCACTGAGCTATCGCGGCTCCTACTAATTTTTAGGGAATTAGTAAAACCCAGGTGTCCTCGCCAGGATTACGAACCCCGGCTGTTGCCGTGGTAAGCCAACCGCCTATCGATTGCGCTAACCGGACACCCCAAGTAAAAGTGTAAGTCATGATATTTTTATAGTTTCAATTTTGTTGAATTTGCATTGAAGTTGAAACATATTTTTGTGCTTGCGGTGTCTGTGAAAGTTAGTCATAAACTATATGATTATTAGGCAGCAATTGTTATTTTAGCAAATTTGTGAGCTGAACTTAAACACCTTTGGTAGCATTATATAAACAATAATTGTTTCTATAGCGGCCAGGCAGGAGAAAATTTCTAATGTAGGTTAGAAGCACCGTAATTGTTGTTACGGGAAGGGCGTCATATTAAAGGTCTAATTTGTGACAACATGACGTAGGTCATTTCAGCTAAAAAGCATGCATGAACAGACACAAAACACAAATTCTTCCAAATTTGACAGTTTGCCATGATCAACACCCCTCACTCAATTTTATGAGATACGATCTGTATAATGCGAAAAAAGAAAATTGCCAATTTAAAAAATTGGTTGTGTTCTATTTCCTCCTTGATCATCTGCTGACATCAAACAACCCTTTGGGAAACACAGAAAAATAACGCTGTGAGCTAGCCGAACCTACTGACTGACTTAAATGGCAACCATACTGATAGACATTGTATAACATCCTGTCCATGCTGTCAAATTTAGGTCATTAATGAACCTAGCCAGGAAATCAAGAGTCCCCCTGTCTCACCTAGTGTAAACGCATAGCTATGTGTCTAAAGTTAGTATGAAATACTATTTTTAAAACTTACATTTGAGTGGTATTAATTTTTACCACGGTATCGTAAACTTGGATTAATGAAGAAATTTAAAGGCATTTGTTGTGGATGCACTGTTTAGCTGAACTGTCTTTTTCTTTACAACAGATTGGGCAAGGTGCTGGAAGTGGAGCTAAAGTACAAGGTATTTATTGTATTTCAGGCATATTATATTAGGAGGAGAAAACATTCATTTCAAGTCTCACTTATCAGAAATAGACAAGTTATATAACCACATTTATGTGCGTGCTATCATTTGCTAGTAAAACTAAGAAATGTTTCAGTTAGTGCGTTTTGTTAAATGTAATGTGGCTTAGACAGATCTGGAGAAATAAGTATCAAAATTGCATAAGCTACAGCAGAATGTAGATGGATATACCAATTCCTTTACAATGGATGTGCTTTTGAAAAGTCTTGGACAGTGAGCAAACAAGACAGTTACCTTGCAGCTGCTGTTATGTGGGACCTCAGGAAAACAATAAATGACTGTTGATAACCTGTATCTAAAGTATGTTAAGATAAACCATCTTTAAAAAGTATGAAGTAAAAAGATGTGCCATCATATTTATTGGATGTGTTCAGAGTGCAACCTGGACAACATTTAATAGCAGGCAAGATCTGGGATGATGTATAAGACATGATGGACAGCAGACAGTTAACATGGACACAAGAAACAATGTGGGCACAAGGAATGACTATTTGAGGATGAACATAGACACTTCAGAGAGTCTTTAATGATCCTGCATAACTCAAGTGATGAATATGTGCTCCCAATATCGGTGCATAGAGTTTTCAAGTTACTTTTTTTTAATATTTTTTTTTTTTTTTTTTTTTTTAAGAGCTGAACAAGACTTTCAATTACTGATGCTTAATCCTATTGATGACTTGACCATGTTTTGAAAGTGGATGTCACGAGTAAAGATTTTAGAGTACAGATTTTATTTCAGACAACCAAAGTATTTAGCTCAAATCCATCTGTACCATGATATTAATAAAGAGGATTTATTAAAATAGAAGATTGAAAGATGAGAATGGAACATAATTTTGCTGCGATGTAGATGAAGACATTCTAAAATGTTGATTTGCATTTTAAACAATGTCTGTAAATTTTGTGACATTCAACCATCATGCACAGAAACTATTCATTCACTTCTCACTGCAAGAAAACAAGACATGAGCTGTTGAGAAACTGCTTGACTGTTCCTGTAAGTAAATCTGACTAGATGTCCTGAGTCAACACTTGATGCCTGTAGACACCATCCAAGTTATATTTGATCCTAATTTCATTTTGTGAATTTCTTTAGTTCCCCATGTAGAGATTGATGGCGATGATGCAGCGGAAGCACCTGGCAGCAGTGCTGATCAAGGACTACATGATGGGGAGGATGAATATGAAGAGTTTGACACTGTAGGAAATCCAGACGATGAGTCCGAGTTTCTCGATGATCAAGCAAGCAAAGGTTTGGTATCTGAAGTCAAACTTGGTTTGGACACTCAATCTGCACGTACCAGAAAAGCATTACCAAACACTACAGCTGCTATCAAGACAAATGTTGGCGCTGGCAGATCAACAATCATCAGAGGGGGGAAGAAGGAACCTTCATCTGTATCTGAATCTGGAGATGAATCTTTCGTTGTGCAAGTTGATGACACTGTGTTGAATGATATTGATGCAGATCTTCTAGACAGCACACATGGTCGGGGAGAATTAGGAGAAAAGGAAGCTACAAATGAAACCAGGCAAAGCAATTCAGCAGTGACTGGCACTTCTTCTAAATTGGTTGAAAATACTGACACAAAAGATGGCAGCAAGACAACAGCAACAAGTAAAGATGAAAAAGGCACGAAGACCTTGACCAAGAGGTTTGTTTTACGTCATTAACGTAACTTTGTTAATTGTGAAGTCTACAATCATTTGGACAAACAAGTCTTTTTTCTTTTATTTTGCCTTAAAAAAATACATTTGACAACAGCTGTGAGGCATTCTGAAGCAGTTCTATGTTCATTGGTGCATATATAAGTATCACTTTCTCACATACATGCTGTGGTAGATTATCATTATCACTGGAAGTAAAGGAGTACATCGTTGTTAAACAAAGTCTTATTTGGAACCTTGGAACAAACAAGAAACAAGCCCACAAGAAGAGTACTGGAGGACTTGAATGGGAAGACAATTCCAGAGACAACTGAAAAGACTTAATTGTGATGTCCTCAGGGAAGCCAAATCAATACACAAGGACAGCTTATTGATATTATTAGAAAGTGCAACTGTAGTACTTGAGACATTCAGCTTAAAAAAATGGAGGATTGGAACACTCTTTGTAAAAAGACACAAGAGCAACTGTAGTATTTGAGGGAGGCGGTTTAAAAAAAAAATTGAGGATTGGAACACACATTGGAAAAAGACTAGAGCAAAGAGCAACTTTAGTATTCTGTTTGAGGACAACTGTAGTATTTGAGGGAGGCTGTTTACAAAAAAAATGAGGATTGGAATACATATTGGAAAAAGACAAGAGCAATCATAGTATTTGAGGGAGGCAGTTTTAAAAAAAAATGAGGATTGGAACACACATTGGAAAAAGACAAGAGCAACTATAGTATTTGAGGGAGACAGTTTTTAAAAAAAAATGAAGTTTGGAATATACATTGGAAAAAAAACATCTTCAAAAGTGAGATTTTGTTAATCTTTGATGAGAGCCTCAAAGAGAAAGATATACAGAATTTATTAATACCACTAGGTATTGGAGCTGATAACATTATTTTATTGTAATTACAATCACATATGAAACAGAAAGAATTTTCTTTAGAATTAAATGTTTGTATTTGTGAAGTTGGGCATAAGTTTGTGGAGAAATTATGTGAAAGTTTATGTGTTGTATTATAGTTAATGTGCTTGCATGTGGAAGTAACAATACATTTACTAGTTTTCTCTGATTTACTATAAATATATGTCAGTTTGTAATTTATGGTAGTTTAAAATATATTTTTACCACATACCTCTAAGTGTCATGATATGATGCTGTTCTTAGTTCATCATGATAAACATAAGTTGAGAAATGTCAGCTGTATTATTTTTTAAATATTTCAGCGCTACAAACCCGGCTAAGGATGAGAAACGTAAGTTTGAATACGGTTTAAATGTTTTGTTGTAATTTTGGTACTTTTACTACCATGGCTAATTGGTTTAATTGATCTTTTATAAGAATGTTCCAATTTGTAACTCCTCAATAATTGTACATTTTTTATGTTAATTGTTGTTGGTATTAGTGATGTTTTAGTAGATAAATGCTTGTGAGAGGAAACATTTCAAAATTTGGCTAAATTGACACTTTTTAGTTTGATGTAGTCCATGTTTAGCAATTGTTATGAAAATGTATAATATAATTTCTTTTAAGCAAGTTGAATGTACCATAAAAGAGACATATACAGGATATATTTTTAAAGTTATGGTTATGGAGGGCCCCGGTATCACTGCAAATGAATTAAAATCCATAATTGCTCAACCGCCCTTGCCAGTGGAATCATTTGAATTATTATCTCATCTCTTAAACAAAGAAAGGTAGCTGTAGACCCCATCATAGCAGTCTCAGCACACGCCAAAAGACAAAGCGAAACCACACAGAAAGTGAACACAGACAACTCACTGTTCCCTGTCATACGATATCATCATTCATTGTAAACAGTTGGAATATCAAAACACGATCAAAACAGATGAAATGCACAGAGCACTTAACTCAGTAGCTCCTGCAACAAGCCAGAGTTTATAATTTTCAAGTGAGCATGGCAACTAAAATATCAGTGACATACAGTTGTGAGTCTGATATTTAGTTTTCCACACTGATAAAAAAAATGAGGGAGGAAAAGGGGTCAAGGCTATTCAGGGCAATACAGCAATGGGTATTAAGTTATTTCATTACTTACATTCTTGCACTGTCAGTCTGCAAACCCATTCCATCATGTACTTTTGCGGTTGTAGTTTTCACACAATAAATTATCATTATAAGTTTGTTAGCTCAGAATTTACATATCATTACTTTAGAATTTTGTTTTATCAGTGCCATATTAATATTACTAGTGTGGGCAATCATTCTCGACTTATTGAGTTTGGGAGCTGAGAAAATGGTCTAGGAATCCCATACATTTATAATGGAAAGAATAGTGACACTGTGACCTTCCAGGCATGTCACAAGTGGCGACTAAGGAGGTTGATCGATGGCCTGACAAGCTGTCATTGTAAAAAGTGTTATGGAAACAGCCATATGTGCCATTTTGACACGCAAGTTTCTGTTTTTGAGATTGTGGTTCTGTCTTCGGCTCGAAAGGACAATAGATCATCACATTGTAAAGAGATGTTGTGTAATGTACATAAGCATCACTTATATCATCAACAGATCCACCAACATTCTATTCCAGATCATGGCATACCACATCTACACCAGACCTTGCTTTCCATTCACCAGACCTGGATTGGAATATCACACGTATTGTTGGGAAACAACTTGGAGGCAGCGACCACCGACCTGTCTTTTTAGTGGTGCAAAATGAGGCCGTCAGGGAGAGCAGCACTCTCTCCAGATGGAATTACAAAAAGGCAGACTGGAAAATGTATCAACATTACACCAGTGTACTGACTAAAGATCTAAATACAGACAGAGACATCAACAAGATAGTTGATGAATTCAGTAGACTAATAATACAAGCTGCCAGTGAAACAATACCCAGAGGGGCACGGAAACACTACAAACCATACTGGAATAGTGAACTAGAGCAACTGCACAATGACATGGAAACATCTCGAAAACAAGCAGAAAATAACCCCTGCCAGAACACCACAATAACTATCAGCATGCTAAAGCCAAATTTCAATGGGCTAAACTGCAAGCCAGACGGAGAAGTTGGAAAGAGAAAACAGAGTACTTGAATCTAGAACGAGACACAAGAAAAGTGTGGAAGCTTGTAAAACAGCTGAATGATGAGGGTACAGAAAGGAACACAAAAATTACACTGAAGAAGGATGGAAACATTCTAACAGGTAAACATGCAGCAAATCACTTTGCAGACTCCTTTGCAAATGACAACAATATTGAAATTAGCCTAGAGAAACGTCAAGAGACCCGTCTAAAACAACAAATGCAAGACAAGAAGAGACTGCACATGAAGTCATGGAAATACCCATTACACAAAGAGAGCTAGAGCTGGCAATATCCAAATTAAAAATGAAAAAGTCACCAGGTAGTGATGGAGTGTCTAATGAAATGATTAAGAACTTGGGAACTGCAGCTAAAGCAAAACTACTGCAGATCTACAACATTTGCTGGATCACAGGTAAAGTGCCACAGGCATGGAGAGAAGCAATTATGATACCATTACTAAAGCCAGGAAAAGATGGTTCAATGACATCCAGCTATAGACCAATCAGCCTTACAAGCTGTTTGTGCAAAACAATGGAACGTATAATCAATCTCAGACTGCAGTGGTACCTGGAAAGTGAAAATCTCCTTGTCCCACAACAAGCAGGCTTTAGACAGTGTTACTCTACCGAAGATCAGGCAACCTATCTTTCCCAGGAAATTGAGGATGCGTTTCAAGAAAAGAAACTGGTACTAGCAGCATGGATAGACCTAAAGAAAGCATTTGATAAGGTATGGAAGGAAGGGCTTTTGAAGAAACTGAGAAATTATGGAGTAAATGGCAGGATGTACAAATGGGTCAAAGCATACCTGCATAACAGGAGAGCCAGAGTGCAACTGGATGGTCTTAAGAGTAAGAAGGTCCTACTGCGCCAGGGCGTTCCACAGGGAGGGGTACTATCTCCAACACTTTTTCTGATCTACATCAATGACCTAGTTACTGAATTACCACATGGTATCAAAGTGGCAATGTATGCAGATGACTTGGTAATGTGGTGCACAGAGGAGTATGCAACAGTGGCCTCCAAATTGTTACAAAGAGCTATGAATGCACTGAATTCATGGACAAATAGATGGTGTATCAGCATCAATACAGACAAATGCAGTACTACACTTTTCACTCTTTCCCCAAAACAAAAAGCAGGAGCCATCTATATAAACAATGAGCCTGTGAAAGAAGACATACAGGCTACGTATCTCGGAGTTACATTTGATAACAAACTATCTTGGAAACAGCAGATAAATAAGGCAACCCAAAAAGCAAGGAGAAAATTGGCTATTCTAAGAAAGCTGTGTGGAACTACGTGGGGTGCGAGTGGGAAAATACTCAGTAAAGTTTACCAACAGAGTATACGCCCACATTTAGAATATGGATCATCTGCATGGTGTTCAGCATCAAACACCACACTTCAAGAACTGGATAAAGTACAAAACCAGGCACTTAGGGTCATCACAGGAGCAATGAAATCAACACCAATATTAGAGATGGAGAAATTGTGGAGGATACCAGCACTGAGAGAACGGAGGGACACAAAGGTGCTGATACAGGCAGAAAAATTTGCTTGCATGCCGAGACATCCAATGAAGGACCGATTCCAAATCTTGCATTGGGACGACTTAAGAGAAGCAGTTTTATCCACCAAGCCAAGCGTATTAGTAGACAAACACCAGACATGCCAAGAGCTGTTAACCCCTACTGCCCATACCAGAACAGACTCCCTGGACAGAGGAATCAGGATTATCAGTTCAAATACGGACAGAAGTGAAAGGAATAGTTGATAAAGAGGAACAGAATAGTCTACAGCGAAAAAAAATAACTCTCAGTTTCCTGGATGAAGAATACCCACAAGACCTATGGATTCGTGTGTATACAGATGGATCAGCACAGAATGCAGTAAAAAATGGGGGAGCAGGTGCATATATAGAATACCCAAATAACACTAGGGATATGAATAAAATAGCAACAGGGAAATATTGTCACAATTATGATGCAGAAATACAAGCAATAAAGTTAGCAATAGAAAAACTGCTGAACATTAATCTTAGCCCGCAGCCTGTAGTGTTTTTGACAGATACAAGATCAGTACTCCAGGCACTACAATCCAGAAAATTACCACATTTGCAGACCTTATTGACTGAACTCTGCAAGCACCACAGGGTTGCCCTGCAGTGGATCCCATCTCACTGTGGAATACCAGAAATGAGAAAGCAGATCAGTTGGCAAAGGAAGGTTCAACAGGCACACAACTAGATACACCTGTTACATACCATCATAAGAAACAGATAATCAAATCAATCAGAGGACCACAAGCCCCAAATCAGGATGCCTTTTATAATATGAATAGATATGAACAAGTTATCATTATACGTCTCAGAACAGGACACAATCGACTCCATAGTCACATGTATACAAAATTCAAGATCGGCACCTCAACTACTTGTACATGTGGACAGGCGCCCCAGACTGCTGAACACATACTTCAAGACTGCACTGAATATAGTAGACTGAGGAAAATCCATTGGCCCATAGATACAACACTACAGACAAAACTATATGGGCCACTGCAAGAATTACAAAAGACAGTAACATTTATACAGGAAACGACATTGCAGATATAGACAATGCTTCAGGCGAACGAAAGATAGATAGACTTATATCATCATGTACCTTTATGGATAACCTTATGCTAACCATGTGGTTCAGCTCCACTATTTGTGAATGTTTAGGGAAGGAACCTGAATGAAAGTAAATGAGGGTTCGTCTTATCATGTTGAGACTGACTATATATATTGTAGATAATAAAAGGAAAAAAAAGCAGCAGATCTGAATACTTGACCATCATGGGGATCTTAAAGGTAGAATGTAATGGAATGAATCTATGTCTGGTTATGTCATAATGAAGGTATTTACTAATTGTTGTATCAGTGTCAAACAAAATTGTTTTTAAATAATACTCATATCAAGACCACAGTTAAAAAAGTATACAATAAAACTATTTCTCTTTGTAGTTGCACAAGGCAGCCGCAGTCTCTGGGTGAGTGGACTGTCCTCCAGCACACGGGCCACTGATTTAAAGACTCTCTTTAGTAAACATGGCAAGGTAGGCATTGACAATATTTTAAAATATAAAATGTAAGAGTTTGAACCTATCCAATCATTGGTGTAGTAATTGAGTTAATATTTAAGGACATAGGACAAAACCCGCAAAAGAACATGAGAAGGTGATTTATATAATTAGCTCATAGTTCACAGGTGGTTCAAACAAAAACCTTCAAACCTGTTGCATACATTATTATTAATTATAATTGCAGGATATTATAGCATCACTACAAAACTGACAGGAAACCACACTTGAAAAGCAAAAACCTTTTGTACTTAACTTCATTTACTTCAAAAAATCATTTGACAGCATTCATAGAGATTCTTTGTGGAAAATTCTGAAGCAATATGGCTTACCATAAAAAATCATAAATATTATCAAAGACATGTATGATGGATACACATGTGCAGTTCGTACAGAGGGAGGACTGATCAAATGTTCTCCAATAGAAACTGGGGTTAAACAAGGATGTATTTTATCACCCTTGTTATTTGGAATTGTTATGGACTTCATAATGAAGAAATGCTGCATGGGTAACAGAGGCATCAAATGGATACATGGACACCATTTGGAGGACCTCAACTTTGCTGATGACATAGTTCTCATCAGCAGTCAGATAAAAACGATGCAGGAAAACACAAATGAACTATCATCATTAGCCAGCAAAATTGGGCTTGAGACAATCATGAAAAGACTACGGTAATGAAAAGCTTAATTCCATCAGATGACAGAATATACATGGAAAACAAACCAGTGGAAGAGATCAATCACTTTATCTATCTTGGAAGTCACATTGATTGAGAAGGGGATACAAGTAAAGAAATTAGAATCAGAATAGCTAAAGCAGCAATGTCTTTAAGAAGCCTTGAAAAGTTGTGGAAATTAAAACTCATCAGCACAAACACAAACTTAGGCTATTCAAATCAAATGTACTATCAACCCTTACGTATGTGCGTGAAAGCTGGAGAACAACAAGAGACATAGGAACAAAGTTGAACGCATTCGAAAATAAATGTCTAAGGAAAATACATGGAACGAATTCAAAACGTGAAGAAATTAGAGAAATCGCCAATCAACCACTAATATTTTCAGTAATCAAGAAAAGACAATGGTCATATGTTGGACATGTGATGAGAAGAGATAATAACCGAATAACAAAACAAGCCCTCATTTGGGAAACAACAGGTAAGAGGAAAAGAGGCCGACCCAGAGAGACACTTAGAAGAACATTGATTAAACTAGTGACAGGAAACCACACTTGGCAGAACACGGTCTTGCTTTATAAATATATTTTCAGTGCTTCAAGCTTCCTATATAAGATAGTAAGTTCAGATCAATAAAGTTATTACATCTCATGAAACAAGAATTTTACATAAATGTGACCTTCTCTAAACTAATCTTCTTTATTCCCAAATATTAGCTTTCGGGCTGTTGATGTTTGAAATGTATTTTTACCATAACTCATATAGTTAAATTTACCTTTTCTTTCATGTTCAAATTCTTGTCAAGTAAATCTGATCAGCAATTCTGTTATCATTGTAAAATCTTAACACACACACACTCTTAGGGGGCTGGCTGGTCTAGAAGAAAGATGTTAACTTCTGGACAAGAAGGTGGGGGTTTGATCCATACCACGGGCAGTGGAATTAAAAAAAAAAAATTGAAGCCCTGGTTTCTTTGTGCCTTTACCCTCACCTTCTTTCTGGGTAGAGAGATCTGATGTCTAGCCCTATCAGAAAATAGTGAAAAACAGGAGGTCCAGTGAGCACTCGCGCACATTCACGATCCCCTGGCAGTTAAAAATCAAATAGAGTTAGCCAAAAATGGCCGCTGTCTGGGCAAAAATTGTTTCAGTAAAATTCACTTGTCTATTTGGAAGACCTCTATATAGGGCCAAAAGCCACAGGTGTTGCCATAAACTAACGACAGCGCATCCCCGCCCACTTAACAGGTGATTGTTAAGTTTCCAAATTGTAACATTTGCAGCGTAACTTTTGGCTCACATCCACACCTCTGGTTGGTTTTAATATAGCGGTTATGTTCTGGATTTTGTATTCATCATCATGTACCATACCGGTTGGCGTAGGCGATCATGTCCTTCCACAATCTTCTATCTACAGTGCATTGTCTCAGTTCTGTTTTTGACTGCTTTCCATGCTATGACACCAAGCTATCCAGTATTTTCTCTCTTTGTCGTCCGCAATCTCTCTTTTCTTTTATTTTGCCAGTTGTAACACACATACATTTTGTATTCAAGTTCCAAATAAACATATTTTACTTTCTAAGAAAGTAGAAGTGGCTCTTAAGTTTGCATTGGACTAGTAAAAGATTATGGTCTGCCAAAATCTCTGTAATTGATGATCTTTTCAATATGTAACATATGTCAATGTGTCTCATTATGTCTTAACAGGTGATTGGAGCCAAAGTAGTAACCAATGCTCGTAGCCCTGGCTCTCGATGCTATGGTTTTGTAACAATGGCCTCTGCAGATGAAGCAACTAAGTGCATTCATAACCTACACAAAACAGAGTTGCATGGACGGATGATTTCAGTGGAGAGGGTATATTTGCCAGATGTTTTCCATAATAGATTGTATTTTAAATATATGATAATTATTTTTAGCCTACTTCAGTGTTGGAAATAGAAAATTACTTAGGTGCTTTCACATCAGACACTGTACAACTTTTACACCTGTGTATTCCGTTTGACCGTGAGAACTTTCTCCACGCCACTGCATTTGAAAGCAGTATAAAACTATAGCGTTCTTCATCAATACAAACAATTTAAACACTCAGGGGTCACCAGAAGTAGTGGGAAGGTACATGGAGAGGGTATGTTTAAAAAACACAAACTATCAAATTTTGAAGAATGTGTTTTGATGCAGTGATTTTTACTACAGTATAGTAATCTAGGGTTAAAATGGTGTGGAGAATCGACTTGGAGTGGTCATTGTATGAGATTTATAATAAATCGGAAGAAAACCTTAGGTAAAAATGGATAGATTTGGTGCCTTTTTTTCATAGGTGTTGTAAATTTCAAGGTAATATCTGATGCCAAATTTTTGCTGCTGGCAATGAAATATTTTTTAAATATTTGTATGAATTAACTTATGTCATGGATGTCTTATCTCCAAATGACAGGGGGCGTGACAGATGATGACCACATCAATCTACTTTTGTTTTGTGTGACATGTTTTGACAGCTGATCACACAATCATAACAACAACAAAACTCATAACTTTTTAAATAATTGAAATACTGACATGAATGGGGTATTTTTTTTATTTCTATCCTTAAGGGCCATCTAGATATTGTATTAACATTTTTTTTAAATATTACATATTTGTGAAAATACCTAATACTACTGACTTTAAACTATAAATGAGTTTTTAAAAAAATGTAAAATGATGTGAATTTTCACCAATATCCTTGTAGTATATAGTGGAAAATACACTTCCTACTCAGCACAGTTTTTGTTACCATTAAGTGTCCATTATGGACACATTACTATCAAACATCAGAAAGCTAATGAGATCATATTTTTTTTTCGCATTTCCAACTTGAAGTAATGGTTCTGGAGACTTATTGCTAAGTTTCTTAAACTATTCAGCCTGGAAACCAGAATTTAAAATTTCACCTAATTGGCAGCGAGTTCTTTAGAAGACATTTTCATGTTGATTCCCACATGCGTTTGAAACCTGAAGTCTTCATTTCCATTGATTTGCCATCACTCCCTAGTCTGCTGATACATTGTGTGATGCGATTCATCACTGATGGAGTAGTTTCTATTGGACTCCAAATCCAATCTTACACATCCTTTCCTTATTTCAGCCAAGTCTTCTATTTATGGAGAGTTGATCTTTGTCTGAGATCGGAAGTCTCTTTCACTCAAATGATTTCTGTAACACTTTAAAAAAAAAAAATTGGAATTACCTATTTGAACTGGATACTTATATGGTTATCAGAAATGACTTATTAATCGTGACTTATTGTATGTCATTATACATATGAACATGTTTACACTACATATGTAGGCCAAGATGGAACCGCAAGGAACAAAGGCTAAGGTGTTACCACCTAGTGGCCTGAAAACACCCAACAAACCCACAGGCCGCCCAGCAATTAAAAAACCAGCGGTTCCACGAAAGGTTGAAGGTAAATAGATTCCTCTGTTCATTCATGTTGTAATCACACTACTCTCGATACCAATGATTTCTAAAACTCCAAATAAATTCACAATTATTGAATGTAATTAGATTCAAGATAAAATGAGCATACTTGATGAGACATCACAACAGCTGGGACTGAAAATATTTAGAGATAAGACCAAAATTATGAGAATGAATGCAATTGAAAATAACCAATTAACAATAGGAGAAATACCTCTACTATAGGTACAATCTTACATATGTTTGGACAGTATTGTAGACAAAGAAGGAGGAACAGAGAATAATACCAAAATAATGATACAAAAAGGCAAGAGGAGCCAACACTGCACTAGGAAACATTTGGAAATCCAAATAAATTGGGTTAAATACGAAAATAAAACTTTTCAACAAGACTTTGCAAATGACCCTTCTTTATTTTATAATGAAAAATGACTAAGAAATTGATAAAAAATGTTAAAATTGCTTTAACTCTAGATTACGATACCTGTCCCACGCATCACATCTCTGTGACATCTTTGTGAAAATTACAAACATTAAATGTTACATTTGGAGTTTCAAAAATTGTATTTTCTTTGAAATATTGCTACACAACTGTATGTTTACCCAAGCAGATACACAGGAGTCTGATGATGTCATAATTTCCTGGGTTACTTTAGATCTATGGCCTGAAATCGAACACATCGCACTGTGGCAACCAGATTTGCTACATGATCTATTCATTTGCATTCATTGTAAGCCCGTCAATCCAGTCATATGTTCGGCTCTCTCTCAAAGCATCATTCACTGGCTATCTCTTTTTACAAAGGTTTGTTTGATGTCTTGCCGACAGCTGAAGAAATTTGCCATATATATATATATATATACATACATATATATATATATATATATATATATATATATATATATATATATATATATATATATATATATATATATATATATATATATATATATATATAACCCCTGAGAGTTGGATTTGTTTCCTTTGATGATGGATACTTCTTTTCAAACTTCACATTCACATATAAAAATTATGTAGGTGTCGTAACAACGCGGCTGGTGCATGTATATGTATGTATGTGTATATATATCCGCATTGTTACGACACCTACATAATTTTTAAGAGCGCACGTGAAGTTTGAAAAGAAATATCCATCATCAAAGGAAACAAATCCAACTCTCAGGGGCATCCAACAACCAATAATTAGGAAGGTATAAGGAGGGAGGAAAATGTTTGCCCATGGCAAGCTGTTGAATTCCAAGAATTTGTATTTTGTGTTTGAAAGTTTACGAGCATGTCATAATATAAGGTTAAGAATGGTATGCCAAGATGAAAACATCTCACCTACCATCCATAAATATGTGTTAGGCAAATGTGGCAATTTTGTTAATTTATTATAAAAATAAACATGATTAATATTTCACCCTACTTTATCTTTCGTTCGCCCGAAGTATTGTCAATATCTGCAATGTCATTTCCTGTATAAACTTTACTGTCTTTTGTAATTCTTGCAGTGGCCCATATAGTTTTGTCTGTAGTGTTGTATCTATGGGCCAATGGATTTTCCGGATTCTACTATGTTCAGTGCAGTCTTGAAGTATGTGTTCAGCAGTCTGTCCACATGTACAAGTAGTTGAGGTACCGATCTTGAATTTTGTATACATGTGACTATGGAGCCTATTGTGCCCTGTTCTTAGGCGTATAATCGATAACTTGTTCATATTTATTCATATTATGAAAGGTATCCTGATTTGGGGCTTGTGGTCCTCTGATTGATTTGATTATCTGTTTCTTATGATGGTATGTAACTGGTGTATCTAGTTGTGTGCCTGTTGAACCTTCCTTTGCCAACTGATCTGCTTTCTCTTTTCCTGGTATTCCACAGTGAGATGGGATCCACTGCAGGGCAACCCTGTGGTGCTTGCAGAGTTCAGTCAATAAGGTCTGCAGATGTGGTAATTTTCTGGATTGTAGTGACTGGAGTACTGATCTTGCATCTATCAAAAACACTACAGGCTGTGGGCTAAGATTACTGTTCAGCAGTTTTTCTATTGCCAACTTTATTGTATGGATTTCTGCATCATAATTGTGACAATATTTCCCTGTTTCTATTATATTCATGTCCCTAGTGTTATTTGGGTACTCTATATATGCACCAACAAGTAGACAAACAAATGAAAGACGATTAGAGGCCACAGAGATGGGATTTCTCAGAAGAATGTTGAAAGTTCCCTGGACAGATAAAAAGACCAATGAGGAAGTTCTCAAAGAGGCCAACACAAAAAGGGAGCTCTTAAAAAAACATCAGAAAGACGCAATCAACATTTTTTGGGCACATCATGAGAAGAGGAAAGTTGGAATACTTGGTTACAACTGGCAAAATAAAAGGAAAGAGATCGCGGACGACAAAGAGAGAAAATACTGGATAGCTTGGTGTCATGGCGTGGAAAACAGTCAACAACAGAACTGATACGATGCACTGTAGATAGAAGATTGTGGAGGGACATGATATATGCACCTGCTCCCCCATTCTTTACTGCATTCTGTGCTGATCCATCTGTGTACACACGAATCAATAGGTCTTGCGGGTATTCTTCATCCAGGAAACTGAGAGTTATTGTTTTTCGCTGTAGACTATTCTGTTCCTCTTTGTCAACTATTCCTTTCACTTCTGTCCGTATTTGTATTGACAATCCTGATTCCTCTGTCCAGGGAGTCTGTTCTGGTATGGGCAGTAGGGGGCTAACAACTCTTGGCATGTCTGGTGTTTGTCTACTAATACGCTTGGCTTGGTGGATAAAACTGCTTCTCTTAAGTCGTCCCAATGCAAGATTTTGGAATCGGTCCTTCATTGGATGTCTTGGCATGCATGCAGATTTTTCTGCCTGTATCAGTACCTTTGTGTCCCTACGTTCTCTCAGTGCTGGTATCCTCCACAATTTCTCCATCTACAATATTGGTGTTGATTTCATTGCTCCTGTGATGACCCTAAGTGCCTGGTTTTGTACTTTGTCCAGTTCTTGCAGTGCGGTGTTTGATGCTGAACACCATGCGGATGATCCATATTTTAAATGTGGGCGTATACTCTGTTGGTAAACTTTACTGAGTATTTTCCCCACTCGCACCCCACGTGGTTCCACACATCTTTCTTAGAATAGCCAATTTCCTCCTTGCTTTTTGGGTTGCCTTATTTATCTGCTGTTTCCAAGATAGTTTGTTATCAAATGACCCTACTTTACCTCAAAATACACAATCTTGAAATTTGAGTTTGCTGCTGGTGACCCCCCCCCCCCCCCCCCCCCCCAAAAAAAAAAAAAAAAAAAAAACCCTTCCTAAGTATTGCTTTTGATGACCCCTGAGTGTTGGAATTGTTTCCTTTGATGTTATATTTTTTGTTTTTAGTAGGTCGTGAAAAGCACAACAGTACCATAGGGCTGTTTTTAAAAAAAAAATATATATATATATAAATTTTGCCAACTTTCAAGAAATTTGTTCTTCTCCCCCCCCCAATATGGTGGGGTAAATCTCGGCTGTTGACAAGACATCAATGAAACCTTTATATAACATGGGATAGCCAACGAACGACGCTTTGAGGGAGCTGAACATACAGCTGGATTGATGGATTTATGTCAGCTGTATGAATAGACATCATAACACCTTCTGTAGCCATAGTGCGATGTATTCAAATTTTAGACCTTAAAAGTTAACCCAGGAAATGAATACAGCATCTGATTCCTGTGTGTCTGCTTGGGTAAACACACAGTTGTGTAGCAAAAGTTAAAGAAAATACCATTTTTGGAATGCAGATGTAATATGTTGTGATCATTTTTACATGGTATCGTGAAAATGTCACCCACAGATATGCATCATAATCGAGGGTTAATAATTTTTAAAAATAGTTTCAGCAAGAAGCTCCGACTGGATACGATTTCTTTTTTCAAATTTAGCAGTTTGAGTTATGTTTAACAAAATGGTCTTTACTTGTTTTAATTGGACGTATGGCCGTATTAAAAGAAAAAACCACATAAAAATGTACTGAATGTGGGATACCTGTATCATATGGTATGTCTTGCAACAGGGGTTGACTATAAACATCTTAGAAAATTTACTGTGAGGAGTTCATTCTCTTATAGCTGGTAATTACTACAATCACAAATGTTGCTAGCACACAAAGTTAATATCACATGGGTATATTTGAAGTAATGAGGTGTCAATGTAGTCAGTGGGTTAATGCACTTTGCTGCCACAATCTTTTGAATCGGTGCATGATAGGATGTATGCAGTTTTTTTTTTTAGAGAGAAAAGAAACTAGAGTGCAAACATTAATTTCTCGTGATTATGTCAATAAGGTTTTCTGTATTCATGCAAAAAAAAACTTTTTTTTAAAAACCATGTAGTAATAGATTGATTACCCAGAATTTTAATTATGTGAACTACCTTGTTATAATTAATCAATATAATCAAGTTTCTGTTGTATTTCATTAAATACCAAAAGGAAAAACAGGATATTAGGCAAATTCATAATTTTTAAAGGGATTTAAATATTTACAGTGACTGAATTTTTCATAAAGGTTTAGTTGAGTTACTTTGTTACAGTTTTGTCATCAGTGTGCATATTTAGAAGGTGAGACAAGTTAATATTGATTATGACAGTAAAATAAGCACAAAATAATAAAAGAGAGGGGGACTTAACTATAATACAAGTTGATGAACGTTGTATCTTATTACCTACATTGTTTTACTTTACTGAAACATTTATTTACTTTCTACTTATGTTTTAAAATAATTTTGATAAATATGTTTTGTTTTAGAACAACAGAAGACTGTAGTTTCAGACAAGAATAAAAAAGATCTGGATGTTTTGTCCTTTGAAAAAATCAAGGTATGTTGTAGTGCTTACATTCACAGTTGACTTACTTTTGTCTTCTTATGTTTAATATATTGTCACAGTTGTTTATAATTAAACCACCAGTATATAGACCTATATATAAATGCATATGTAGTACCAGGTTCGGATGACAAGGTTTGCAACAGTCAGGTCAGCAATAGTTTGTCTTACTGCCATACAAATTTGTATAAATTAATAGAATAAGTGAGATTATGTGCATTATCTCAGATACATTCTCTAAGTCTGTAAATGTTACATTTTTCTAAATTAAGGCTGAACGTGAACGCGAAAGACTAAGGCGTAAGGAATTGTATCTCCGCCATGAGGAGCGAAAGCGTCAACTAGCAATTGAAAGGGAACAGTACAAGCAGCGCATGATAGAGAAGCACCAAAGGGAGGAAGCTGTAAAAATTGACAGGGAACGTAGACGCCTCAGGTTAGTAAGGAAATGCAATAAATCTTGCATGCTGACTTGTGTGCTCTTAGACAAAGTAAGATGAGATATTAAGCAGTTCATTAATTAAATTTCATCAAAATATGTATTGCTTTGGGTCAGTGAACTCTCCACTATTTCTAATTGGAAAAATTTATTTGGATCTTAGCAATTCAGATATCAGTTATATATTGCATGTAATGGGGAGATGATTTCTCAAAATTTGTATGCATTCTTTCGTGACTTTTTGCTCATTAGATGGTTCAATTTAATGGTCTGTTCACAGAGCTATGAGGGATGAAATAGAAAGAGAGCGAATGGAAACAGAAAGACTGAAGCTTGAAACAGAACGTCTACAAATGGAAAAAGAAAAGGAAGCATACAGAAGAGAACAGAGGTAAGCATTTATTGTTACCTACTGTAGCAAGTTTATTATAAATATTTTAGATAGCGAAGGCAATTTTAGGTTGGCCAACTGCATATTTTTTGTGAACAATAGAAAATACATATTTGCTCTTGCTTAATTCCTTCACAATTTACTCTCTCTCTCTGTCTCTCTCTCCTCCCTCTCTCTCTCTCCTCCCTCTCTCTCTCTCTCTCTGTTGAGAGTAGTTGTAGATTTGTCTCAGTTATTTTATCAGTGACACTCTTGTCCTCAGGGCTCTGCAAAGTCGACGAGCAGTAAAACGTACAGCTGAGAGACAAGAAGAGGAGTGGCCAGCAGCTAAACGACCAGTTTCTGAGAGATTTGCTGGAACAGACAGGTATCTTAAATTGTGCTTGACGCAAACAGGGATTATGTATCTTTTTATGGCATGAATCAACTCACCCATGACCGATCTGATAGATGTTTACTACAATATGAAGTTTTATGTATTAAAACTTCACAAGTAGAGCACCTGTACTCCTCTGGCAT
This sequence comes from Megaustenia siamemsis, assembly GCA_032433765.1. Classification (NCBI taxonomy): domain Eukaryota; kingdom Metazoa; phylum Mollusca; class Gastropoda; order Stylommatophora; family Ariophantidae; genus Megaustenia; species Megaustenia siamemsis. The sequence goes on along the minus strand of JAVIAB010000073.1, from coordinate 36,961,296 downwards.
ATCCCCGCTGCACTGGGTGAGGATCCTGTATGTCCCTATCCCAAAGACCTGTTCTAGTGGTAGCAATGTTACCAAGGGATCACCCAAGCTGGACAGGCCAAAGGGCTGTAACCAGGAAAAGGAAGATACAAACATCTTGAAACCAGATGCATTTGGCTACATGCCTAATATAAAGTAAAAAAGTAAAGTACCCCCATCACGCCAAGCGGCGTATAGGGAATATGGTGTTAGTGGCCATAAATTTTACAGACCTTGGGATAATGTGGTCGATATTACGCCCGTGCCGCTTTACTTTCCCAGAAAAAAATCCGGTGCCCATTTATGGCTGGGTGAATCCGGAAGCCATCGGTTGGGATCGAACCCTACCTCTTGTCCTTAGTAGTCCAGTTCACTCACTAACCACTGTGCTCATACGTCTATATAGTCATAATGCATTATCTGTTAGTTTGAGTTAAATTATTATGAATGACAAAAGTCTGGAATTTGTATTTTAGAAACAAAATCTTGGGCTGGATGAGTCATTACATTTTATGTACAATGTGTGATTTTGAGCACAGATGTGAATCTTTAACATTCTCATTAGATTTTCTCTTACCAGAGGAGCACTTACCAGAGGAGCACGGTTTGAAAGGAAGGCACCACGTTTTGAAAGAGAGAGGGTAACTCGTTATGAAGGTCATGAAGAACGGACTAGCGGAAGACACGAGAGGTATACTTTATATCAGTTTATTATATTACCTCTAGTCTGTGTTAAAACAAACATAACAATTACTGTTTGCTCAAACCACTTTTGTATTTTTCAAAAATAATGTGCATAATTAATGGATTAAGTAATGATAAGTATGCAAAATGTGTTGCAACAATTGGAGAAATAATGAAAAACAGTAGATGGTGATAGATAATTTAGAAAGTGCAACCACTTTCATAATTCTCTGTTTTAATTTAACATTCCTTGTTTGCCTGCACTTTCAGACATTATTTACTGTGGTTAGATTTAAGATGCTGACGTGTTTTTACTTATCATTCTAATAGAAAGTCACCACTCTAATTTTAGTCCTTTTTTGACAGGTCAACGTGCTAAGCTGATTCTGTCCAGCATGAATGTTAACCAATGAACACAAGATACCACTTTTAATCTGTCATCACATATCTTAATATAGTGTATGAATTTGATTTTAAAAAATGTTTAGTTTAGACCTTTATAAGTTACCATGAGGGTACATATCTCACAAGCTGGGACCAATGTTGTGTACTTTATATCCAGTGTGTTCTATGAAACATAAATATACTTGCATTTTGTGGACTATGTTTTTCAGGTATGAGGAACAGGCACGCCCTGTACGAGGACAACGTGAGACAGGCTATAATGACAGGAGTGTGGAACATAGACCAGTCTACAGGGAAGCCAGACCTCGCAGAGGTGCAAGGACACCTCGTGCTTCTGCTAAAGGTCAGCCCAGACATGACACTCGCAGTGAATGGAAGTCAGCAAGAGGTAAACGATTTTTAATAACCTAAAATCAGCATTCAGTTCTTTTAATGCTTAGATTTAAGAACCCAAAAAAGTGTCATAGATTTGGAGTTGATAATGTGAAAAAGTATGTTCAAGTTCATTTTTTGGGAAAAGAATTGAAAGGCAGTTTTTTTTTTTTTTTTTCAAATTTTTTTTTTTTTCAAATGTGTTTTAACTTTTCCCATCAGGCTCATCTAATAATAGCCGAAAATTAAAATTGCATACCCATCAATTACGGCTCATACTAGCTGGATGAGATTTGGTCTCTATTTTCAGTGTTCAAATAAAATCCTTTTGTATTTAAGCCAATCCAACTTTTTTTTCAATAAATCTATTCCGGATGTTTATGTTTGTATCTCATTCAATCCCCGTGTTATTAGAAGCAGGTTTCATTGTTTTTTAATCGCTTTCAATCATGTGTTATTCCAAGTGGTTGAATTTTCACTGATAAGAAAATGGTTTCTTTATAAACGTAACTAATGATTTACAGTCGAATATGCCTCACAATTAATTCAATCATGGATTACTGTTAAAAATGTGAAGTTGTATTTATCCACCACATGGATGGAAGTTTTGATTCAGATTTTTCATTGAGTGATAATATTAATCATAGAAACATATATTGACACCAGGGGTAAGGAAGGTGTTAGCCCCCTTAGCTATAGAAATAGCAGATCAATCTTGCAATTTTTTTGTTTGAACTTTTTTTTAGCAAAATTATTATTGTAAATACTTTTTATAAGAAGTTCATTTAATTCCACACATTTTTATATGTGATTATACAACATTGTAATATGTGGATTTAAAATAAATATTGTCACTTTATTGTGTGAACTCTGCTTTATGTTTTTTTTTTCTCCTTCCTGAAATTGATGTAAAGATCATTCGATTTTTTAAAAATCACAGGGATTTTATTTTTAAGCATAAACTTTACAATTTTGTGTAAAAAGTAAATATATATTACAATAAACAACATTTATGGTGTTACTGATGCGCCTGTAAATACTATTTCAAGTGCAGATTTTGTTTTTATGCTTTTCAATTTTTTTTTTCTATCAGGGTTTTCAGTTACTTCTGGTAATTTTCTTGAAAAATATATTTGTAAATACATTTTGCAAAAAAATTTTTTAATTTTTACAAATGTTGATATAAAATACATCATAGTAATGTTTGAGGTTAAAAAGTTGTTATATTAAAATATGCACTAATGCCCTAATTTTTTTTCTCTCTAAAAAATGCTTTGTAAAAATGTGGATTTTGAGCCTTTACAGTAAGAATTAAGAACAAGAGTTGCATTGAATTGCATATGTTGTTCTTCACTATTACTTTGAACTGGCATGATCATTTTCTCCATGCACCTAAGTGAGGTGAATAACCTTTAACACAGCAACTGTAAGTTACACTGAAATGTAAACATCTCATGTCATATAGTGATAGACTTAAATTCTTAACCCTAGTTTATGATAAAGTAGTAAAATTTACAGCATCAAAATACAAATTGCTTAAAATTTGACATTTTCCTGTGTTCAAAACCTTCCGTGTACCTTCCTAATTAGCATTTTTGGTGACCCCTGAGTGTTAAATTTGTTTTCATTGCTGTTGGAATTTCTTTTTCTCCTGAGATCTTGAGATATATTTAACATGAAGAAAATTCACAAATTTTCAAGAAATTAGCCTTTTTACCAAAACCAGGGAATTATTTTCCTGGTCATCAGCAGGCATCAAGCAACCCTTTTTGGTTAGGGAAACACAGCGAATAATGCTATGTGGTCTCCAAACATACTGACAGACTTACTGCAACCATACCGATAGACATTGTAACACGTCTGGCCCATGAGGTGAAACTCGGGCCATAAATCAACCTGAGCCAGGAATTTCAGGTCCCTTTTTTTGTCTAGTGTGAACACATGGGACTGTTTCCGATAACTATTTTTAGACCATCCAATGTTACATTCAAGTGGTAATAATTTTTACTACGGCATCTTAACTGGGAGATTTACAGATAGGTATTGTAATTAAGGGTTAATATCTATAATAATTTTAGTAAATACACAGCATTCTGAGGTACAAAATATGTGTTAATGTGATTGAGGGTCTTTGTCCAGAGTTTTTCTAGAAATAATATAGGTTGTTTTTATTTTTTATGCAAATGGCTGAGTATACAAAATTTCATTAATGGTTTTTTTAGTTTTCAGATGGTTAGGTATTGATAATTATTTTCCATGTTGATGCAAATATTACAACAAAGTGTACTTCTGATAATATGACTGCCTCATTAGATTGTTTTTTATGGTTTCCTATCGCTCTAACTTTGTATTTCATTTATGCTGCAACACTAATATCCTTATGCTATGACATTGTTACTTTCTTCTCCTTTGTGTTCTATTTTAGAAATAGGCAGAGGTGGAAATTCAGGATCTTGGAATACACCTGTGAACAATGGTGGGGCAGTGGAAGCAAAATGGGTCACGGAGATGGGTGGGGTACTGGAGTGGTGATGTCTCAACCAGGCGGTTTTACTGTGCCTGGAGCAATGATGGGGGCTGGGACAGTGTTCATAGCTCAGCCAGCCATGCACAGCACCCCACTGGTGATGACCAGACACTCTAGCAGCAGATTTGGTATGGCAGCAGCTGCCGTGAGAAGATATTAATTTTGTGAGGTACTTGTTTTCTATCATTAGAAGTTGTGTTATTATTTTCATTGCTATTATAGTTTGCAATGTGCATACATATAAACATGATGTCATTCATTTCTTACTCAAGTGTTTTTATGTCAATGAGTTTTTGCTTGATGATTAGTGTTTGTTCCCCTCACAGCTTTGATATCTTAAATTAAGTTTTAAATATGTGCTTTGTATACAGCAGTTTGTAGTTTCTAGATTAGCTGTTGTTTCATTCTGTTGCTGTACATATAAACAATCATCCATTAAAAAAATCATGTATTTTGTGACAGCAAGTTGCCAGTAATTATGATTTAAGATGATGAAAAGAAATTAAAGTTTATTTCTTCTGTTCACTGTTGTATTTTGTTCGGTGAGAAAAGATTGTAATTTAAAATGTGTGTACAGTGTTTTTTTTTCTGGTATATATACTTTTTGGTTATATTAACAACATTTGATTGTAGATGTTGTAAAACCAAGGTTTATTTGTTGTTGAAAACATTACAAAATTGGGTTTGGGGCAGCTAGAACAAACTTAGTTATCTAATCTTTTGGACTGAAAGATCTAAAGCAAAATAAGCAGTCCACATATCATTTCCTGATATCAAGAATGGCATTAAGAAAGGAAATTAAGAAGTCAGCCAGCTCCTCAAGGAGAAGCAATGAAGTTAGATAATCCACTTTATGAAATCTTTTCCAGATTGGCACCTTCGCCTACATCTCTCAACTGCTGCTCATACTTAATGCCATTTGTCACTGATACTTCAAATGGTTTGTTCTACCTGTCAATTTCTTGATGTTGCTACTGCCTGCATTTTCTTCTTCATTTTCCAACAATTTAAGTATATTGTAAATTTTGAATGTTTTTTTCTTTCATTTTTACTTTTTGATTCATCTAATGACCACTCCTCTTCATCATTTGGCCTTAAAAGATAATGAAATGGGCATAGGTGTATGGTGGCTTGCAGCGAGCTGTGTTTTATGCACCTTGTTCTCCAATACATCTGACTTCATCACTGTATTTTTGAGTACCAGTTTGCTTTTTCTCTTGATCCCCAACTTGTTTGACCAGTCAGTCTGTTTCCAGGAGCCCTGGAGGCAGGTTGAGCAGGATCTTGATTTGCTGTTGATCCTAAAACACTGACTAAAGTTTCTAGCGCATACATCGTGGATATACAGATCCTAAAACACTGACTAAAGTTTCTAGCGCATACATCGTGGATATACAGACAAAAGGATGACTGACATTTCAAGTTGTATAGTGTGTGATTTCATTATTTATCAGACCAACAAGGATAATGAATGTTTACATAACTCTTTTTATGTAATATGGCATTGATTTACATAGCACTCACTCCAGCTCATGTAAAAAAAAAAAAAAAACCCAGCTGTAACCAGATAGTGGGTACAAATAATAATACATAAATATTATTATATGGGGACAAAACATATGTTGTTTTGCATAGAAGGCATATCCCCATATAATAATATTTAATATTTATGTATTATTATTTGTACCCAGTATATAACCACTGGGAACTACTATTCGTGCTGTTTCGTCCAATAAATGTTTGTCTACAACACAAGTATTCAGCCCTACTGGAGATACTTGCATTAATAGGAAAGTACAAATATACAATTTATTTCCGGTCTGTGATCGTTACCCTATGCTATAGTCATTGAGATCGCCTTTCGTGGAAGACACTACTGCAATAGCCAATTTTTTAGTTGGCTGCGTGGCAGTGTACCAAGCGTTCGGCTTCTCGTGGCAAGGCGCGGTGCCACTGAGTACGGGTTCGATCCCACTTCGGACCATATATTGTTCTTCGTTTTTTTCTATTGTTGTTTGTCTGTCAATTTTTCCGAGTGCTAACACATACTTCTTTGTTCTATTATTCCCTGTAACCAGATAGCAAAGCAGGTTTTTGTTATATTACAAAAAAAATTCATTGTTTTAATTTTGATATTGAATGCACTTTTACATCATAAAAGAAGTAAATTTTTTCATTTACTACTGTTCTGTGTTTAGAATTAAGGAAGAGTACCAGTCAAATACTAGTGGATAAAGAGATATAGCGAAGACGATGGCGCTGGATAGGACACACACTACGGAAGCCAACTGAGAGTATTACACAACATGCCCTTTTTTGAATCCCCAGGGAAAAAGACAAAGAGGAAGACCAAGGAATTCTTGGAGAAGACAGATAGAAGCAGAGATGAAGATAATGGGGAAGACATGGAATGATCTTAAAAGAATGGCAAGAAACAGAACGGCTTGGAAGGTGTTTGATTTATACCTCTGCTCCACAGGGAGCTGAAAGGTAGAAGAAGACTGTTCTGTGTAGTACCTGTGGTTCTTAAATTTTTCTTTAACACAGACCCAATTAAATATATTTTGTCCTTGTGGACCCACCAAAACTCAAAACCCCAAAGTGCATCAAATATTTATTTCAAGTTGCTTGTGAAGAGTTTTCACTTTTGGAGATGAGCTAATGCCCACACTCCTACAATTTTATTTCAATGATTTCTTATCAATTAAAAGAAATAATAATTGCCTTCAGTTCTTTCTAAAGTAGAGATTGCATGCACATAATGTTAATATGACATGCCTTCTATGCAAAACAACATGAAAATGAAAACTAGAAAATGTCAAAATATAATTTGTACAAAACTGTACCTCATGAAGGGTGGAAAAAGAGGGAACATTTTATACTTAGCATAATTAATAAGAAGAATGGGGTTGTATTACACTTACTAGCCTTGTTATTTCAGGCTATATTGCTAGAACTTGTATTCTGATTGTGTTTTATAAATGGTTTCATTATTTTTAAAATAAACAACAGAGAAATATTTGACACAAGTATATCAGTATGAAAGGCACCAATACTTTTACGCCCCTCTTTGATTAACTCCAGAAAATCTGCTTATAAGTGAGCATCGAAATTTGGGAAAGTTCTTTGAACTGCAATTGAGAGCACCAGCCATTGATATTTTTATGAGCCCCTCTAGCTCATATTCATTACTGACAATGTATCTCTAATCCAGTTTTTTGCTTGCATCAGGAAAATATTCAAGGAAACTACAGTAAATCTCCTTAATGTGCAATAAGTGATGTGTGCTCCTCTAACAACACTTTCTCGATGGAATCAAGTAAACTTGTCTGGTTTAGGAATATTTCTATTTAATGAGCAATTCCAGTTTTTTTTGTTGGATCATTTCTTCAATCATGTCTTGAAGATTAAAGTTGAGCATATTTAAATAGGTGAAGATATGTGACAAATATGTCAGTTTGGATAACCATGAAATATCTCAAAGCATTGATCAGGTATGTACAGTTTCTTCACCATGAGAGATATCTTATCTCATCTCTGAAGTCTTAATTCAGAGATTTTAATTTTTGAAAGTTGATAATTTTAACTTATTCATTTAAGGTTTGTTGTTAATGTTTCTGGCATCTTCATTCTAGAGCTTCACTATGTATGCAACAATGAAGCAGATGGTATGATTTTGTTCATTAAGCCGTGCTACAAGTGTCTTTTGTGTGCATGCGTGCACGCTAATTCCAACGCATTTAAATCTGTCATGTGTTATACAATTAAAGCTGTTAAATACAAGGGGTGTTCAAAAAGTAATGCACCACATCGGTTTTGTTAACTAATAATAACATATAAGCATGACATTTTGCACACTTTAAATATGGCAGGTGTCTTGTGTGCACCAAATTGCAATGTAATCGGCCAAATAATATGGCTGCGCTAAACCGCTGAAATAGAGCATGTTAGCAACTTGTGTTATAAGAGGCAAATTGTGATAAAATTTCTTGTTTTAGAGAAGGAAACTGTTGTGAACATTCACAAGTGCCTGTGTGATGTGTGTGAACGTTTTGCAGTCAACAGGAGAACAGTAAGTCACTGGGTTCACAGAACAAAATAATCGGAATGCGGATATATGAAGCTTCCTGAATATCCTGCCACAGCCACCAAGGCTGAAATGCGCTGAGGGCATTATTCTTGCTGATAGGCTCATCACTACTCAACAATTGGCCTTAAAGTCATCACTCAGCATTGGTAGTGCAAATGTAATTATAAAAAAACTCTGATCCTCTAAGGTTTGTGTAAGATGGCTTCCACGAAATCTCACAAATCAGCAACAATTGCCAATTTCATCTGACTATTGGAGCATTTCAATGGTGATGGAGAGAACTTTTTGGTTAAGATTGTTACAGGTGGTGAAACCTGGGTACATCATTTTGAACCGGAGACAAAAAAGACGGTCAGTGAAGTGGCATTAACCACACACACCCCAAAGACAGATTCAAGACATCTCTTTTAGCTGGAAAGGTCGTGGTCTGAGTTTGGCCGCTCAAGAATCTAGCAGACCTTCTTCACAAAAAGACGCTCCCTCGCACGTCTGGCAACACGGGAAGCAATCATTGGATTGGATTGAACTGTACTTTCTTCTCCCCCCCCCCCCCCCCCCCCCCCCCCCCCCCCCCCCCCCCCCATCCACCATAAAGCCCCAATTTGGTACCCTCTGATTTCCATCTCTTTGGTCCACCTAAAACCCTCCGTGGGACAAGGTGTGAAGATAGAGTGATTCTTGCAGTGAAGAAATGGCAACACGATCAAGACAAAGACTTGTATGGGCTAAGAGTACATGCACTTGTGCACTGGCATAAAGCTGTACAAGTGGGTATTATGTTGAATGATATCGATGTTTACATGACATATCCATATATATATATACTGTGTTAAAAATATTCCATGGTTTTTGAATTAGCGGTTCCCGAGGAAACCAATGTGGTGCATCACTTTCTGAATGCACAAAGTACTTCTACAGCTGTAGTTTTTACTAATAATCACAGATGAATGGTTAGTCTTCAATACTATTCTCTAATGTAGCACAATCTGTAAGGTCACTTTGTTGTGTGCCTTCTTCCAAATGCAATGCAAATCCGGGGGACATTAATTGTTCCTTGGTACTGACTAACAAACCATCAAACTGCATCATTTGTCAAAGGTATTAAGGTAAAGCCATTGGCAGTTTTCTCATTGATCAATGTAGAAACCATGATTTTTTTAATAGCAGGTAAGATAAGTTATTTGGTTATTGTGTACGGCTTCAGGTTTTTGCTGCTAGAAGGAGACTTCAAAAGAAATATTTCCTTCATTTGCCTTTCAGCATCAAGGGGAGATATAAATTGCGGTCTTTTGCTCTTCTGTTCGCCTCGCCTCTGCTGCTGCTATCCTAGTGCTTCTAATCTTTTTCACTGTCGGCTCTTGGATCTGGTGTGTCCTCGCAATGTTTATTGAAGGCTCTTTGATCTTTCTGCTTTATCACAAACCATTTTATTTGTTGTTTCTTTATATATTGGGGTGGGTGTGTGTGTGTGTTATTCCTAGTTTTTTTTTCCTGATATTTTCATTTCTTATCTCAGGTTGTTTACTGTCATTTGCTTAAGACATTTTATCTCAGTAGTGAAAACTATGTTCTTTATGTTTAATATGATATCTTTGCAGTTTTGATGGTTTTATTGCCTCATCAGACTTAGATTATATCATAACACAAAACACACTGGTGGATGTCTTGTGAACATGTACACAAATATTTTTTTACTATGGTGGCACTTTTTGATTGGAAGAAGCTTCATTTTACTTTGAACAGGATACGTCCTCATTGTCAGTTCTTTTCATAAACATTTCAAAATGTCCATTCTGAGGCTCAGTCAAAATGTATTGATTCAGTGCGATAATATCAAAGTAACTTAACCTGACAATGACCACAGATTGTAATAAATTGAAGAAGAGACATATCACTAAATCCTTTCAGACTCCCACTCGAATTTAACCCCTAATTATATCAATCTGTGACTCACTTGTTTATGATAACCTTAGTAAAAATTCTATCTAATGTCCTTTTGAGCCGAAGACAACACATAGGGCAGAACCACAACACAAAAATAGAAACCTTGCGTGCCAAAGTGGCACATATTGCAGAGATCACTGCTCTAAAATATATGGTGCTGTTTCCATAACAATACTTTTTACAATGACAGCTTGTCAAGCCATCGATCAACCTTAGTCGCCTCTTACGACGTGCCTGGAAGGTCACAGTGTCACTATTCCTTGCTTGCCTCATAATGAGGCCCAGGTAACACACGGGAATTAGTAAAAATTACTACAACTAAAATGTTTTGGAAAATCACATTGTCTGTGAACTTTTACTACTATATGGCAGTGTCTTTGAACTTTTACTACTATATGGCAGTGTCTTTGAACTTTTACTACTATATGGCAGTGTCTTTGAACTTTTACTACTATATGGCAGTGTCTTTGCCCTTGATAACAGTGAGAATCTGATGCAGCAATCATTTCCTGTTTTACAGTAAATTTTTAGCCAGAAATGTGACAACATGGCCCCTCTGCCCATTCATACAAACATTCAGATGTCACCGTTAGTGACAATTGGGAGGGGGTAATGTTTGCCCAGGGCAAACTGTCAGTTTAAAAAAAAAATGTATTTTCAGACTAATTTTTACTATGGTGTCATAATCTAGGGTTGAATTTACTTACTGTTTGTGGCTTCTGACAGCTCGCTCAGCCATTCAGAAGCATTCACTTGCCAACAAAAAGTTATCTCATTGACCATTTTTTTTCTTCTTTACTTTTTTTTTTGTTTTATAATGGAGGTGGTAAGTTAGAAAAGCCAAGTTATATTTAAGAGGGAAATTAAGATTTCCTTTTCTTTTTTGTTTTCATTTTCTCTTTAAATGAGAAAAACTTGGCATGAAGCCCTCCTGAACTCCTTGGTGGCTTGTGGACTACAGCTGCTCTAGAGTCTTCTTCTTCTTTTCTCTTTCACTTGTACCTAAAAGGTGTCGTGGTTTATATCATTTGTCGTTCTTGTGCTGCTCGAATTGTCTGAATTAGTGATTTTCCTTTGTTGTTACATGTCTCTGTCACTGCATCTATCCATCTTCTTCTGGGTCTTCCTCTTGGTCTTTTCCCATGCATTCTCGAGAAGAACGCCCTTGATGGTGATTGGTGAGGATTCATTCTGACCAGGTGGCCAAACCATTTAAGTTGTTGTTGTTCTATATATTCTTGGCAGGGTTTTGTTCCTACCATTTTTCTTATGGTTTCATTTGGTATTCTATCTCTTCTTGTGTTGTTTGTTACTTTTCTCAAGCATCGCATCTCACATGTATTGATCTTTCTTAAATGTGATTTAGAAAGGGTCCATGTTTGACTTTCATAGCACAAAGTTGGTATGAAGATGCTATTTATCATTTGTTGTTTAGCTGGCATAGAAATATTTGGATGTCTTAACAATGGTGAAAGCTGGTATGTGACAGCATTTGCTTTTTGTATTCTCATGTCAATTTCTCTGTCTAGTTTTCCATCTTCTGTGAACATTGTGCCTAAATACTTGAATTCCTCTACTTGTTTTATTTCTTTGTCTTTGATCTTGATGTTTAATGGGTGTCTTAATTTGCTCTAGAGTAAATGAGTTAAATGGGGCATGAGTTAGTAGGGACTCCAATAAATATACGCAATAAACCATACAACAAACTAGCAATCAAATTAGTAAAACACACAATGCACAGTATAGTATTAACATCTGAACTTTAATATTTACGAACACAGAAGAATAAAAATTCATTAATAATAACTCCTGCATGCTTTTAGTTAAAGGTTTTTTTTTCTGTTCAATACACAAATTCTCTTAAAGAATATGTTTGGCGTGTATCTCTAGAAACTCATATATAATTGTCATTATTCTTTCTTACATACCATTTTAACGGCTTGCTTGTTATAAAATTAAAACTGTATGTACTACTAGGTCCAGCCTGCGAGTGATAATTTGCACTTATTTAAAACAAATTGTTAATGCTTGAGGTGATGCATTTCTTACACTACTTTCACCAATAATGTAGTAACTCTGATAATGAGGCAAGGTCACACACACCAAACAAAGAATAAAATTTTAGTTTCAATCTTTTTCAAGCACATCATTTATGGTGAGTCAATTTTATAAAAAAAAAATATATAAAAATGTAAAAGGGCACATACACACACCCCAATTCTGAGTTAACGTATATTTAAACAAATCAGGAGAGTTACACTGAATCTAAATCGGTGAAACAATAAATTTCACAAACAACTGCAATGTTTGATGCTTAGCAGAACAGACCATAATGCAACTCTGTTCCATTCGGCCACACGTAACTTCATGCAAATGACAATCCATAATAGATTGTATCATTCCAATGTTAATGTACAACAGAACATAAACGTAACAAAATTAAAAAAAAAAAAAAAAAAAGCTAAACTTTTTTTTTCCCATTTTCATTTGGACATCATTTCTCCAAACTGGATAATTTTCCCAGCTTTGTTAAAGAATTCAAAGAGAACTTTGTGAAAAACACAAGCATGCACACACTGAACCATTTTAGATGTCCTCATGTGACAAAAAAATGCAGTGGTTTTTATTGCAACTGTCAAGTAAAATCTAGTCAGCTTCAACCACTCTAGGTTGTGATGGGGTAGGCATCCCCATCATGTAAAAAAAACTAACTAAATAAGACACAGCTCTGCTTTCTATTACATACTTTGAAGAAAATGAACAACACTGCAGTGTAAGCAATTAAAGCATACAAAATTCTGAACTAGCAAGTACAGCCATTCCATGAGGTAATTTTCTATATTTACACCACAGGCAATACCAAATTATACATATAGTGAGTAAGCTGTAACTAAAGTTAGGAACTGTGGATGTCTCATGTTCCTGAACACAAACACTGAAGTTTCACAGTATGTTGTAGAAATCAGAAAATATGCAACATAGCAGCAAATAATTGCATATTTTCTGATTGAAAATAATGAGTACATTCTTCAATAAATGAAAAAGTGTTTGAACTTTAACAAAAATGCATCTAAGTCTGTACACAAACCATCCAAATAGTTTCAATTTTGTTTTGGATGGATTCATGAGTATGGAAAAAAAAAAGAGTTCTTAAAAAACAGAAAAACAGCAATTTAGTCAAATATGCTACAACAGTGGGTGAATTGTACAAAAAGCAAGCCTTTTTCACACTTCTGTAATCTTATGTAATCCTGCAAAACATTGTTGACAGAAATGGCTTCTCTATAATCATTATTGAAGGTTTAATAATACATAACAGAATTTGAAATACATTCTTAAATATAGAGGAACATGCAACTATCAAATTCACTAGCTTGGAAAAAAAAAAAAAAAAAAAAGGAACAAAAAGCAAGCCTTTTTCCCACCTGTGTTGTCTTAATCCTGCAAGATGACAAAAACAGCCTCTCTGTAATCATTACTGAAGGTTTAATACATAACATCATCTGAAATACATTCTTAAAAACAGAGGAACATGCAACTATCAAATTCATTAGCTTGAATGTGCTCACAATATTAAAAACCATGAATTTGGATAATTAGAAACAAAATGGAAAAGAGAACTGATCTTCTACATGAAGTTTTGTAAATCTTTTGTGTATATATATTTTTTTTAAAAGATATAAATATTGAGGTAGACTTTTGCTTTCATGATTTGATAATTAAACTTTTTTTTTCTGTAGAAATGATTTTGCCGTGTTGTCAGATGAGTGGAGCCATGAGGGAAGTGAGAAGGCAGAGGAATAGTTGTAGCCATTGCTGTGGTAGCTAAGATAGATGGAACTATGAGAGAAAGAAAGCAGAGGAATAGTTGTAGCCATTGCTGTGGTAGCTAAGATAGATGGAACTATGAGAGAAAGAAGGCAGAGGAATCATTGCTGTGGTAGCTAAGATAGATGGAACTATGAGAGAAAGAAAGCAGAGGAATCATTGCTGTGGTAGCTAAGATAGATGGAACTATGAGAGAAAGAAGGCAGAGGAATAGTTGTAGCCATTGCTGTGGTAGCTAAGATAGATGGAACTATGAGAGAAAGAAAGCAGAGGAATAGTTGTAGCCATTGCTGTGGTAGCTAAGATAGATGGAACTATGAGAGAAAGAAGGCAGAGGAATCATTGCTGTGGTAGCTAAGATAGATGGAACTATGAGAGAAAGAAAGCAGAGGAATCATTGCTGTGGTAGCTAAGATAGATGGAACTATGAGAGAAAGAAGGCAGAGGAATAGTTGTAGCCATTGCTGTGGTAGCTAAGATAGATGGAACTATGAGAGAAAGAAAGCAGAGGAATAGTTGTAGCCATTGCTGTGGTAGCTAAGATAGATGGAACTATGAGAGAAAGAAGGCAGAGGAATAGTTGTAGCCATTGCTGTGGTAGCTAAGATAGATGGAACTATGAGAGAAAGAAGGCAGAGGAATAGTTGTAGCCATTGCTGTGGTAGCTAAGATAGATGGAACTATGAGAGAAAGAAGGCAGAGGAATAGTTGTAACCATTGCTGTGGTAGCTAAGATAGATGGAACTATGAGAGAAAGAAGGCAGAGGAATAGTTGTAGCCATTGCTGTGGTAGCTAAGATAGATGGAACTATGAGAGAAAGAAGGCAGAGGAATAGTTGTAGCCATTGCTGTGGTAGCTAAGATAGATGGAACTATGAGAGAAAGAAAGCAGAGGAATAGTTGTAGCCATTGCTGTGGTAGCTAAGATAGATGGAACTATGAGAGAAAGAAAGCAGAGGAATAGTTGTAGCCATTGCTGTGGTAGCTAAGATAGATGGAACTATGAGAGAAAGAAAGCAGAGGAATAGTTGTAGCCATTGCTGTGGTAGCTAAGATATATGGAACTATGAGAGAAAGAAGGCAGAGGAATAGTTGTAGCCATTGCTGTGGTAGCTAAGATAGATGGAACTATGAGAGAAAGAAAGCAGAGGAATAGTTGTAGCCATTGCTGTGGTAGCTAAGATAGATGGAACTATGAGAGAAAGAAGGCAGAGGAATAGTTGTAGCCATTGCTGTGGTAGCTAAGATAGATGGAACTATGAGAGAAAGAAGGCAGAGGAATAGTTGTAGCCATTGCTGTGGTAGCTAAGATAGATGGAACTATGAGAGAAGAAAGCAGAGGAATAGTTGTAGCCATTGCTGTGGTAGCTAAGATAGATGGAACTATGAGAGAAAGAAAGCAGAGGAATAGTTGTAGCCATTGCTGTGGTAGCTAAGATAGATGGAACTATGAGAGAAAGAAGCAGAGGAATAGTTGTAGCCATTGCTGTGGTAGCTAAGATAGATGGAACTATGAGAGAAAGAAGGCAGAGGAATAGTTGTAGCCATTGCTGTGGTAGCTAAGATAGATGGAACTATGAGAGGAAGAAGGCAGAGGAATAGTTGTAGCCATTGCTGTGGTATCTAAGATAGATGGAACTATGAGAGAAAGAAAGCAGAGGAATAGTTGTAGCCATTGCTGTGGTAGCTAAGATAGATGGAACTATGAGAGAAAGAAAGCAGAGGAATAGTTGTAGCCATTGCTGTGGTAGCTAAGATAGATGGAACTATGAGAGAAAGAAAGCAGAGGAATAGTTGTTGCCATTGCTGTGGTAGCTAAGATAGGTGGAACTATGAGAGAAAGAAGGCAGAGGAATAGTTGTAGCCATTGCTGTGGTAGCTAAGATAGATGGAACTATGAGAGAAAGAAGGCAGAGGAATAGTTGTAACCATTGCTGTGGTAGCTAAGATAGATGGAACTATGAGAAAAGAAGGCAGAGGAATAGTTGTAGCTATTGCTGTGGTAGCTAAGATAGATGGAACTATGAGAGAAAGAAAGCAGAGGAATCATTGCTGTGGTAGCTAAGATAGATGGAACTATGAGAGAAAAAAGGCAGAGGAATAGTTGTAGCCATTGCTGTGGTAGCTAAGATAGGTGGAATTATTAAGATAGTGATAAGACAGAAAAACCGCTGTAGTCAGTGCTGAATATTGAAAAGTATCCCTTGATATTGGTAGTGTTAGTCTAACCTGACACTTGAAACTTGTTGTTAAAGATAGACAATTAGATGGAGACCAAATAGAAAGGAGTTTGATCATTGTATTACTTGGTTTGAGAATTGAGTGTCCAAGGAGACTGTTGTTAAATTGAGTTGCACAATATAGGAGCGGTGAGCAGCAGAAAAGAAAGCATGAAAGATCTGCAGAACTTTGAGTGAGCCCAGCCCGTTCAATATGTAAATGGTCTTACTGTTGATTATGGCTTCAGAGAAAGCTGTTATAAATGACTTAATTATACAAATTGTGCACGCTCTAAGTGACAGTGATGACACAGAGATTGATGGCATAAAAACAAAAGTGCAAAATGATGTACATCCAAGTGTTAATTTAAAGCTGGGGCTCAAGACACATGACAGTGCATGGGCTGAGAATGATCAGTGACTCATAACTAACTGCTGGCGCCAGGACCTATGAAGCAGAACTGATAAAGATACTGCTCCACCTCTGGAGACAGTTTAGTCTGGCAACATAAAAATCAAAGAGGAAAGACAAATGCTGCGCTAAAATGAATGAGTTGGACCAACAAGTGCAAATACTGTGCTAGTCCCCCTTGATGGTCATTTAAGAGTGGACATTGAAAAGTAACATTTGTTATGTGAAAGCACAAGTTTCAGACTATAGGAAATTAAACTAAAAAAAAAAACAAAGCAAATTTATTGTCTAATTCATATCAGACTTAACATTTAAACAAATAAAAAAAAAGCTATCAAACACGAGTAAAATAATTTACACATAACAAACATATGTTAATGTTCACAACAAACCTAATCAAGCATAAATTGTCATCACTTTCATTTTTAAAAAAGTATTAACTACAAATAAATTATTAAACAACACATGAATGTATGTACACATTCAGTCACATATCTCTGAAGATTTATATTTAAACAGAGAAAGAGCAAACATAAATGAATTTTTTTACAATTCAGAACATGAAAAAATTAAAAATGCTGAATGCTTTGAAAATATTAACATATAAATTGTTATACTTCAAACATAGAATATTAAATATACATGGTTGGTTGATTGATTTTTGATACAGCAGTCGATGGGCTCTTGTTCTTTGGCCCAATATCGTATATACAGTCATTCCTTAACTTACAATAGGGTTACGTTCCGAAAAGCTCACTGTAACCAAAGGTACATTTTGTTTCGTTTTCCGACTAGATTTAACTAAACAAATATTGCTAAACATAGAAAATGACACACACGCACTCGTATCATAACTCCGAAAAATCTTAAGTCGGTATTTCTGTAATTAAAAACATAGAGAAAGGCAGTCTTGATTCCTTTGCCCATCACAAATGAAATTACAGGAGATGCAGTGGTATGTCTTCATTAAGCAGCAATTAATTAATACACAAGGGTAACATATACAAAAGAGATTATGGATAAACCAAAATGGGCTTGGCTAGAAATCAAACCTAGGATATTCTACATAAGTAGCAGTCTCAAGACTTTGTTTCAAGAACAAAGGGTAAGATACTCAAGGCAAAGAACAAATTTCCACAAGAAATAAAAAATATGTGAAGAACTGTGGGGAAAAAGGTATAAACTAACAATTGTTTAAGAGATTAAAGATAGGATTGCAAAACAATACAGCAGAGTAGAACAAAGAATAAATTACTACTTATATTATAGCCGCAATAGCTCAGTGGTCAGTGAACTGGACTACAAAGGACAAGAGGTCGGGTTCGATCCTGATCGACGGCTTCTTGGTTCGCCCAACCTTAAATAGGTACCGGATTTTTTTCTGGGAAAGTAAAGCGGCACGGGTGTAATACCGACCACATTACCCCAAAAATCATGTGCTGAAGGTCAATAAAAAATATGGTCACTAACACCATATCCTTTATACGCCACTTGGCGTGACTGGACACTTTACTTACTTACTTATATTATAACTCAAGACATGAGAGTAATTAGTTGTCAGGTGAACCTCCTACATTCACCACATTACTAGATATACCTGCTTGTTCACTTTATTTTATTTCATTCAATTGTGAATGAGGTATAGAATTCACCAGATTATTCACGGCTTCCAACTTGGTTCAAATCTAGTTCTTCATCTACCGTCTATAAAGTCTGGTTCAGCTTTTACGTGGACATGTCGTGTTCCCTATAAACAAGTGGAACGGTTACAGCTGAAAGACAAATTCAGTGCTGCTAAAGTAATTCTAATATTTAGCCTCAGTTACAACTGTTCCACTTGTTTACAGGAAACAAGACATGACCACATAACATTAGTTGTGTTTTTTATCCACTTCTTTAAATCCTGGATAACTTTCTTTGAGCATTTCTATAACCTGAGTTTAGCATTTATGGACTGCGAATCTAAAGTCATTTTTACATATAACAATAGGTATTTTAGTATATTTTTTTTCAGACGATTTCTTATATCTGAAAACTTAATAGCTAGATAGCCCATGAAACGATCTAACCAATGTCTGTATATCAATCAGAATAATAGTTAATGAACTTCATACAGAATTGATTTTTTGTTGAAGAATCAAAGAATAGAAAACTGACATCCCAGATAAAATATTTCAATTCAGAAGTATATTAGTATATTTGGCTGAGCCAAATCTGCAGAAAAACTTCCTTATAAGCAATTAAATAAATTTTACAATATATTTTTGTGTTTTGGGCGGAGTGATAAGAAGCACCAAATGATATAAACCTATAAATATTTTTAATGTGGATTAAATTGCATAACACGAGAAATATGTACAATTTAATGGCCAAAAATGTGTATCTTAATTTTGAAGATACAAAAATGATTCATGTATCATCACCATCATCGAGTGCCGTCTCCGCAACGAAGGTTGGCTATCATGGATTCATGTATCACTGATTTGTAAATTTCAAAGGTGTTCTGTTTAATTATAATGTTTAACTATAAACAACATTCATATGTAAAACATACCTCATGGCTTAAGTGTAATAGTTTTAAAAGTACAAATTTAAACTATAACCCCCAAAAAATTAAGGAGGAACACATGTTCTAGATGTCAAATGCCACCACCAATATATCATAATGTATGAATTCAAGCAGAAAATTCAAACAGCTTTCCAAAATCTTCATCTATTATTATTACTATAAATTACAATTTATTCTAGCTACAGTACTCATGTATTTGTTAAAGTATGCATCGGTATTGTATATGAGTGCACCAGTTAAGTCAGTGCCACTAACACATCAATGGTTAGTTAAATGAACTGAAGTTAACATTCAAAACAGATAGGCCATGATTTTAATTAAGACCCAGAAACCATCATAAAAACTGCCAATTAGTTCATTCTGAAGAAAGGCTGGTTGGGGTGCAGTTTGGACCAGACTTGTGATAGCTTAGGAAAGATAACCAAGGACACAAACAAAATGGCATGATTTTTTTGTGTGAGATGCCTTGCGGCTTGTCAGTGACCATTTTGTTAATGCATGGTCAAGGAAAATAATTAAATTTGCAGTCTCATGCCTTCCCATCACATTCTGAAATATTTTGTTTGTTTTTCATGGCAAAGATAATCTCCTAGCATATGACATTGTAGTACTGTGAAGGGCAAATGTTTATCTCACAAAACTACGCTACAGCATGTGGAGCTGAGATGACCAACCTTTTTCTCAGCAACACAAGTATGGCTTCCCTCCATACCTCTGTATGGGGAATATGATGTTCATCATCAAGTGCCTTCTCCGCAACAAAGGTTGGCTACCATGGAGCGCCATTCTGCTCTGTCTCTTGCTTTGATGGTCCATCTTTTGATGTTACTCGTCCATGTTAGTCTTGATCTGCCTCTGCCTCTTTTACCTTGTATTTTCCCCTCCAGGATTACTTTTAGTAGGCTGTTGTGTCTTTTAACATGCCCCAAAAATCACATTTGCCTTGTTTGAATTGTGCTTAGTAGTTCTTTTCATTTTTAGTTGTTTTAAGACTTCATTGTTTGTTTTCTTTTCCTTCTATCCAATTCTACCTATTCTTCTATATATCCACATTTCAAAGGCTTCAATTCTCTGTTCTGATTTCTTGTCTAATGTTCATGTTTCTGCACCATATAGGAATATTAAGAAGATGTAACATTTTGCTATTCTTAGTTTTAGCCCTGGTGTTATTTGTTTTGATGTTAGTATGTTCTTCATGACATTAAAATTACTTTTTGCCATTCCTATTCTTTTGTTTATTTCAGTTGTACATTTTCCATCACTGGTCCAAGGTAGTTGTAGTTCTGAACTGTCTCAAGGTCTATTCCTTCTATTTTGATATCCACTTGTGGTTTTGAGTATTTTCTTTGTTTATGAAAAAATAGTTTTAGTCTTTTTGATATTCATATCTAGTCCATATTTTTTGCTTGTCATGTTTATTTCATTAAGTAATTGTTGTAGATCTTTAGGATTTTCTGCTAGTAGTACAGTATTGTCAGCATATCTTAGGTTATTGATTATCTTTCCATTAATTTTTAGGCCTATGATGTTTTTAAAACTTTGCTCAGTGTATAGATTGAACAAGCTTGGTTATAGGATGCATCCATATCTTACTTCTCTTTTTATATCAATGGGTGTAGAGTTCTCTTTGTTATATATTATTATTGCTGTTTGCTCCCAGTATAGATTATATTAGTCGTATGTCCATGTCATCTAGATGTATCTCTTTTAGGCATTCTATAAGTTGTTTGTGGTGTACTCTATCAAAAGCTTTGATGTAGTCTATGAAGCAGGCATATATTGGTTTGTTTACTTCTGTGTATTTTTCTATTAATGTTCTCATGCAGAATATGGCTTCTTTTGTTCCGCTATTTTTCCTAAATCCAAATTGCTGCTCATCTAATTCAGTATTGATTTTATTCTGAATCCTTCCTTTGTATAACTTTTAGCAAGATTTTTGTAACATGGCTCATTAGGCTTATAATATGATGTTAGTGCCCATATATTTTCAATCACCAATGGCGCATCTGGTATCACATCAACCACCCTACTTTCCCTATATCAATTTTTTTAAGCCAAGAGAACTCAGAAGACCTGTCAATAAAAAAAAAATACTTATATCTGGGAATTGAATTTGGCCCCTCTGGTCGGGCAGAAGGTTGTCAGCTCACAAGTCGCTGGATCCATAATAACAACAACCCCTCTGGTCCATAGAACCAAGCAAATCATACACTTTACTTGTTTTCTAATGCTCCTGCTGCTAATAGCTTTACTACAGCCATGCATATTTGTGCCAATGGTCATATCAACAGTAGCAAAAGTACTAACCACTCAGCTACCACAACTTCGGCAACCTAAGAACACATAATTGTAAAGCTTGGTCGACTTTAGTGTGTCCATCCATAAAAATGAAACAATCCTCATCTCCACTCCATTTTCTCTTAAAGCTACCACAGCAACAGCAACATGAAAATATTTTGTTGCCATGGAAATAACGAAAATTTACTCACAAAAAAATCTGTTCTTCACAATAAAACCAGTGAAATGAAAACCAGTCAGGTAATTTGATGAGAACTCTGGCACATAACAAGCTAGTCAAAATTGCTTGGATATATTTCCAAATCAAGCAGTTTTATATTTATGGATCTGTAAATGCCTAATTACAGATGACTGAAAAGTGTATTATTAACAATTTATAAATTGCTTCTTCTTCTTTGCATATTTGAAACTGAATTTCTTCTACACATTTGTTAAATTTCATAGTTTATAAATATTCATAAAAATTAACACAAACTAATGGAATCAGTTAAAAACACACACGTGAGGTTAATTTAATAATTATACATTAAAATGTGACATTTCAAAATAATAATAATTTCTTTTTAATTATTGAAATTCAAATTCAAAGAACACAGATACAGTTAAGTGACACTTACATATTGCTCTTGATTTCTTCAAATTTGTATCATTAATGCAGTTTACGATACCTGGCGATGGAACTTTATAACAGATTATAATAAAATTCCTGCCATCGATATTTTCAATAAAAATGGACGGTAAATACTGAATATATAAAAAATTAAGAACTGCCTGCACTTACATTCTTTGATAGTTAGTACATGGTTGCCATGAGATTCCTGATTACGATAATTTAGACAAGGGGACTATCATCATGATCAAGTACAGAGCTTGCTGGTGTATATTGCGTTCACAAATGTTTGCGTAGTTTAAAGATTGGTCTATCTCAGCATTAGTGAAGTAAACGTTGAAAATATCTATATATATTTATATCATTAACAACTTTATATCACAATTTGTTCCCTTCTATCATGTAATTAAGAAAGATTTTTGTTTCTTTGAGATATAGAAATATATCTTAATCCTTACTTGATTATTATTTATGAGTTTTATACGCCATATTTTGGTAGCTTTTCACCTGGTTGTTGAAAGTAACATGTTACATTTCTTTAAAGAAAATCCTGAACAAACTTGCACATAATGAACGTGATTATTCCAAATGCGCTGAAAACTTACCTCACTGCCTTGTTTTCAGAATTAGATTACAGTATTCAGAGGTATTCAATAGACAAACAAATGAAAAGACGATTAGAGGCCACAGAGATGGGATTTCTCAGAAGAATGTTGAAAGTTCCCTGGACAGCTAAAAAAAAGACCAATGAGAAATTTCTCAAAGAGGCCAACACAAAAAGGGAGCTCTTAAAAAACAACAGAAAGAAGCAATCAACATTTTTCGGGCACATCTGGAGAAGAGGAAAGTTGGAATACTTGGTTACAACTGGCAAAATAAAAGGAAAGAGAGACGACAAAGAGAGAAAATACTGGATAGCTTGGTGTCATGGCATGGAAAACAGTCAACAACAGAACTCATACGATGCACTGTGGATAGAAGATTGTGGAAGGACATGATCGCCAACGCCAACCGGTACAGCACATTATGATGATCCAGAGGTGTTTCATAACTCAAAACTTGTGTTTTCATTGGAATGGCGCTGGAACTTAGAATCATCTCTCAAGAACATGACATTGGAATTATACAAATATTTTACATCTGAGACTAAATGTGAAAAGCTGTTTCATTGTATTTCAAACCCAGAGAAAAGAACAAACCATGCCCTCGTTATAAGTGACCAGACATTATCGAGATGGCTGAATGAAAATTGTAATGTTTCTACAATACCAAAGAGGATGAGCAAGGAAATAATTGGGTAACTTTGACAAAGAAGTGATTAAGCAAGAGATCTATAGATTTTTAGCACTATCTCCATATCCTGTGCCCAGGCAGAGTAGGCAAAGTGAAATGAGAAAAAGGGCATGGAACAACACGAAACTAACTCAAAAGATTAAACTCTTAATATATCAAACTTGTGTGTTTAGCACACTACTATATGGATCCGAAACCTGGACAACATACTCAAACCAGGAAAAAAGACTAAATGTCTTCCACATGCGATGTCTCCGCAAAATAATGCACATCAAATGGCAGGACAAAATAACCAACTTAACTGTCCTGCAACGTGCTAAGACCCTAACAATCATGTCGATGCTCAGAAGTCGAAGGCTAAGATGGCTGGGGCATGTCCAACGGATGGAAGAAAAACGCATTCCTAGGCAAATACTATATGGTGAGCTAAAACACGGAAAACGACAAATCGGCAGACCTAAACTACGATATAGAGATATCTGCAAATCATCTCTGAAAGACTTCTCCATCTGTGAAAACGACTGGCAACATCTGGCAAGTGATCGCACATCATGGAGAGCACGTATAAGGAACGGTATAACAACATTTGAGACTGTTCTAAGACAGGACTTAGAAGAGAAGAGACCCATGAAAAAGGATGGTAAACCCTGTGGACCAGCGAGCCTGACCTGTTCATTATGTGACCGCGTGTGTTTGTCAAACATTGGTAGAATTAGCCACGAGAGAAGCTGTTCGGCAAAAACAATACCTCAAAAAAATACGCAATAGCCTCCACTAGACCGTCTGACAAGACGAAAAGGGCCATATATATAGATTTTTGGACGTCAAAGTATTATTGATGCTAAATAAAAAAAAAATTGTACTTAGAACCATGTCATTGACATATCCAAGACCACTCGATGGAATATTACCTACTCATGAACAATTGCATTTACGCCTCTGGTTTAAGAAATAGAATAAATATACTGCAATACTGTAAAATAAAACTGATGATGCATCAATAATTAAATAACTGATAAGAACAATAAAGAAAATGACTTTTGATAATTCTGTGCAGTCT
This sequence comes from Megaustenia siamemsis, assembly GCA_032433765.1. Lineage (NCBI taxonomy): Eukaryota > Metazoa > Mollusca > Gastropoda > Stylommatophora > Ariophantidae > Megaustenia > Megaustenia siamemsis. The sequence goes on along the minus strand of JAVIAB010000073.1, from coordinate 36,936,967 downwards.
ACGCAACATTTGTGATTTAAATATTATTATCGGAACAAAAAAAAGGACCCCATGCAAAAAAAAATTTTTTTTTTAAATTTCTAGAATAAGTAAATGCTGAGAAATTAAAGAAATTGCAACGGCAAACATTTGTGAACACACAATTGGTGATATCTCTTCGTAACTTTCCATTTCTACAGTTTAACTTCCATTTCTACAGTTTATCAACTCTGTTGTTGACTTCCAACCAAACCATTCTCTTAAACTTGTGTTTTTTTTCTCTGTTGTTTCCCATTATCTCTTCCTCCTTACATGTTTCCACTTGTCACAATATATTTCAGCTGTTCTCTTCTTATTATATGATGAATAATGATGACTTTCCTTCTGATATTGAAAATAAACTTTCTCTTTTCTGTTTGTCCATAAAAATTAATGGGAAGATGAATGCACCATCCACAAATAGTTACAACCGGGGGACAGGTCGGTCTCGAGACAAGATGCCGGTCTCAAGACAGAGAGGTTGTGATTTCAAATCCTGGCTGGACCAGTTGAGATTTTATAATTTCTCTCTGCAGCAACCACCCCTGGTCTCAGTAGCGAGGCCCAGCTTGAAACATCAATTACTCATCGACGGAAAAAAATATGAGTACCTCCTAAGTCGGAATTATCTGCCTGTGCGGCAAGAGACCCCTGTGCACACGGCTGCCAGGGAAAAATGGATTAACACACAAAATTCAGTTCCTAGTATACAGGGATTTCACCAGAGGTGAAAGCTGGTGAATGAAAAACAAAATAGTTACAACCAGACATATAAATCCAGGAGTCAGTTTTTGCAGGTTTTAATTCACTGACGTTTCCACAATTGCTTCCACTAAAACCTTGTAATTCTCTTACCTAAACTCTTTTCCAACTTGCTGAAGAAATTGTCCGAACAACCCACATGTTATAGATCAATTTTAATTTATTTTCTCGCTGCCATTTTTAATTTAAAAACATTTGCGTAAATGCTCATGCCAGTCTGTTAAACCCTGAGGTAGCGAATGTACTGAATCAAGTCATTAGCTACATGGAGCTACAACATTAGAAAGTATGTCATTATTTCCTGCTGTTGTAATAGTTCATTTATTTATATTTGATAAATAAAACAGCTTATCTTTGTCAAAGTCTGTTTCAAATTACAGCTATATTGATATGGAAAATGTCAACTAACAAAAGTAGGGAAAAACTTATTAATTTGGCCAAAAGTCTCTTCTCAATCTGGCACTAAATTGTTTAAAATATCAACTTTTATAAACGAAATCATTATCAACATGGAGTTTTTCAGTCCCATCATAGTCTAAGTACTATTTAGGAAACACTGTTAACGGCTTAGGCGCTAAGATTGTAACGACGTAATGAGATAAACATTAACTATTATTTATTATGCAAAAATAATACCAATATATGTAAGTATTTGTATCATATAAGTCAAATAATATCTAGTGACATGTCATATTGTAAGAGAATGAAATATACAATTTCACAATAGCAGGTCACAATGTCTAGCTCACTGTCATTAGCTTTATCAATTCAGTGTGCCTGATACCCATCCCTCATCAGCTGGGCCACAGCCATCTATAGTTTACTAAGGCCCACAAGGTGAAAGGAATCACCCAAAGTTTGTGGCATTTTCAGCTTTGTGAGCAGGGGCTGTTGTGGGTAAAATGACATCAACCATCTACAGCTCACACAGCTAAAGATATAAAGTTTTGATGATTCCAGGATTTCCCTCGCAGCCTGCAGGTTTAGTAAAACAATAGATGGCTGGGTCAACCTAGCTGTATTTGACCCCTCATTCACTGTATTCCCGGACCAGTGAGTTACCACTATGCTATTGATGCTCTCAGTTTTTAATCACACAAAATCACAAAGCTTCTCACCCAAAATTGTGAAAATTATTAAAGGCAATAGGTGGCTGTACTTTTAATTAACTTATTAAACTGTGCACTGATGTTGTAAGTACATAAGTCTAGTAGAAATATTAATGTGTTAAAAACATTTGAGCCGTTTTACTTGTACATCCCTATTGTTAACCCTAAATTACAATACGTAATAAAAATTAGTGTCAAAATTTGACAGTTTGCTGTGGTTAAATTAACACACCCCCCACCACCCCCAATACTACTTCTGGTGACCCCTGTGTGTTGGATTTGTTTCTTTTTATGTTGGATAACTTTTTTCATTGCGTGGGGTAACAATTACTATACCATTGTAAAATGCGATAAATACTTTTTAAAAATAAAATTCATCAAATTGTCAAAAAAAGTTTTTTTTCCGCCATGACTGGGGAAATTTCCTTGCCTATCAGCTTGACATCAAAGAAACCTTTGAAAAACGGAATAGGTAAGTTAGAAACGCTCTGAGGGTCTCGTCATAGCATTGGATTCTTTTACTTCCAGCAGCCGTGTTAATAGACACGATAATACTACCTATAGACACAGCACAATGTGTTTCAATTTTTGGCTGTAAAATGAATCTAAGCCAGGAAATGATTACAGCTTCTGTGTCCCATGTTTCTTCTTGGGCAAACACACAGCAATTTAGCCCGATTTCAAAAGAAATACTATTTTCAGAAGTCAAAATGTCACGATTATGGGGTAGTAATTTTTACTACGATTTACGGTATCGTAAAAACATGTTTTCCAGATAGATATCGTAATCTAGAGTTAAATTGGTAAACACAGCATAACAACGACCCATTCATCAACTTTTCATTTTCAACACAGACCTGTCCTATTAAATGACCAAATACAAAATCACAGTTTATAGACGTATAAACTGACCCATGAAAAAAAATGTGTGCTTGTTTGACTGAGCACACTCACACACATTCTGTAAACAGATCTCTCATAAGTTGAGCCAAGTACATCCAGCACATTCATTCTGAACACAAATACAAGGAGCTACTGGAAAGTTTCCAGATTTTAATTGTTGTGATGTTAACCATTTACATATTAGCACAAAAATCAGACGGACAGTGCTGCCAAGCATTCTGAGTCTGTGTCATGTGACATGCTGTCTACACATGGTCCTCTTCAATATGCCTTTTTTCAAGCTTGTGGAAAGGTCGCACTGCAATCAGTTGACAGATGATTGATAGGTTCAAGGAATTCAAGCAACATGTTCAAGTTTTTGGCAAACATTCTTGAGGTTCAACACAGGTCTTTAACTTGTACATGCGGTTCAAGGCAGCTTGATTGTCTGTTCAAGATGACAAGTCACCAGCAGAATGCCAGAAAATGTGGAAAAAATGTGCCACTTGATTCAAGACTAACAAGACTTTCCGAACTACCATTGACTCTCTCTCTCACATGCATGGCTGAAATCAATTGTGGAATGGAATCTGTCCAGAGATCCTGGTAGAAAGCCTGTATATGCATTATGCTGCTACCAAGTTCATCCCCAAGGCTCTTGACACTCAATCAAAAACAGGGATCTTGACATTTGACTTGAATTGTGTGAGATGGCTACCAATGACGGAACTTTCATCTGCAGGATTATCACAGACAATGAAAGTTGGATTTACAGCTATGGTCTGGAGTCAACACGACAACCGTCACAGTGGAAGAGCCTGCAGTCACTAAGACTAAGACGGTATGGCAGACCAGAGTACAAAAACATGTTCAACAATTCTTTTCTAATTTAAAGGTTATCGCTCACCTAGAATTTGTTCCTTCTGACGCTACAGTGAATTCTGAACTCTATTGCTATGTTTTGAGTCCCTAGAGAGATGTGTGATGAAGAAGACAGGAACATTGGCACAAATGAAATTGGCTGATGCATAACGACAAAGCACCAGCTCACACCTAACTTAGAATGACATATAATTTAAAAAAAAAAAACACATTCAGGTGGTCCTTCATTCTTCATATTCATTTGACTTATCCTCTGTGATTTCATATTGTTCCTCAATTGAAAATGAAGAGGTGCTGTCTCAACACTGCAGGTGACATAATATTGCTACTGCCAGTGGCCTTGGGGAAAAGCACTTTTACCATGTCTTTGAGGCATGAAAGAAGTGCTAGGTTTGCAGTGTGTGTTCCAAAAGGGACTATTTCAAAGGTGATGGTGGCCAAATTTAAATAAGATCAGCCGGTAATTTATTCTAGTCCAGGAACTTTCCAATAGCCCCTCATAATTAACAAACTGAGTCAATTATTTTATACACATACAGAATTAAAAGAGATCCATTACAAATTGAAGTATGACATATCTCAAACAGACAGTGATTTCACCTTTCTTAAAATTTAAATTCAGTTTCAGAATTTATCCCTGCAAAAATACACACATACAAATGGAGGCTGAATGATGCTGCAATGATGGTGGATCAATTTCATCACTCATGCTCTTCAATTGAAGTCATCTCTACCTCCTCAATCTTGAGCCTTTTGGTGCCCACACCAAACTCTTGATCTTCTTGTGCTCTCTTTATTGACTGTGGCATCTGGGATGAAAAAAAAAAATGGTGGTAACAACTTAGAAATAAAGTATTTCTGTGCAGCTCCAGATCACAAGAAGAAAAATGTGAGATATTTCTACTAAAGAAATATTGAGATAGAATGCAATATCAGAATAAACATTGAAAATAAACACAACCACAAACATATTGATTGACAGACCTTGTAACTATTGATAGGAACAAAATAGAATTGTAGGGCTTTCTTTCTGTTTCATTATGGCAATGGGGATCTCAGTAGCATAGTTGAGAAGACCACTTGACTGGACTACCAATGTTCAGGCAACCCATGCTCGATACCCGCTGGAAGCAGTGTGAATTATACTCGTGGTTTGGAAAAACATAACCCCGCGGTCGACCCAGCCGCTGGCAGAAATGGGTACCAGGACGATGAGGAATGCCGTCTCGCATGGTGAGTGTCGATGCTTGAAGTGACACTATCCAGAGGTCTCTGAACACTTCTGGATAGGCGGCTGAGCACATATGGGTGAAAACTCGTGTGCTAAGACGTTGATTCAAGTCTCGTGCTTTACCTTTACCTTTACCAATGAAAATGTAGGACTTTCTTTTTCATTATCAATGAAAATGTAGGACTTTCTTTTTCATTATCAATGGAAATGGACATTTTTTTTTCATTATCAATGGAAATGAAGGACTTTTTTTTTCATTATCAATGGAAATAAAGAATTTATATTTCATTATCAATGGGTATAAAAAGACAATTTAAAAAAAAAAAAATTTTTATTTCTTTTAAAATTGACATCCCTGCATCACTGAAAACTCATAGATGGAAACAAAAATTGGAGCATGCCACCTAAACTGACTAAATACATTAGACCGATATGCACAGGCAGAATAAATTATTACATTTTGACTTACAAAATAGGGACTTGGTGGGGCTAGAGGTAAAGGCCTCTAAACAGGAAGGTCTTGGCTTTAATAAATCGAACCCATGGTGTTTTTGTGGCTTTACCTTCCCCAGGACTCTGGGTAGTGAGTTCCAAAGTCTAGCCCTTTTTGAAAAACGGCCAAAAATAGGAGGTCCTGTGTGCACTTGTGTGTGATAAAGAACCCTTGGCAGTTTAAAGTTGAAAAGACTATTCCAAAAATGGCTGCTGTCTGGGCAAAAATTGTTAAGCAAATCTACCCATCCATGCTGAAGATGGATGTGTCAGGTCAGAAGATGTAGATATTGCAGTCTACTGTAAATAGCAACACAACATATCCACTTAATGGGTGCAACACAACATATCCACTTAATGGGTGACTGCTAGATGGAGAACAATATTCTATTGTTGAATACTAAAGGGAATGAGCATCTTCAGGTTTGTTAGGAGTGCAATGATCATAAATACTGAAATGTTTGTCATTTAATTAAAAAAAAACTATGTTTTTGCCATTTAGATTGATACTGGTGTCTTTCATTCACCCATTTAGCAGTAATATGTTTGCAGTATATAAATGTCTTAAATCAGAATTTAATTTACTAAAAATAAAAACAGGTACCCATCATGCCTGCCTTCAGGGTCTAGGTGAACCCAAAGCTGTGCTGGTCTAAAAAATATTTTGTTCTCATTATTTGATTACAACTTTTGTCTGAGCTATTCTTCTTCTCACCTCTATTACATATCCAACATCTGAAGCGCCCATCATTTCCATGTAATTTAATTAACATATAGTAATGGAGCTAACTACATATATAGGCATTCTTGTACAGCTACCCATCTACTCATATTTTGAGAACCCTTTTTAGATTCTACCAGTAGCCTAACATCTTCCCTCGATGTAGACTGTTGTTCTGTCTCACTTATTGGCATCTAACCTTACACATATCACAGCACATTCCAGAGAAGAGAAGGTTTTCTTTTTCAGATATTACATACTCTATTCGTTATGTAGTTTCATGGTTTAATTAGAGTATTTTCAGAAATGACATTATAAGAGAAAGAGTAGGCATTGAGCCAATAATAAGCTACATACAGAAACAACAAATATACTGGTTTTGTCATTTAGAAAGAATGCAGTGTAATCCCTTACCATACAAAGCATATATTAAAAGAGGAGAAGGGAGAAGAGTAAGAAGCAGACCCAACATAAGATGGACAGACAACATCAAAGAAACATTACATCAGCATCAATTGACAATGAGAGAAGTTGTAGTAGTAGTCAGTTGAAGGCCCTGGTATCACTGCAAACAAATTAAAACCCATAATTGCTCAACCGGCCATACCAGCGGAATTATCCGAATTAACATTTCATGTCATTAAAGGATCCAAACAAAGAAAGGCAGCTGTAGTTCCCATCATAGCAGCGACATCACATTCCAAAAGACATCAGGCGCAACCGCACCGAAAGTGAACGCAGCCAAACTGTCCTTCGTCATACAATATCATCATTCATAGTAAACAATCAGAATATCAAAACACAATCTGAATTAAACACACAGCTCACAGTGTGCACTAAACTCAGTAGTTCTGGCAGCAAGTCGGACTTGGAATATGAGAAAATTGCAACCAGGAACACTTTTCAAACGGAGCCTCAACAGTTCCTGTCGCCTATCCAACATTTTGACCAGAAGTCCACATTGAGAGAAGCTGCCAAATGAGCGAGAACCAGAACCCTGTATATCCCTCAACACCTGAATAGGTACAAGAGGAAGTGAAGAAGGAAAGAAGAAATAAATTAGTATATATCTATATTTGTGTATCTTGTTCATTGTTCCAGCAGAAGGTCTAACGAGCTGCAATGCAAATTGTTTGGGGTATTGTAGTCAGTATTACACCCATGCTGCTTTACTTTCCCAGAAAAAAAATCCAGTACCCATTTAAGGCTGGGTGAACCCGGAAGCCGTCGATCAGGATCGAACCTGATCTCATCGTGTGTAGTCATTCACTAACGACTGAGTTATCGTGGCTCTCTACATTTGATTAAGATGGTTACAATCTGTGACGCCCACACACAAAATGTTATATAGTAGAGCTGATGTAAATATTTCATAAATTAATGGTTATGGAAGGCCCAGTATCACTGCCAATGAATTAAAATCCATAATTGCTCAACTGCCCGTGTCAGTGGAATCATCCGAATTAATATCTAATTTCCCAAACAAAGAAAGGCAGATGCAGTCCTCATCATAGCAGTACCAGCACACCCCAAAAGACATAAGGTGAAGCTGCACAGAAAGTGAACACAGCCATCTATTTCCCATCATATGATATCATTATTCTTTATTACTGCTTTACTTTCCCAGAAAAAAATCAAGTACCCATTTAAGGCTGGGTGAACCCGGAAGCCGTCGATCAGGATCAAACCCGGCCTCTTGTACCTGGACAAATACACTAACCAATTTGTCATCATCATCAGGTGCCAAGCTGTTTGGCATAGGTAATCATTTCTCTCCACATTTCTTGGTCCTTCATGCATGTACTCTGTACAGCAGCATAATTTAAGAATGTGCATTTCTGAAGGATCCCGTGTGTTACCGGGGCCTCATTATGAGGAAGGTAAAGAATAGTGACACTGTGACCTTCCAGGCATGTTGTAAGAGGCGACTAAGGAGGTTGATTGATGGCTTGACAAGCTGTCATTGTAAGAAGTATTGTTATGGAAGCAGTGCCATGGATTTTAGAGCAGTGATCTCTGCAATATGTGCCATTTTGGCACGCAAGGTTTCTGTTTTTGAGATTGTGGTTCTGCCCTATGTGCCGTCTTCGGCTCGAAAGGACAATAGATAGATAGATAGATTTCTGAAGTACTTACCAAAACTTGGACTGTGGTTTTGACATCTTGAGAACTCCAGCTATCTCTGACTGATTGAGACTGTTGATCAGAGCCAAATGACTTTTGTACAATTACTTGTTGCTGTACAAGAGGCAATGATTGCATGGATTGAGGAGCAAGTGCCCGTTGAATGGCACTGGTCTGGCCTACCTGACTACCAGTTGAAGGATGGTGAAGAAGCTGAACAGACTGAGGGATAAGAGTGACTTGGCCAGACTCTCCACTGGATCCTGTTGTCACAACAACCTGTTGAGTGCCATGCAAGTTCCTGACAAGTGTCACAGGGTTGAGTACCTGAGTCTGGAACTGTGCTTGATTTGTTGAAGCTACCAGAGATGGGAATTTCTGGGATGCTCCAATTAGACCCAAACTCACAGCTAAAAGAAAAAAAAAAGCCACATAATAAATAATTTGTCAAAATAAAAAAAAAAAGACAAAAACATAGCCTACACACACACACTCATGCATGCACACATACAAAATCATATTAAACAGTGATTTTATAAAAATGGTAATTCAATCAAGACATAGCTGCATATTTGTTGCACTGATGCAGGAAAACACAAATGAACTATCAGCAATAGCCAGCAAAATTGGGCTTGAGAGCAATCATGAAAAGACTTAGGTCATGAAAATTTTAATTCCAACAGATGACAAAATATACATGGAAAACAAACCAGTAGAAGAGATCGATCACTTTATCTATCTTGGAAGTCACGTTGATCGAGAAGGGGATACAAGTAAAGAAATTAGAATCAGAATAGCTAAAGCAGCAATGTCTTTCAGAAGCCTTGAAAAGTTGTGGAAATCAAAACTAATCAGCACAAACACAAAACTTAGGCTATTCAAATCAAATGTACTATCAACCCTTACGTATGCGTGTGAAAGATGGAAAACAACAAGAGATATAGAAAAAAAGTTGAACGCATTCGAAAATAAATGTCTAAGGAAAATACTTGGTATAGCGTGGAACGAATTCAAAACAAACGAGGAAATTAGAGAAATCGCCAATCAACCACTAACATCTTCAGTAATAAAGAAAAGACGATGGTCATATGTTGGACATGTGATGAGAAGAGATAATAACTGAATAGCAAAGCAGGCCCTCATATGGGAAACAACAGGTAAGAGAAAAAGAGGAAGACCCAGGGAGACACTGAGAAGAACATTGATGAAAGAGGCAAGAACAACAGGATTCGGCTCCCTCAATGAGATAGAGCTGCTTACACAGAACAGAGACAAATGGCGAGATTTGATAAAATATCTTTAATAAAAAACTGCTAGAACAAAAAACTCAGATATGAGAAGGTGTATCTTGGTCTACGCCCCATGGGCCGGCAACGGCTCGAAAGGTCAATAGATAGATAGATGGAGAGAAATATATTCATGACAAGGCAGAAAGATCAAAACACAACACAACAAGCCTTTAATAAACGTTAAAGGAGCAAAAGACTCAAGGGTCAACCACGAAAAAGATGGATTAATAGAATATTATAAACAATAGGAAACATAACAGCAGCAGAGGCAACAGAAGAGCAAAAGACCACACATTATATCTTCATCTCCCCCAGGCACAGAAAGGCAAATGAGGAAGTAAAGAAGAAGAAAATGGAGAGAATTATTATGCTCAATGTAGTACTTTTGATTGGTCATAACAAAGCCCATGGCAGGCAAATGAGACTAAACAGGTCAGTGTGTTAGGAGGAAATGTGAATAAAGAGAGAAAGAGAGTAGGAGACAGTATGGAGAGAGTTAAGAAACATAGTACGTGCGGGGGAAGTGACATTTCCGAGAATTCTGAGTAGAACTGTTGCTTAGGAAAGGGGAGAATCTCGTGATTGTGGAGATATTGACAAACACGTGGAAGTAAGTAGATTGGGGGGGTTAAGGTGAAGGTGGAATAGTTAGAGATGACATTAAGAGAATCCATTAGATGGGAAATTAAGGAAGTGATTTTTGATTGGCTGAAGAGTGAGGAATTTAAGAGCCCGCAGAGTGTTAGAAACAAGCTCTACTAGAAATTCACATGTAAATGAGGCAGGTAGCTATTACAGTCGCACATAAGCTCAAGATCATTGTCAGTTAGCAATGATTAGTTAGAAGAACTCCAGAAGAGATTTACGCTTAAGCTAGGTAGTAGCAGTGGCCATGACGGGTGTAGCTTTATAGACGGCTAGGAGCCAAAGCTTATTTTAGATAGGAGTGATCTTAGTGTAGGACAAGAGAGGGATGACATGGAGTGCCAGAGTTAGGTGAGAATGTGTGAATCCTTAGCAATTTACAGTGAAGAGCTGAGCGGGATATTAAACCGCTGAATTTGTAGTATTTGATGTATTCTTATAGTGTAAACTTTGTTAATAAAGTTATGCTGTTCAATTTTAAGAGAGACTTCCATATGCAGTAATTATCAAGTTCCATCAAGTCGAGTTCATACGCTGTGGTGATAGATGAAGTTGGGGTTGTTGCGGAAAAGAGAGCCAGAGATTCAAGACTCTCCAGTTAAAGAACTATTCAGTCACAAAGGCCAGATGATCACATGTGTACATTTTGGAGCTAGTATAGGACACTGTTTACAATTACAGGTTTGCAATGGCATATGTATAAAAGAGGCAAAGTTTACATTCTCTCAAATTTACAACCTTGTGTATACAGGCACCTTTCCAGTTTACAAGTTTACATTCTTTCAGAACTGGTTACATCTCAAACAGCGTGTAAAAAGCTTGTTTACAAGTGCTGCAAATGAACTATTGGACTAATCACAACTGAATCATGAAAATCTTGGAGGACTAACTGATAGAATATAAAGATAATCCTGAAACAAGCTAAGAAAACAGAATGGAGAGAGTTATATGGAAAATTTGAACCAGAACACGACAGCTTAAACAAGCATCAGCAGACATGAGCTGACCATTATATTCAGACTCAGAACAGCTCAATGTGACCTCAGTGCATACCTACCTAAGATATGACTCAGTAACTTTGCAACACATGACTACATACAAAGCATCCAAACTCCAGAGCATATCCTATAGGACTGCAGTACTTTCAACTCCTTAAAAACACAAATATGGCCTACAGAAACAACCCTGCATGACATGTTACAGGGAACTGGTGAAGACCTCAAACACACCATCTTGTTCATGACCCATGCTGGCCTAAACGCATAGCAATAGCTGATCGCTGAAGAAGAATTGATAAAATGAAAGATTTCCAAAAGAGAGAACCTTCCTCAACGTTCTTCAACTAAACATCTGTGGTATATGAAACAAAAGAATGGAACTCATGAAAACTATTAGACACCTATACAGGACACACATAGTCCTACTTCTAGAAAATCTGCACAAATACATTGGCTTATCTTGTCCTGTTATACCAGCCATGCTTGCAAATGCACTGACTACCATAGTAAAGTAACTAACATGCAAAATTATGCACATGGCACATCTGAACTTTAAAAACTTCTACCTTAGTTTCATGGAGTCATGACATCAAATACGAAATTCCCTCCCACAAAGTCTGACTGGAATGTTTGTCTAGTTGTCTAGCCTTCCACTATAACTGGACTATATAAATTATGTTACAATTCGCTTAATTCACAGCATTTAATATGTCATATTAACATTTTGACTCTAGACTTGTTTATACAGCAGTACATTTCTGTGAGTAAAAGTGAAATCAATAATTTGTTGTTAAAAATATATCGTGAGATACATCGTTTATTGCAAAAAAAAATTGTGAATTCTAAAAAAATTGGCTCTCCTTTTTTTTTTTTTTTTTTTTTTGTTGCTGTGACCAGGGAAATTTCCAGGTCACCGACAAACATCAAACAACCCTTTGTGACTCTGGAAACATGGCAAATAATGCTACGCTGTTGTCGAACATAAGGACTGACTTACAGTGACCATACCAATAGACATTGTAACACATCCAGTCCATGAGGTGAAACTCAGATCATAAATCAACCTGAACCAGGAATTTTGAGTCCCTGTGTTTTGCCTAGTGTGAACACACTGGACTGTGTCAAAAGTTTAGAGAAATTCCTATTTTTAGAACACCTAATGTTACATTTAAATGGTAGTAAATTTTACTTTACTTTTTACTTTCTGGATACAAGACCATTTGGAGGACCTCGACTTTGCTGATGACATAGTCCTCATCAGCAGTCAGATAAAAACGATGCAGGAAAACACAAATGAACTATCATCAATAGCCAGCAAGATTGGGCTTGAGATCAATCATAAAAAGACAAAAGTCATGAAAAGCTTAATTCCAACAGATGAGAGAATATACATGGAAAACAAACCAGTGGACGAGATCAATCACTTATCTATCTTGGAAGTCACATTGATCAGGAAGGAGATACAAGTAAAAAAAATTTGAATCAGAATAGCTAAAGCAGCGATGGTCTTTAAGAAGCCTTGAAAAGTCGTGGAAATCAAAACTCAGCACAAAACAAACACAAAACTTAGACTATTCAAATCAAACATATTATCAACCCTTACATATGCATGTGAGAGCTAGAAAACAACAAGAGACATTGTAACAAAGTTGAACACATTCGAAAATAAATGTCTAAGGAAAATACTTGGTATAGTATGGAATGAATTCAAGATAAATGAGGAAATTAGAGAAATCGCCAATCAACCACTAATATCTTCAGTAATCAAGAAAAGACGATGGTCATATGTTGGACATGTGATGAGAAGAGACAATAACTGAATAACAAAGCAAGCCCTCATGTGGGAAACAACAGGTAGCAGGAAAAGAGGCCAACCCAGAAAGACACTGAGAACATTGATGAGAGAGGCATGAGCAGCAGGAATCAGCTCCCTCAATGAGATAGAGTTGCTTGCACAGAACAGAGACAAATGGCGAGATATTAGAAAAGAGAAAGAGTATCTGGGTCAATGCCCTATGGGTTGGTCACGGCTCGAAAGGTCAATAGATTGAATTTTTACTACAGTATCGTAACGGAGAATTAAATATAGGTATCGCAAACTAGGGTTAAGTGAAACCATGCATTACTTGATAATGCCTCACCTTCTCCATTTTCTCTTTTAATCTCCAAAACAGTTCCATTGGCCACTGGCTTGACTGAGGGACCATTGAGTAAAACCTGACCTGGTGCAGCCATAAATATCTTAGGCTTGCCAATCACTGACGGCAGCTGATGGATAGCAACCTGGCCTGTGTTTGTTGACACTGTTACTGGTGACATTACACGAGAACCTAAAGATCCTGGAACAAAATCATAAATATTAAAGCCATTCTTATTATCTCCTTGTACAAAAATCTCAAAATGACTTAACAGTAAAATTCTTTAATTCAGACTATTTTTCATGGAAAAGAGCATACCCATAAGTTTCTATGTCAATCTTGTGACACCATATGACAGTGTAAAACAGTTGACAGTGTAAAACAGTAGGTGTGTCAATATAAAGTATGGTTTTAAGTTTTACCAATAAGGAATATGTACAAATAAATGTTCCCGTGTGTTACCGGGGCCTCATTATGAGGGAAGTAAAGAATAGTGACACTGTGACCTTCCAGGCATGTCGTAAGAGGCGACTAAGGAGGTTGATCGATGGCTTGACAAGCTGTCATTGTAAAAAGTATTGTTATGGAAACAGACCATAGATTTTAGAAGCAGTGATCTCTGCAATATGTGCCATTTTGGCATGCAAGGTTTCTGTTTTTGAGATTGTGGTTCTGCCCTATGTGCCGTCTTTGGCTCGAAAGGACAATAGATAGATAGACAAATAAATGTGCATTCTATCGTTTAATTGCATGCGCTCTCTGTAGTTGGGGGTAAGCCAGATCTGTTCTGCACATAGTTACACACATAGCATTACAGAGGCATAGTGCACGTTTTACACGGTGCCTGAAACCCACAGAAAGGGCACAGTGGCTGAAGATACAACAATCCCAGTGCCTTGAATTTGTGGTTTGCTCACAGCGAGATCAAAATGTGCAACAAAAAGCTGGCAATTTGTAACAATAAATCAGTAAACTCTGCTGTGACTACAGTGTCCTGGAGCAGAAAAAGGTAATTAACTCTTCCCCTACCTAAGGAAGGGTGTCCGGTTAGCGCAATCGATAGGCGGTTGGCTTACCACGGCAACAGCCGGGGTTCGTAATCCTGGCGAGGACACCTGGGTTTTACTAATTCCCTAAAAATTAGTAGGAGCCGCGATAGCTCAGTGGTTAGTGAACTGGACTACTACGGACAAGGGGTAGGGTTCGATCCCAACCGACGGCTCCGAGTTCACCCAGCCTTAAATGGGTACCGGATTTTTTCTGGGAAAGTAAAAGCAGCACGGGCGTAATACCGACCACATTACCCCAAAAATCATGTGCTGAAGGTCTGTAAAATATAGGGTCACTAACACCATATTTCCCTATACGCCACTTGGCGTGACGGGGGGTACTTTACTTTTTTTTTACCTACCTAAGGAAAGCTAAGTCTGTACTAAAGAAGATTGGGGAGAATATATAGAAACACACATTTTTTTAATGTCCCACTTACTGGTCATATGCCACGTTATAAAATGCATGATAAAAAAAGTGGAGGCGGGCTCAGTACGCATGCAATGGGTAGAGTCGTTGCAGAAATCCAAAATATGTAAGGTCACCTTTGTCTTTGTCCCTGAACATGCGGGAGTACGGGGAAATGAAAGAGTGGACAGGTTGGCTAGCTGCGCTGTCGTTGAGGACGGGCAGACATCATCAATGCCCTCCGAGAGGTGGGAAGAGCACAGGACTTCGACAAACACAGATCCACGTCACTTCTTCGGATGACGGAAATGGGAGTTAAGGTGGGCACAGCCAGAAATGAGAAACTTAGTGGATGTGTAAGAAGACTTATCAACCAACATAGAACTGGAGTCGTCAGTCGCTGGACACTGAGGGAATTGTTAAGGAGGGGATCTGAGCACCTATGGACATGTTCGGAGTGCAATGATGATGACTCGCAAATAACTCAATGCCACGTTGTCTTTATAAGTAAATCCTTTCAGAAATAATAATTTTGGACACACAAACCATCTATCATCACAATTATCATAAAAATATCTCTAATAAACCTATATATTTACTTTAATATTTATATTTTTACACATGAGATTGTTCTGTGCTTTTGAAATCATAGTATTTTCAAAATAATTTTGATCACCGAATGTCCAACATTTTCAAAATGGTTTTGTACAGCTTTATGATATGTTACCATAATAAATATAAAAACTTTGTATTATTATTCGTTACAAACAGAATTAGTTTTAAAATTGTTTGAAATAAATAGTTTTATATAAATTATCTTGTGAAATAATGCAAACTTTCTGGGTCAATAAATCATAAATACATTTTTTTATCTCAAATAATCTTTGATTCATGATTGTACAAAGAAATTACGATGGTGGTTTCTTGTTGCCTTCCATCGGTTTGTTTATGGTTGGCTCCACTAGCCTTTGACTAAAAAGTCTCACCCACAAGGCAGTGGGGTTGTTTTACTTCGGGGTACCCTCCCTTAGCCTTTTCTCTCCTGAGCATACCTGCAAGGCAGCAGGGCAGCCGCAGGTTGTACTGTTTACTGCATACAGTAGCAGGTAAAATTATCCGACCTGACATGAAGAAGAGTAATGAAAATGTTCTGAAAGAGGTCAAAGCAAAAATAGAGCTAATTTCCAATATTAGGAAGAAACAATCATCATTTTTTGGCCATGTAATGAGAAGAGAACAGCTGGAATATATTGTAACAGCTGGGAAAATTGAGGGACGAAGAGATAGAGGGAAGCAAAGAGAAAAGATACCAGACAGCTTAAAAGAATGGCTTGGCAAAAGGTCAACAACAGAAATGATAAATAACTGTCGTGATCGAAAGTTGTGGAGAGACATGATCACCTACGTCAGCAGGCCTGGTACTAGATGATGGTGAATCTTTTATTTCTCCAGGAAGTAATTAAATACTGTTGCCTTAACAAATTCTTTATAATTCAACTTGTAAAGCTAGAGATTTCCGCTTGTAAATACTTAAAAATATGAATTAAACAAGAAACTACACAAATTAATTAGTAACCAAAGACGGATGACTTATTTACCAGTCGTTGGGACTAAAAGGGAGCCATGGTGCATCAATCGTCTGGCTGTAGGGAAAGAGTTAATTTCTGTTCCCATTGATGTGACAGTCTGGGTGCTCTTCCATAATTTTTCCTTCTCCTGATGGTAACTGCTAGGCAAGAGTGGTTAATTTCCAGGTTGTCGTTCCCTCTTACTCACATGACTTACTTCATAATTGGACATAAGGGACATTTGTTACTGATGAAACAGCTTCACCGGTTACACACACCCCCGTCCTTGTAGAAGCCTTCCATCTAGTCTTTAATTTGTAAGACCAGGTCTACAGTCCCATTGTCATGATGTAGTTCACAGTTCTTTTCAGGTCATGAAGGCTGCACGGAGTTTCAGCATCAGCCCAGCACTCTCTGACCAGATTTGGCACTGTGGTTCCTTGTGAGCTGGACAAAGATGGAGAACATACTCTGGTCCGACATACCAGTTCCACATGGCAATTTGTTTCTGAGGGACACTTTGTTCTTCATTTTTCAAAGTCATACAAAAGAACTGACTTACCATTGAGGACTGTTCATGAATCACAGAGAATAATATCAGAAATATACAATATCAACAATATAAAATACATAACCACAGTCAGAGAATAACATTAGCAATGTAAAACTATATATAACCACAGTCAGAGAATAACATTAGCAATAACATTAGCAACGTAAAACTATATAACCACAGCCACAGAATACCATTAGCAATGTAAAACTATATAACCACAGCCACAGAATACCATTAGCAATGTAAAACTATATAACCACAGTCAGAGAATAACATTAGCAATGTAAAACTATATAACCACAGCTGCAGACCTGAAGGTGATCCTGGTGCTGATTGAGAAAAACGCAGATCTGCTAAGTTCTGGCGGTTCTGTTGTAGCTGCCCCTTTGGAAAAATGCTCCCTTGAGATGATGACTGAGACACTTCTGTTTCTCCAGCCATGTCAGGGATGGGACTACCTTCCCTAGACATGTAATCTGGTGTGAATGTTCCTGCCACGTGGCTAGGACTAGCAGGTGCAGATCTTTAGATAATAAAATTTACAAGAAATATTTGATAACATTTTGTTCAATGATTTTGTTAATAAAATTTACAAGAAATATTTGATAACATTTTTGATCTTCTGGTTGGAGTGGCAGGCCAAGATGGCCACCTAGTCATCTCAGGTTAAGGACTGGCGGCATTTTTGCTGCAGTATATTTACATTTCACATTACCCCAGAAATCATGTGCCGAAGGTCTGTAAAATTTATGGTCACTAACACCATATTCCCTATACGCCACTTGGCGTGACCGGGGTACTTTAACTTTTTATATTTACATTTGATTCTTTCTAGTCTGGATTTTTCTGTACGGGGACAATGGTGGGCAGGTCACATTCACGTGACATAAAGTCAACATGATTGTGGTGTCGTCGTACTGAGCTTTGTACTGCGGGCTTGGACCAGTGAATGAAGTTGAACTGTACAAAGCCATTAGCTTTGCACTGGGACAGGATGTGTGGTCTGTGTTTGACTGCAAATTCACCACCAACTGGACTACAGTTGGATTGAGCGTTTCACCAGAGTGGATGCCTGATTTCATTTGTTGAGACAGTGATTCTTGGGTCACGGTCACTGATCATGAAGTCTACATGGCTTTGATGCGAGTGCATGGAGGCTCGTGCTGCCCATGACAGTCGATACAGTGACTTAGAAGTATACATCATGAGCTACGCACCTTTTTTTTTCAAAATTATTGATAAAAATACAAACACTAGAATAGTATGAATGATCAGGATGACCAACCATTCTATTGGTTGGTGGGATAGGGGCTGAGCACATATGGGAACGCCACACAAGAGAAATGTTAATAAAACTGTTTCCAGGAATTAACTAAACAATGTACACTGTTCCTTCTTCTTCAACTTTCCTTCCTCATTTGCTTTTCAGCATCAAGGGGAGATATAATTTGCTGAATTTTGCTCTTTTGTTGGCCTCGCTGTTATTATGTTTCCTAGTGTTTCTTATATTCCATCAATTCATCTTTTTTGTGGTCAATTGAGTATTCTATGCAGCCATGTAACTCCTGTTTTTCCTGCTGTTATTATTTCTACAGGCATGTTATATATCCCCAGTGCGTTATTTCTCGCGGTATATTAGTAGTTTACTTGTTTGATTTCCTCTTTCATGATGCTGGGTTCAGTGTTTGTGTATTCTTGTGTGGTTTTTGTTGTGTTATTAGGAGTTGGTGCTAAGTTCAATAGGTCTTCTAAATATTTTTTCCATCTCTGTTGTATATGTTGATTTTTGTTATATTGGCTGTCTGTCTTTGTCATTTATGAGTTCAATGAGATCATGGTTTTCTTTTCTCACTCTTGTTGCTTTTACTGTTTTGTAAAAGTCTTCTGTGGCTGTCTTCAAGTCCCTGCTCATCTTTTGTCCAAATTATGTCCAGGTGTTTTTCTAAAGCTTCTTTGATCAAAATTTTAACTTTTTGCCAGGCTAAGGCATATTTTTCATATTCTTCTTGGTTCTTCTTTTCATTAAATGCTTCTTTGATTGTGCTGTTCCTACATGGGGTGCTCTTCTTCCCTTTTTTGTCCTTAGTTTTGTTCCACATACTTGTTGTGATGTTGGTTATTGTTTTCTTAAACTGCTTCCAGTGATGTTGGTTATTGTTTTCTTAAACTGCTTCCACTCTTCTTCTACTGTGCTCACCTCGTTATAAAGTTTCTTTACTGTTTTGACTACACTGTTCCTTTGGATATAAAAGTAATGTGAGCACAGCCTCTTCTTTTTAAAATATCAGCTGTTCAAATTGTTTCAATTATTTGATGTAACCTACTGTCGACACCCCATAACTTCTTTGGTAATATTTCTTCTCAGCCTTCACCAGGGAGTTTAAGCATTTGTGATCTATGGTCACAACAGCACAATGGCAGTCCATCTGGATGGATTGCACACTATCTTCCTCATTTTTTGGAAAGCTGCTTTTGTCTCAGCCATTCTGCATCTCACCTCTGTTGTACATCAACCATCTGAGGTTAACAATGTTCCCAGATATTTAAGTTAATTTACCTATTTTAATTTTGTTCTACTTGTCTTTATTGAGCATTGTGGTGATGTCTTTTTCTTTGTTGTTACCATTACTTCTGTCTTTCTGCTATTAAGGCTGAGTCCTTTATTTTTGCTTTCCTTCACTATAACGTCTAACATTTCTTGTAACTCATGTTCGCTCTTAACAATTAAGATTGTATTATCAGCATCTATCTATCTATTGACCTTTCAAGCTGTAGCCAGCCGATAGGGCATAGACCAAGACACTCTTTCTATTATCAAAATTTTTATTTTAGTAGTTTTCAATCCTTGTGGAGATCTTTTATTAAATCTTGCCATTTGTCTCAGTTCTGTGCAAGAAACTCATTTAGGGAGCCAATTCCTGCTGATCTTGCCTCTCTGATCAACGATCTTCTCATTGTCTCTCTGGGTTGGCCTCTTTTTCTTTTACCTGTTGTTTCCCACATGAGGGCATGCTTTGTTATTCGGTTATTATCAGCATAAAAAAAAGTAAAGTAAAGTACCCCTGTCACGCCAAGTGGCATATAGGGAATATGGTGTTAGTGACCACAAATTTTACAGACCTTCAGCACATGATTTTTGGGGTAATGTGGTCGGTATTACGCCCGTGCCGCTTTACTTTCCCAGAAAAAAATCCGGTACCCATTGAAGGCTGGGTGAACCGGAAGCCGTCGGTTGGGATCGAACCCTACCTCTTGTCCTTTGTAGTCCAGTTCACTAACCACTGAGCTATCACGGCTCCAATTTATTATCAGCATACCTGTGGTTATTTATATTATGACCTCCAATGAATAAAATAAAATGAAAGAATATAAAAACAGCAATAACTAAAATATGAGGCAAGAACATTTGACTGGACATATTTTATCTGAGAAAAATGTGTGACAACAGGAAAAATTACTTATAACTGAAACAATGGATGATAGAGAGGAAAAGTCTGTTACAGTATTTCAAAGTAATTCATCATTACATTCACAATAGAACAATGAACATGGTGTTGCTTCTGCTTTTCATTTCAAATTAAAAGTTGGAAACAAATATAAAGTTTACAGAATAACAAGAATGACCTCTAACTGACACTCTATCCATGAGTCAATGTTTCTATTTTAAAGCAAGCTCTTCAATCAATACAACAATACAACAGTTGAATAAACACTAAAGAGAAATGGACAGAAGAAAAAACATACAAAAAAAAAGAATGTTAATGATTCTTTAAAAAAAAAACATATTCTAACCTCGATGACAACCCTTCAAAGGGTGTTCTAAAACAAGGCACTCCTCGCTGCCTCCTGCGTCTGAATGCCTGGGCAGTAAGTTTGGCTTCAGACACTGGATCAATACGCCAGAATGAACCTTTACCTGGCTCTTCTTGGGACCGAGGCACTTTGATGAAGTAACGATTCAATGACAGGTTGTGCCTGATAGAATTCTAAATAAAATAATTATAATTTATGTATTATAAAACAGATACACTGCACATGACTGAATTAGACTATTCAGCTAATCTCTCTATTCTATGCAAACATTACTAAACATGTTTATATCACACATATAAACATCAAGTCAATACAATCAGTTAAATACTTTTGTCCATGATTCACATCCAAATGCTAAGACTGGCCCTACATAATATTTAAGAACTCTTTTTCTTGTTTCTATTGTCAAAAATGGATTGCATACTATCTTCCTCATTTTTTGAAAAACTGCTTTTGCCTATGCCATTCTGCATCTCACCTCTGTTCATCTACCGTCTGAGGTTAACATTGTTTTTATATGTAGTCTGTGTTAAAATATTCGCCAATATTATTATTAATTAAAAATTTATAAATACAATATAATGTATCAATATAATAAAAGGTGTATTATAAATCTAATGTCTAAAAACATTTTAAATTACATGTATTGTGGGACATGTAGAAAAGAAAAAGCATCTTTTGTCAGAGAACAATAATATAATCTTCAAAGCACATTAATTAAAAAAATTAAATTGGATCTAACTTAAAATTTGAACCACCCCAAGGAAATAGAATGCCTAGATTTAAAAGGAAAAATCAAGTTTGGAACTCTACAAATAAAATATACAAGAAAACAACTTTTAGTTTCAACTATAAGACATATATCACTCTCTTTATTTTGTTGTTGGTGTGTGTGCATGTGTGCGTGTTTAGAAAAAAAAATAATTTAATTTATTAAAAAAAGTAAGGACACTTCACCAAACCTCCAAAATGTGTCTATCTATCTATTGTCCTTTCGAGCCGAAGACAATAGGGCAGAACCACAATCTCAAAAACAGAAACCTTGTGTGCCAAAGTGGCACATATTGCTCTGAAATATATGGCACTGTTTCCATAACAATACTTTTTACAATGACAGCTTGTCAAGCCATCGATCAACCTCCTTAGTCACCTCTTATGACATGCCTGGAAGGTCACTATTCTTTACTTCCCTCATAACGAGGCCCCGGTAACACACAGGAAAAAAAATGTGTCTGCTGTAATTGAAATTGGTGAAATGCATTAGAAAGGAAAACAAAAGCAAATGAGACCTCAAGTGTGAAAGATTGAACAGAAAGCCATTAAAGAAACTGATGGCGAGCAGAATGCCTTCTGTCTAGGAGCATTCATTTTAAATTAACACAGAATGTAATCATCATCAACTTATTAGCACCCTGTGGAGCAGAAATCTGTAAAAAATATTATATTTATTTTTCTTTCCTTATTACCTCTCAGTTATGAGGTATGTTGCTCTTTAACAACATATGGTTTCTTGAAGAAAAGTATAAAAAGTGGAGGTGAGACAAAAGATGAATGTAACAAAGCAGTTTGAAATATGCTATAAATAAAAAAAATAGTTTGGTGGGAAAATGGGTATAACAAACACCCAAAGGCTTATGCAATGCAGACATGCAACTCTCTATCTCTTGGACTACAATTGACAATCACTAGACTGAGAACTGGTAGCCTAGGTTTAATCCCATTTATTTGCGAGATAGTTGCTATATACATAAATTTATCCCATTCCTCTGTAAGCTGGTTCATCTTTACAGTCTGTTAGTCCCATTTATCCATGAGCTGGTTAGTCGTTACAGTTTATTAGTCCCATTTAACTGTGAGCCAGTTCATCTTTACAGTATGTTAGTCATGTTTAGTTGTGAGCTGGTTCATCTTTACAGTCTGTTAGTGCCATTTATCCGTGAGCTGGTTAGTCGTTACAGTTTATTAGTCCCATTTATCTGTGAGCCAGTTCATCATTACAGTATGTTAGTCATGTTTATCTGTGAGCTGGTTCATCTTTACAGTCTGTTAGTCCCATTTATTCGTGAGCTGGTTAATCGTTACAGTTTATTAGTCCCATTTATCTGAGAGCTGGTTCATCTTTACAGTATGTTAGTCCCATTTATCTGTGAGCTGGTTCATCTTTACAGTATGTTAGTCCCATTTATCTGTGAGCTGGCTCATCTTTACAGTCTGTTAGTCTCATTTATCTGTGATCTGGTTCATCTTTACAGTCTGTTAGTCCCATTTATCTATGATCTGGTTCATCTTTACAGTCTGTTAGTCCCATTTATCCATGAGCTGGTTCATCTTTACAGTCTGTTAGTCCCATTTATCTGTGATCTGTTTCATCTTTACACTATGTTAGTCCCATTTATCTGTGATCTGGTTCATCTTTACTGTCTGTTAGTCCCATTTATCTGTGAGCTGGTTCATCTTTACAGTCCGTTAGTCCCATTTATCTGTGAGCTGGTTCATCTTTACAGTCTGTTAGTCCCATTTATCTGTGAGCTGGTTCATCTTTACAGTCTGTTAGTCATGTTTATCTGTGAGCCAGTTCATCTTTACAGTACGTTAGTCCCATTTATCTGTGAGCTGGTTCATCTTTACAGTCTGTTAGTCCCATTTATCTGTGATCTGTTTCATCTTTACAGTATGTTAGTCCCATTTATCTGTGATCTGGTTCATCTTTACAGTCTGTTAGTCCCATTTATCTGTGATCTGGTTCATCTTTACAGTCCGTTAGTCCCATTTATCTGTGAGATGGTTCATCTTTACAGTCCGTTAGTCCCATTTATCTGTGAGCTGGTTCATCTTTACAGTCTGTTAGTCCCATTTATCTGTGAGCTGGTTCATCTTTACAGTCTGTTAGTCATGTTTATCTGTGAGCCAGTTCATCTTTACAGTACGTTAGTCCCATTTATCTGTGAGCTGGTTCATCTTTACAGTCTGTTAGTCCCATTTATCTGTGATCTGTTTCATCTTTACAGTATGTTAGTCCATTTATCTGTGATCTGGTTCATCTTTACAGTCTGTTAGTCCATTTATCTGTGATCTGGTTCATCTTTACAGTCCGTTAGTCCCATTTATCTGTGAGATGGTTCATCTTTACAGTCTGTTAGTCCATTTATCTGTGAGATGGTTCATCTTTACAGTCTGTTAGTCCCATTTATCTGTGATCTGTTCATCTTTACAGTCTGTTAGTCATGTTTATCTGTGAGCTGTTCATCTTTACAGTAAGTTAGTCCCGTTTATCTGTGAGCTGGTTCATCTTTACAGTATGTTAGTCATGTTTATCTGTGATCTGGTTCATCTTTACAGTATGTTAGTCATGTTTATCTGTGATCTGTTCATCTTTACAGTCTGTTAGTCATGTTTATCTGTGAGCTGTTCATCTTTACAGTAAGTTAGTCCCGTTTATCTGTGAGCTGGTTCATCTTTACAGTATGTTAGTCATGTTTATCTGTGATCTGGTTCATCTTTACAGTCTGTTAGTCATGTTTATCTGTGATCTGGTTCATCTTTACAGTCTGTTAGTCCCATTTATCTGTGAGCTGTTCATCTTTACAGTCTGTTAGTCCCATTTATCTGTGAGCTGTTCATCTTTACAGTCTGTTAGTCATGTTTATCTGTGAGCCAGTTCATCTTTACAGTATGTTAGTTCCATTTATCTGTGAGCTTGTTCATCTTTACAGTCTGTTAGTCCCATTTATCTGTGAGCTGGTTCATCTTTACAATATGTTAGTCCCATTTATCTGTGATCTGGTTCATCTTTACAGTCTGTTAGTCCCATTTATCCATGAGCTGGTTAGTCGTTACAGTTTATTAGTCCCATTTATCTGTGAGCCAGTTCATCTTTACAGTATGTTAGTCATTTATCTGTGAGCTGGTTCATCTTTACAGTATGTTAGTCCCATTTATTCGTGAGCTGGTTAATCGTTACAGTTTATTAGTCCCATTTATCTGTGAGCTGGTTCACCTTTACAGTATGTTAGTCCCATTTATCTGTGATCTGGTTAATCGTTACAGTTTATTAGTCCCATTTATCTGTGAGCTGGCTCATCTTTACAGTCTGTTAGTCTCATTTATCTGTGATCTGGCTCATCTTTACAGTCTGTTAGTCCCATTTATCTATGATCTGGTTCATCTTTACAGTCTGTTAGTCCCATTTATCCGTGATCTGGTTCATCTTTACTGTCTGTTAGTCCCATTTATCTGTGAGCTGGTTCATCTTTACAGTCTGTTAGTCCCATATATCTGTGTTCTGGTTCATCTTTACACTATGTTAGTCCCATTTATCTGTGATCTGGTTCATCTTTACTGTCTGTTAGTCCCATTTATCTGTGAGCTGGTTCATCTTTACAGTCTGTTAGTCCCATATATCTGTGTTCTGGTTCATCTTTACACTATGTTAGTCCCATTTATCTGTGATCTGATTCATCTTTACAGTCTGTTAGTCCCATTTATCTGTGAGCTGGTTCATCTTTACAGTCTGTTAGTCCCATTTATCTGTGAGCTGGTTCATCTTTACAGTCTGTTAGTCCCATTTATCCATGAGCTGGTTCATCTTTACAGTCTGTTAGTCCCATTTATCCATGAGCTGGTTCATCTTTACAGTCCGTTAGTCCCATTTATCTGTGAGCTGGTTCACCTTACAGCCCATACCTCTTGCAACAAAAGTGCATGTCCTCCTCAGTTGTTCTGCTGATGAGAAAAGAGTGTTTTGTTGTCAATGGTGGGGAGTATTGAAAAATTACTGGCATCTCACATTAATTAAATAGGGCCAGTGATTTAACAGATGATTCACTGTTTTCATGTGGTGGTGGTTGCAGTGTCTACTTCTTGGTTTGTGCAAGAAGCTTAATCTGTCAAGGTGTTCAATGGTAGGAACATTTCCTGTTCACAGAAGAAAGTCAATCTTTGGTGTCTTCTGTTTAGTCTTTTGATAGGGTCTTACATGTGATACAAGGGCTAACATATGGATGTGAAAGTTGGAAACCCACCAAGGCTTTAGATAGGAAATTTAATGCAGTTGAAAACAAATATCTCACCATGATATCAAACATAAACTAGAAAGAATACATTTCAATTGAACAGATAAGAAATGAATCAACAAGAATATGTGTCAAGCTTTATAAAAGAAAAGTCAATGGAAATACATCAGTCATGTGCTGAGAATGAATGAAGAAAGACTTCCCCATTAGGCATTCATGTGGAAACCATCTGGTAAAATAATAGAGATAAAAGAAACTAGATAAACCAAAAGAATTGCTGCACGGAACAATTAATAGGGAAGGCTCAACAATGGGACTAAGAAATAATCAAGAACTACAAGAACAAGTAGTAGATTGACAATTATGACATCTGCCCTATGTGCCATATTTGGCCTGAGAGAAAAATGAATGAATATGTGTTTGGTTCTGCCATTCTTTCTGGTGTTGGACTTATCTGTCCTATTCTATCCTCCTTTAACTTTAAATCTGTTTAGAGCCCACATTTCTGTGTTTCTCATCCCTCACCTATTTTAATTCTCTTGTGATGATCTCAGATGCCATTCTTAATGCATGTCTTATTCAACACCATTGTCAACAGAGGCACTGTCACTTACTTTATTAGAAGTTGTAAATGTAAGCAACAGAAAGCACTGTCACTTACTTTATTAAGTTTTAAATGTAAGCAACAGAAAGCCACTTACTTTATTAAAAGTTGTAAATGTAAGCAACAGAAAGCACTGTCACTTACTTTATTAAGTTTTAAATGTAAGCAACAGAAAGCCACTTACTTTATTAAAAGTTGTAAATATAAGCAACAGAAAGCAGTCACCTACTTTATTAAAAGTTGTAAATGTAGGCAACAGAAAGCCACTTTATTAAAAGTTGTAAATATAAGCAACAGAAAGCCACTTACTTTATTAAAAGCTGTAAATATAAGCAGCAGAAAGCCACTTACTTTATTAAAAGCTGTAAATATAAGCAACAGAAAGCCACTTACTTTATTAAAAGTTGTAAATATAAGCAACAGAAAGCAGTCACCTACTTTAATAAAAGTTGTAAATGTAGGCAACAGAAAGCCACTTACTTTATTAAAAGTTGTAAATGTAGGCAATAGAAAGCCACTTACTTTATTAAAAGTTGTAAATGTAAGCAACAGAAAGCCACTTACTTTATTAAAAGTTGTAAATGTAAGCAACAGAAAGCACTGTCATCTACTTTAATAAAAGTTGTAAATGTAAGCAACAGAAAGCCACTTACTTTATTAAAAGTTGTAAATGTAAGCATCAGAAAGCCACTTACTTTATTAAAAGTTGTAAATGTAGGCAACAGAAAGCCACTTACTTTATTAAAAGTTGTAAATGTAAGCAACAGAAAGCACTGTCATCTACTTTAATAAAAGTTGTAAATGTAGGCAACAGAAAGCACTGTCACCTACTTTATGTAGACACTAACCTGCCAACCCTTGTCAGCAGTTCTGTAGTATGGGTAGTATTTTGTGATATATGCGTAGATGCCACTGAGTGTCAGCTGCCGGTCTGAAGCAGATGTAATTGCCTGGACAATGAGTTGAGCATACGAAAAAGGGGGTTTTGACTCATCTCTAGCTGTGTCACCAGAAGGTGCAACCAAGGTTGGCACTGCACTACTTTCACTTGGCCGAGCAGCAGCACAAGCTGCCACAGCTAGTTCTGGGGTGAGATTGAACCTTGTGTTGTGGGCATAACCACTACGTGGACTTGTGGGACAGGAATTTGCAGCACTGATGGAAATTGAAAAAAGTATATACAAACTGTAGTAACTATTGTTTACATCAAGTTTATATATATATATATATATATATATATATATATATATATATATATATAATTATCAGAATTATTCTGACACTTCTAGGAGTAAAAATACAAATAAGTTGTCAAACAATACTTTGTACCACTTACTGGCAGAAGTTTGTTTATTTAAGACCTTGTGAGAAGTAATGGGGAAACAGCACAGCTTTGCAATATAAAAACTGTGATCATCGAAAGTTGCTTCCATCGAGCAAGTGTTCTAGCTTGTTAGTTTCTTGACTATCAGAAGGCAGGTGGGGACAGACCTACCAGGGTGATCTTCTTCTTATCTAGTGTTTACTAGCATGTGGGCATGGGTATGTTATTTTGCTGGTTTACAACGAAGTGCCAATATTTTAGCCTTTCTGCCTGACACATTCATCTTCGACATGGATAGCTTTGTAATTGCTCAATAATTATGTCCTAGCAGCAGCTGTTTTGAACTACTTTTACAAATCTTTTCTAACTTTTAACTGTCAAGGGTGCGAACAGGATGGCTTGGAAAGTGTTTGTTGAAGATCTATACTCTACAAGGGGTTGAAAGATTAAAGAATAAGAAGAATCCATTCAAATGAAGCATACATAAGATGTCATCAGCTGCATTAAGAATTTTGTTATTCTCACCATGTTGGTCTAGTTATAAAAACTGCTGCAATGAAACATTGACATTACAGATTTATCACACACTTGGGAAGAAATACACGATTAATCAAAATATCCATATGGGCTTACTCAATTCAAATAATTTCAATGTGTATGCCACAAAATGTACTTTAAAGCTAACCTGTAATACGTATAAATGGATATAAATGGAGAATCCCTTTATTTATAAATGGTAAACTAGTCTAGGTTTGGGATTCCCAAGTTTTGAATTTACGTAAAAGTAACATAATGTGAAAGCTTTCTGAAGAACTCCATATAAGGAGGATTAAAAGTGGTCTGTGGTTTGCAAGGCAAAAGAAGAAGTAGCTGTATGACTTCCTGAATCTATTAAAAAAACATGTTTAACAATGTCAAATTGCTGACACTTCCAGCCACGCCGCACCCAGTATCTTGGTCACCTAACTTGTAAATGTCTACACTATCAATATCTACACCAGCAACCAAAACATAAATGAGACATTATTCTATAAAAGATCAGCTGTCATACTCATCAAGTACCGTGCCTACTGGCATAGGTGATCATGTCTCTCCACAACTTTCTAGCTCGACAATTATTTATCATTTCTTTTGTTGACCTTGTGCCAAGCCATTCTCTTAAGCTGACTGGTATCGTTTCTCTTTGCTTCCCTCTATCTCTTCATCCCTCAATTTTCTAGTTGTTACAATACATTCCAACTGTTCCCTTCTCATTACGTGCCCAAAAAATTATGACTGTTTCTTCCTAATATTGGATATTAGATCTCTTTTTGCTTTCACCTCTTTCAGAACATTTGTATTACTCTTTTTAGCTGTCCATGGTATTCTCAACATTCTTCAGTAAAACCACTTCTCTACAACCTCCAGTGATTTTCTTGCCTGTTGTCCTATTGTCCATGATTCACATCCATATGCTAAGACTGGCTCTACATGACATTTAAGAACTTTTTTTTTAATCAGCTGTAGTCTAAACAAAAGATCATTTGTGAGTGTTATCATAAAAGAAATGGCAGTAGTCAATATTATTTGACATAAATGATACCACAGAAGTTGGTAGAACAGTGTCAACAATAACATTATATAATCCATGGGACATTTCAAATTTGTCCAGTGTTCTAAAAGTTTTCCTGGTGTCTGGATATGTTTTTAAAACTCATTTTCAAAATGTATTATGTTTGTTGTTTGTGAACGCCAGCTTCATATATTTAGCAAAGTCTCAAGGGACTGTACTTTGCGCGGATATAGCTTCTTCCTATTTTTCAAACCAGCGAGGCAGATATTCTCTGACGTCAGTGGTACTCTTAATTCTTTATTATTGAATATTTTTCAAATAAATTTTACTATGGCAGTAGCCATCTTTTTGGCCTACTCTTTTTGATTTCCTACTACCAAGGGTTCTTTAACAATTGCAGAATTCACACAGGATCTCCTTTTTTTCTTTTAGTTATCCAAGAGAGCTAGACACCAGATTTTACACCCAGAGACCAGGGCAGGGAAAAGCCATGAAGAAACTATGGATTTGAAATGAAGAATTCCCATCAGCTGTGGTGAAATATGAAAAAGGGACATTCTTGTCTAGAGACTGACATCTTAGCTCTAGACCAACCAGCCACCTGTATTATGTTTGTTTCCTAAACAAAATACACAAATTAGTTAGTTCAATCTCCTTTTATACAGAAAAATAAATAAATAAATAACAGCACAATAAAACAATCCAGCAGCTCCCTCTAAATGTTACTACTTACCTTATGGTATCTGTAGGAGAAAGACAAGGGCTGCTGGAAACCATTTCCTGTTGCTCAGGTATTGTGATCTTTAGAGAATGAACAGGCTTAATTTTTGGAGCAGTTTCCACAACCGGTGGTGGAGGTGGCACTACTTCATCAACTAAAGATTGGAACTGAAACTTTATGTTTGTGCTTGGGAATCGCAATATGCACCTGGCACAAAGAATACATAAATGTTACCACTTAATATGAATGAATTATTATGTCAGTAAAGTGCAAACCTTTCAATAAAAGGAATCAAACTGATATCCACCTGGTTGGGGAAACTGATTTAATCACCTTGTCCAACTATTCTCATGACAATACAAAAATGCTGCAAATTAAAATTGTTTCATCATCATCAAGTACTGTCTGCTGGCATAGGAAATCAGGCCTCTTCGCAACTGTTATCCCCATGGTTGTTTATGAATTCTGCTCCTCTGTTATTTATTAATTCTGTTGTTCATTTCCTATCAAATCATACTCTTAAAATTTCTTATATTTTTTTATCCGTGCATCCCTCTATCTCAGAAAAGTTGTACTCCAATATTTGTCATTGTACTTGTGTTGGTTTGTGTGCAAACATCTATGTCATACAAGAAAAAAAAAAGTCCATTTGGCTCAATGTCAGATAATTTTTTTTTTATCTTCATCTTCATAAAACTGCAACCACACCTTTAACATTCTTCCCTGCAATGCTCTCTCAACAAAAGAAATCTGTGGAAATTTTAAAGTTCTTCACTACAATGCTCTCTCAACAAAAGAAATCTGTGGAAATTTTAAAGTTCTTCACTACAATGCTCTCTCAACAAAAGAAATCTGTAGAAATTTTAAAATTCTTCACTACAATGCTCTCTCAAAAAAAGAAATCTGTGGAAATGTTTAAATTCTTCACTACAATGCTCTTTCAACAAAAGAAATCTGTGGAAATGTTTAAATTCTTCACTACAATGCTCTCTCAACAAAAGAAATCTGTGGAAATTTTAACATTCTTCACTACAATGCTCTCTCAACAAAAGAAATCTGTGGAAATTTTAACATTCTTCACTACAATGCTCTCTCAACAAAAGAAATATGTGGAAATTGTAACATTCTTCACTACAATGCTCTCTCAACAAAAGAAATCTGTGGAAATTGTAAAATTCTTCATTACAATGCTCTCTCAACAAAAGAAATCTGTGGAAATTGTAACATTCTTCACTACAATGCTCTCTCAACAAAAGAAATCTGTGGAAATTGTAAAATTCTTCACTACAATGCTCTCTCAACAAAAGAAATCTGTGGAAATTGTAAAATTCTTCACTACAATGCTCTCTTAACAAAATAAATCTGTGGAAATTTTAAAATTCTTCACAACAATGGCTCAACAATAGAAATCTGTGGAAATTGTAATATTCTTCCCTACAATGGCTCTGCAATAGAAATCTAGGTATAAATTAAATCATCTCTAATCGCAATAATTTCTTCCATCATAAGTGTAATGGATTTGTATTTTAACACTTTAATAAGCACATAAAAAAAAAATAATGGCATTTATTTTAATATACTGCTCACTAATTTTTTAACAAATTGACAGTGGTTTAATTCCTCATTTCATTACAACTGAATTAGAACAAATTATAATTATCTGCCATATATTCTTTGCAAAAATACAAAGTCAAATATGTTTATTTTACATCACACCACTAATAAATTAAAATTGTGATTAAACTACATCTTCCTATTCATCCCATACCCCCAGGGGTCACTGGGGCACTAATTTGCTAACCTTCTTCTTTGATCTCTAACTTCAGTCATTCTTTGGGACTGTGAAAGGTCAAGATTTGTCCCTTCTATTATGTTGTTTTCTTATCTTGTCTTTTTATGTCTAGCTCTCTTTCTTCCTCCATTCACTGTTCCTTGTAGAATGGTCTTTGCCAGACCAGATGATCAAGATACATGGTAAAACTATTTTATTTTGTGGTTCTTCACAATTGTCAAAAGATCATCATGTGCTCCAGTTGCTTGTTTTATCTTTTTGCAAACCACTTAATTCACAATATGATTTAGATAAGAGATGCCCAAAACCTTACAATAGCACTCCATCTTCAATGCCTTCATTTTCTTCCGCAGCTTTGCTTTAAAGGCCCATGCTTCACACGCATATAGAAAAATTAACATAATCAGGGTTCACAGAGGCCTGATTTTTGAGCCAAGAGTAATGTTCTGTCTCTCCAAATAGACTTTAGCCTTGTGAAGGCTGATGTAGTTTGTGCTATTCTAGTAAACATTTTTGGAAACTTCATCAATGACAATTAATCCTTAGTATTTAAATTTGTCAACTGTTTCTAGTTCTTGCACATTTATTTTGATTTTTGCAACAATGTCCTTAGGGTTTATTGGTCATCAATTTTTTATTTTTGTTTAAGCAGCATTGATATCCATGCCATATGCCCTAGATGTTTTATCTAGTCATATTAGATTTGTTAGTACTTGTTCAGTTCTGGCAAAATGTTAGCAAACTACACATTGTTGATAATTCTGCTACCAATACTGACAGTGATTTCAAAGTCTTCTGAGGCATCTGTTTTGATTCTTTCCAAGAAGATAAATAACGTAGGAGATACGGCAACCTTGTCTAATGTCAACTTCTGTTCTGAACCATTCCCTTCAGTTGCCATTGTTGCATTGTCAATATAAATGGTTTATATTGCTAACTGTGTAAGCACCAAAATTATACATTCTCACCGTCACTTACAGGGCTGCACACAAAGCTCAATCAAATGCATTTTTTGATGTTTATGAACACATTGTATAGGTCTTACTGGTGTTAGAGGTCTTTTTTGCTGAGGTAAGATAGAAGATATGAGGATGTCACAGTCTTAATAGCACAGACAGAGAATGGACTACAATAAATGATAGACATAATAGTAAAAGAAGGCAACAAGAAAGGTCTCAGTCTGAATAGTAAGAAAACAGAAGTAATGGTCATATCGAAGAAACAATCATCACCATCATGCAGCATAAAAATAAACAGGACAAATCTGAAACAAGTGCAACGTTTCAAATACTTGGGCACAATAATAACATCAGATGGAAGATGTACCACAGAGATAAAAAGCAGAATAGCTCAGGCCAAAATAGCATTTCAGAAAATGAAAAATATCTTATGCAACAATTTTATTTCAATAGAAGTGAGAAAGAAAGTTCATCTGTGCTATATAGAACCAATTCTGACCTATGGAAGCGAATCATGAACAGTGGACAAAGAAATGAAAAGACGATTAGAGGCCACAGAGAGGGGATTTCTCAGAAGAATGTTGAAAATTCTCTGGACAGCTAAAAACACCAATGAAGAAATTCTCAAAGAGGCCAACACAAAAAGGGAACTCCCAAAAAAACCTCAGAAAGAAACAATCAACATTTTTTGGGCACATCATGAGAAGAGGAAAGTTGGATTGGATACTTTGTTACAACTGGCAAAATAAAAGGAAAAAGAGATTGTGTATGACAAAGAGAGAAAATACTAGATAGCTTGGCATTGAAAACAGTCAACAACAGAACTGATACGATGCATTCTAGATAGAAGATTATGGAAGGTCATGATTGCCTACGCCACATGATGATGAAGATTTGTTCTGTTGTACTTGATGTGATGAGAAGAGATAATAACCGAATAGCAAAGCAAGCCCTCATGTGGGAAACAACAGATAAGAGGAAAAGAGGAAGACCCAGAGAGACACTGAGAAGAACATTGATGAGAGAGGCAAGAGCAGCAGGAATCTGCTCCCTCAATGAGATAGAGCTGCTTGCACAGAACAGAGACAAATGGCGAGATTTGATAAAATATTGTTAAAAGAATTGAAAACTGCTAGAATAAAAATTTAGATAAGAGAAGGAGTATCTTGGTCTACACCCTATGGGCCGGCTATGGCTCAAAAGGTCAATAGATAGATTGAGACTTGATCTGCCCGAAAGTGCCTGACCCTCAGCAATGATTTTTTTCTTGTTGTGGTTTTAATCAGTTAAGTTTTAACATTACTTTGCTTGGAAGATAAGACTGACGGTTCAGTAGTTGTGACATTGGCACAAATTTCCTTTCTTTGGGATAGTAACATTTAGGGACTAGGTCCATGATTGTGGTCAGTCCTTAATTATGACTATATACATGAACAATTGAGTTCAAAAATGAGTTAATAATTCATGTCAACAAATATACTTTTTTTTTTTTTTATGAATGCCAAACTTAATAATAATGATTGATCATTAATTGACTATTAATTTGATTAATGTCTCACAACTGGAAATTAGTTTAATGAATGCCAAACTTAATAATAATGATTGATCATTAATTGACTATTAATTTGATTAATGTCTCACAACTGGAAATTAGTTTTTTTTTTTTAATTTACAGCATTGTCAACATGATGGACCACATTACAAAATCAGATAATGACAACATAGAGTCAGGGACATATAACAAATGATAATCACACATATTGATATTCAGTCACACTCCTGCAATACCATGCCATATTATAATAAATAAGCATACTATCATATGGTTAAAAGTAAATGACTAATAATTTGATAATAAAGTAATTGTAATCTTATGCTGCTAGATGTCTCATAACCTTGTAGTATTTTTCGCCATCCAATTCTGTTCTGGGTGAGATATTCAATTTTATCTAATTAGTCTGTCAACTTTGCTTCTCTTATAAGTGTTCTTTTTAGTGTCTCTCTAGGTCTTCAGCTTTTCTATATCTTGGTGTTTCCGATAGAAGAGCCTTTTTGGAATTCTCTTGTCTCTTTTCAACACATGCCTAATATATGTCCATCTTCTCTTCCTAATGGTATATGAGATTGTTGATTGCATGGCCATTTCTCTTATCTCTATATTAGTCTTGAATTCATTCCATTGTACACAGAGTGTTTTTCTTAAGCATTTGTCTTCAAAAGATTTTTCTCTCTTTCTCTTTTGATGTTTTCCAGCTTTCACATGCGTAGGTAAGGATTGATAATATGTTAGAGTTCAATATTGTAAATTTAGTTTTCTTGCTTAGTATTTTTATTTCCATATTTTGGCCAGGTTTTTAAAATTCACTACTGCCTAAGGTATTCTGCTTCTAATCTCTTTCTTTGTTTCATCTTCTTGATCTATATTCTATCTATTGTCCTTTCGAGTCGAAGACGGCACATGGGGCAGAACCACAATCTCAAAAACAGAAACCTTGCATGCAAAAATGGCACATATTGCAGAGATCACTGCTTCTAATATCTATGGTATCTATGGTATGATCTATATTACTACCAAGATATATATATATATATAGTGGTCTACTCTTTCCAATGTTTTGTGATTTAGATATATATTGCCCTGTTGGGTATTCTTACTTTAAATTATTTTGTTGTATCCCTGTTCATTTCAAGGACTGTTCTATCTGTCATGTATGATACAGTTTCTGTGATATTTTGCATCTTGTTGATATTGTCAATTAGGAGAACTATCATCATCATCAAGTACTGGGCCTACTGACGTAGGTGATCATGTCTCTCCACAACTTCTGATCTCGACAGTTCTTTATCATTTCTGTTGTTGACCTTCTGCCAAGCCATTCTCTTAAGCTGTCTAGTATTTTCTCTCTTTGCTTCCCTCTAGCTCTTCGTCCCTCAATTTTTCCAGTTGTTACAATATATTACAGTTGTTCTCTTCTTATTACATGGCCAAAAAATGATAATTGTTTCTTCCTAATATTGGAAATTAGCTCTCTTTTGCTTTGGCCTCTTTCAGAATATCTTCATTACTCTTCTAAGCTGTCCATAGTATTCTCAACATTCTTCTGTGAAACCACATTTCTACAGACTCCAGTGATTAGGAGAACTATATCATCTGCAAAATCTAGATCTTCCAAGTAATTCTTATTGTATTATTTAATGCCATTATTGCATTAGCAACATTTATTCATTATGTAATTAATGGTTAAAATAGTAATACTGATGTCCAAAAAGTAATAATTATAGGATAGTAAACAGTGTACTTATTAACTAAATAAAATACATAAAATAATAATAATTAATGTATCATTAAAATTAAAGTCATATTTAATATATTATACTAATCTAATCAAAATTCATTCATAAGTAATAAGTTGCTGAAGTTATGAATATTTAACTTTAAATACAATTTTAAGAAGTAAAAAATAGTAAAATATAATTTAATAATTAAACTAATTACTAATTATAATAATACTATATTTTAAAATATTACATTATAATAGTATAAATATATATTATTATTTTTATTCTAAATAATATTAACTATCTAATTCTAATGAGTGGAAGTATTAACTAACAAATATAATTATAAATAATAAACAACATTATTCATTATTCAAACAAAAATATTGTTATTAACAATTCAATATACAATAAATAATAAAAAAATATTATCTACTGCCGTCAGTGTGGAAATATTTAAATAATCACAAATTAAAATAGGAAACATGATCCACTTGCTACCCTAACCCTAACAGGAAAATCCTTTCTGGATGTTTATGTTATTGTTTCGTTTTAAACAGAGCAATAATGTCCGACACAACACAACAACACGTCGATCAACTACACAAAATATTGTTTACATTTCCGCCATTTTGAAAAGACCACATGGTTACGAATAGAATGGGAATTGGGAGCATTTAGGTCATAAATTTCTTTACATTTGGCACAAGTGTTCCACGTATATGTCTTATATAATTAAACTAGGCATCTGTCTTAATTTAAACGACATAAAACACAAATCGGAACAATGCAAACAAGGTCTATGTTTGTAAACAACAGCACTTCCTCTGTCTAGTCTCGTTCTAACGGCGTTGTTTTAAACTCAGGGCAAATTCAAAACACAACAAGATTCTATCTAGATTGCATTTCTGACTTACGTTCGCGGTAACTGCAACGGTGGGGCTCCCTTCCTTTGAAAAATTCCATCAATAAAACACTCCATTTTTGCCATTACATTTCATAAAAAAATTAGGAAGTTCCGAAAAAATTTCAAGATGCACCCTAGATATGAAACTAGAATGCCCCATGTTGACATCAACTTCTCCTTTGCTGCTATTTCGACCGATTGTAATTCGTGGTTTCCTCATTGTGAAATCCAAATCCCTGCCTTCTAACCGTGCAATGGCTTCTCCATTATTCTCTGAACCCCAAACGACTCTTGAAGGGCTGGCTGGAGCCGATTTTAGGGCTAATAACGCTAAAGCGTGGTTGTTGTTTAGATGCTGTTTTCCAGACATATTTCCACCGCTAAAATGGCAGCTGGAGAGAGGAAAACAAACCCTGGCCTTGTGTTTACTAGTATCGGGCCCCGAGTACTTGATGCCAAACTTAGATACTCGTTACTCGTACAGCCTCACATTAATCCTGCTGCTTACTGGGTAACAACGAATGTTTGTCAATTCAGAAGAAGAGGTATGTTTACAGCACTCGGAAAAATTGACAAATAGTCAACAACAGAAAAAAATATGGACCAATGCAGGATCGAACCCGTACTCAGTGGCACAGCGCCTTACCACGAAAAGCCAAACGCTAGGGAACACTGCCACTCAGAACGGCTGTTGCAGTCATAGCCAGGATAGAAAATTGTTACTCTAATCATTGTTCTTTCCTCCCTCCTGAGCCTTTCAGCGTCGAGAGGAGATCGTTTGTTGTTTTTACTAAATTGTTGACGCTTTTGCTGTCAAGTTTTTTTTTAATTGTTTATAGTATTTCGCCTATCCGTCCTTTTCTCTATTATTTTGTAATGTCTGTCGAGGTTATGTCAACTGTTCTTTCTATCTTGTAACGCACCCAAACTATATAATTTTGTTGTTGTTTCTTCATATGTTCTACTACGGAGTTGCTCCCTAACTGCATTCTTAGTTCTTCACTTCTAAATGTGCTTCTCCATCTGGCTCTCAACATACATCTGGCATATTTAATTTTGGTGGTACCTATTTTATCGAATCCTTGTTAACGCTAGTTACTCTTAATCTAAGTGTTACTTTAATTTAAAAAATGTCCCCGGGCTCGATCCTTTAATTGGTTTTAATCTGATTAGTTTTGCACTTTGATATTTACCTTATGGGAGCCGCGGTAGCCTAGTTGGGAAAATCACTCGACTTGGTTACCGATGTTCGGGCAAACCGTGTTCGATTTCCGCTGGAAACAGTGTGAACTGTACTCGTGGTTGGAAAAAAATACACCCGCGGTTGACCCAGCCGCTAGCAGAAATTGGTACCGGGGTATTATTCTGGGAAGGTGAGGAATGCCGCCTCGCATCGTGAGTTTCGATGCTTGAGGCGATACTATCCAGAAGCTTCCGAATACTAGTGAATAGGCGACCGAGCACATATGGGTGAGAACTTGAATGCTTAAATGCTGATTCAAGTAAATTACCTTACGGTCCATTTCATCAAGTTCACATAGTGAATTGTTCTGCGTCTGTAGACTTATTTTCTTTGACTTTTCCGTAAGGCAGCAGTTCTTTATAATAAGAGTTGTCACTCCTGTTGAAGAAATTTAACAGATTTACGAGTTTTCCCTACCCGAGCGAACTTTTACCAACCCCTGGAATAAAAGTGGTCAGTGAATCATAGCTGACAGTTCGTGCCAGGACCAGAGGTAACAGCTGCCATAGATCTCACTTTATCTCACTATAGTTAGACAGGTTCACACCGTCAGCTTATTTAACACAACCAAGCAAATCATAAACTACAACAATAGAGACGAGTGGCTAAAATTGCATGGGTCACGGAAAAAAAACAAGAAGAGAACTTGTTTATATACATGTCAAGGTAAACACTCCCCCTTCCCCCCCCCCCCTCTCCCCGCGACAACATAACTTAAAAAGAAGTACATTCAGACAGAGAACCGGCCATGTATCACTGAATAAACACATTAATAGAATACAACGAAACCAAATTCCTGCATGTACACTCTGTGGAAACAGTCGAACATTACCTGTTTGGCTATCCAAAGCTCACCGATATCAGAGCCAAAAACCAGATCAATGGAACGTCCTGTACGTAACTGCAAGGGAACTCAGAAGTACCTGCAGATATCATTACATGGCGTGATACCGATCACATCATCCAAAAATGTGCTGTACAAAAAAAAAGTAGAGTACCCCCGTCACGCCAAGTAGCGTATAGGGAATATGGTGTAAGTGACCATAAATTTTACATACCTTCAGCACATGATTTTGGGGTAATGTGGTCGGTATTATGCCCGTGTCGCTTTACTTTCCCAGAAAAAATTCCGGCACCCATTAAAGGCTGGGTAAACCGGAATCCGTCTGTTGGGATAGAACCCTACCTCTTATCCTTTGTAGTCCAGTTCACTAACCACTGAGCTATCGCGGTTCCCAAAAATGTGCTGTGATCATAGCAAAATATGTCACTAATACCAGATTACCCAAGCAACCATGCAAGGCTTGGAGGGAACTTTACTTTACTTATCACTACATGGTGATGGGTCGAAAAGCGTCAGCTCACAGACTCCCATCAGCTCACAGACTCCCATCAGCTCACAGACTTCCATCAGCTCACAGACTCCCATCAGCTCACAGACTCCCATCAGCTCACAGACTCCCATCAGCTCACAGACTCCCATCAGCTCACAGACTCCCATCAGCTCACAGACTCCCATCAGCTCACAGACTCCCATCAGCTCACAGACCGCTGAATCCATAATAACAATCTCCTCGATGTGGCTTTGGGATCAGTCTGACCATGCGATTAGAGATTAAAGAGAGAAAGCAACCCGGTTACTTTCATGACAAGCGTGTTGTCCGAAAGGCGCAGATGTTAGTAGTATACAAGGGTCCAACTGATTATCATTTGGCCCGTAAATTAACATAGATATATAGGGCGGCGCGCATAAAGCGTGCGGCGCAGGGGGAGTTAACCATGACCGCTCGTGTCGGGGCGTTGACCGCTAGTCCAGGTGACCCCGGAAGTGACCTGTTTATGTCTGGTGTATGCTGACTTTGGAGTTCTTGATGTACTTGATCGTTAGTGATAGGTTAGTAGATTATACAACATCAATGAAAAACGTTCAATATAAAACAGAAGACAAAGATATATTTATTCTTTTATTATCTCAATAGGTGTATAACATACAGTGGATATTATATAACAGTACAAAAATATTCAGTACACTGAGTAAATATATAGTACAAGGATAACATTTATTTATAGATAGGTAGTTGGGTGTCTGCTTAGCTATGTGGCGTCGATGAATCATAAGGGGTGAAACTGTTAGAGATAGCTGGGTAGTCTTAAGTGGTAGTGTAAAGAGTTAAATATCTAGAGGCGTTGTCGAGACGTTATCAGCAGCTACCTTTCTTTTTATATAGAAATAGGAAAGAGCATTTCTGTTTGACTATAGGAAAATATGGAATTATTTAAGACTTTGAAACCTACATTTTTCCCACCCTTAGCCTTTGCGTGGCGAGAACCTCTAAAAACATATCTTTATCTAATTTGTTGTGTTGCTTGCTTAGCCCTTTACAACTGATTTTATCGTAATCCCCACTACAATGGTACGTCTTACTACATAAGCTAACAAGAGCTGTCCCTTCGTACTCTAGTTTAAAAAGCCCGGGCGTTCGTTTGGTGTATGCTTTAACACCCTTACAGTTTATACAGTCTGTCTTGCTAGTATGTTCATCGCAGCGATGGGTGTATGGAGGTCGCCTAGTGTGTAATAAGGGCTGTATAGGGGTCGGCTAGTATGTCGTGATGGGTGTACGGAGGTCGTCTAGTGTGTCATATTGGGTGTATAGAGGGCGTTTAGTGTGTCATGATGGTTGTATATGGGTCGTCTAGTGTGTCATGATGGTTGTATAGGGGTCGTCTAGTGTGTCATGATGGTTGTACGGAGGTCGTCTAGTGTGTCGTATAGGTGTATAGAGGGCGTTAGTGTGTCATGATTGTTGTATAGGGTCGTCTAGTGTGCCGTGACGGGTCAATGGAGGTCGGCTAGTGTGTCGTGACGGGTGTACGGAGGTCGGCTAGTGTGTCATATGGGTGTACGGAGGTCGTCTAGTGTGTCATATTGGGTGTACGGAGGTCGTCTAGTGTGTCATATTGGGTGTATAGAGGGCGTTTAGTGTGTCATGATGGTTGTATAGGGGTCGTCTAGTGTGTCATATTAGGTGTATAGAGGGCGTCTAGTGTGTCATGATGGGTGTATGTAGGTCGTTTAGTGTGTCATATTGGGTGTATAGAGGGCGTTTAGTGTGTCGTGAGGGGTGTATGGAGGTCGTCTACTGTGTCGTGAGGGGTGTATGGAGGTCATCTAGTGTGGTATGTGTGGTGTATGGCGGTTGTCTGGTATATCATACTTTAATCAACCAATAAGAAAAATGAAGGAACATTACATTCAACATTACTTATCTTAACTACTTTACATCAATACAGTTGAATAACGTGTTATCGTTAAGTCTTACCATACTTTAAGAGAAAACATTCAAACTTACAGCGTAAAATATAGTCTCAATCATCTACACCGAATATAAACTGTTATCGATAAGCCTTAACATACGTTAAGAGAAAACAAGCCAACTTACTGTGCAAAAATCCGCTAGTGTGAACAGTAACTTTCCTTGAATCAACCAAACTTATAACGCCGTCTAGTTTAAATATAACCTGGTAAGAAATGAATAAATTAGCCAATCAGCGAGTGACTATGCCAACATCGCTTGATATCGGGATTAACCAATCAGAAAAGAGTATTAACATAGGAGGCGGGGCGAAGAAATGGCTGACAGGTGGATTAACCAATCAGAGAAGTGCGTTAGCCCAAGCGTAGGTAGTGGCTGTCGGGTCAGCAGTGGGGGAAAAATGTTGGGTGGTGGGTTACTTGAACTCGTTTTGACCCTGAGGCAATTCCAGAAGAGTTCTATGACCTCATTTTGACCGCTGAAGGCTTTAATACCAATGTTTTCCACTTCAACGAACGACATACATCATTAAAGGTGATTACTTCAGCTCTTAGACTTTGGAGTTCCATATCTTTATCACTTGATTGAATGACAGACAACAGTAAAGATGATCATTTCAGGTAAGAAAACTTAGTTCCAAACCCTAAAATTTCTACTCATAGTCACAAACTTTGATGCAAAACCCTAACAATTTAGTCCCAAAGTGATACTAGTTCGACACGACAGTCGTAAATGTTTATGCAAAGACCAAAAGTTTGTCAAAAAGACACCCAAACTCAAAATAGTTAGACACAAAGCCCAACAATTTATATGCAAAGTCCAAAAAGTTACTCCAAAAGACAACTAATATAACACTTAACCCCAAAATTTCGTCTCATAACCAAAAAGTTGAACTCAAAAGCCTAAAAATTTAGTCCCAAAGTGATACTAGTTCGACACAAAAGTCGTAAATGTTTACGCAAAGACAAAAGTTTGTCAAAAAGACAACCCGAACTCAAAATAGTTAGACACAAAGCCCAACAATTTATATGCAAAGTCCAAAAAAGTTACTCCAAAAGACAACTAATATAACACTTAACCCAAAATTTCGTCGCATAACCAGTTGAACTCAAAACCCTACAAAAATTTAGACCGAAAGTCAAAATAGTTAGACACGAAAGACCAAATAGTTATATTCAAAGTCCAAAAGTTTGTCAAAAAGACAACCCAAACTCAAAAGTTTGTCAAAAAGACAACCCAAACTCAAAATAGTTAGACATGAAAGGTCAAAAAAAGGTATACTCAAAGTCCAAAATGTTACTTCAAAAGAAACTAATATAACAACAAGCCCCAAAACTTCGTCTCATAACCAAAAAGTTGAACTCAAAACCCTAAAAAGTGTCCACTTATCAACCAAAGTCTTTAATACAGCTGAGAAAAACCCTAATAAATAATTACAATTTACTAAAAAGGTTGCCTTGATGATAGTTGCGACTGTGTCTAAATCATTATGAAAAAATCATAGAACTCTAGTAAAAACCAAACACACTAAAACACCACATTGAAAGAATGAACTTAAAGTTCACGCCCTGTCACAACTCTGCTAAGAAAAGTACTGCAAAGCATGAAAGTTATGTCCCCTGCTATAACTCTACTAACGAAAGTATTACCAAAACGTAGGTTACACTTCTGCCATAACCCACTAAGAAAAACAAGATTTTGCTTAAATACCACATTTATGATGTACGCCCCTTGTCCCTTTATGAGGGGACGCCCATGAAACTGTACAAATAGTAAATTTAACCTAGTGGATACCCCAGATGTTATATAGACATCCCATACAAAAATTTACTTAAAAGTCACTTTTATGGTGGTACGCCCCTTGACCCTTTAGAGGGGACGCCCATGAAAACTGTTAAAAATAGTAAATTTAACCTTAGGCTTACCCAAACTTTATATTACAGCATCCCCATATCAAGAATTTACATAAAACAACTTTTGAAATTACTACCCCTGTACCCATTTTTGCGGTTACGCCCATGAAACTGTTAAAATAGTAAATTTAACATATATACATACCCCAAACTTTATATTAGCATCCCCGTATCAAGAAGTTACATAAAAACACTTTTGAAATTACTACCCCCTGTACCCATTTTGGCGGTTACGCCCATGAAACTGTTAAAAATAGTCAATTTAACATCTAGGCATACCCCAAACTTTATATTAAGCATCCCCGTAGCAAGAATTTACATAAAAACAACTTTTGAAATTACTACCCCTGTACCCATTTTTGGCGGTTACGCCCATGAAACTGTTAAAAATAGTCAATTAACATCTAGACATACCCCAAACTTTATATTAAGCATCCCCGTATCAAGAATTAACATAAAAACAACTTTTGAAATTACTACCCCTGTACCCATTTTGGCGGTTACGCCCATGAAAACTGTTAAAAATAGTCAATTTAACATCTAGACATACCCAAACTTATATTAAGCATCCCCGTAGCAAGAATTTACATAAAAACAACTTTTGAAATTACTACCCCTGTACCCATTTTTGGCGGTTACGCACGCATGAAACTGTTTAAAAATAGTAAATTTAACATCTAGACATACCCCAAACTTTATATTAAGCATCCCCGTAGCAAGAATTTACATAAAAACAACTTTTGATCAGTCAAAATCAATCAAAAATTAGTAGTATAGATCTAGTGATAGGACGGGTGAATGTTCTTCAGAAGCACCTAAATCCTTATATAAATAGTCTACCCTCACATGGAAGCACATTTTTTGGTGCCGTTTTTCTTATATGAGAGTCTTCCCGGTCAATCACTAGATCTATACTACTAATTTTGATTGATTTTCAGGTAAATTTGATACATGGGCGTGTCAAATATTATGTTGAGGTATACCAATAGGTTAACTTTCAATTTTTTATCGATTTCATGGGCGTTACCACCAAAAATGGGTACAGGGGTAGTAATTTCAAAAGTTGTTTTTATGTAAATTCTTGATACGGAGATGCTAATATAAAGTTTGGGGTATGTCTAGATGTTAAATTGACTATTTTTAACAGTTTCATAGGCGTAACCGCCAAAAATGGGTACAGGGGTAGTAATTTCAAACTTTGTTTTTATGTAAATTCTTGATACAGGGATGCTTAATATAAAGTTTGGGGTATGTCTAGATGTTAAATTGACTATTATTTTTAACAGTTTGTGGGCGTAACCGCCAAAAATGGGTACAGGGTTAGTAATTTCAAAAGTGTTTTTATGTAAATTCTTGATACGGGGATGTAATATAAAGTTTGGGTATGTCTAGAGTGTAAATTACTATTTTTAACAGTTTCATGGCGTAACCGCCAAAAATGGGTACAGGGGTAGTAATTTCAAAAGTTGTTTTTATGTAAATTCTTGATACGGGGATGCTTAATATAAAGTTTGGGATATGTCTAGAGTGTAAATTGACTATTTTTAACAGTTTCATGGGCGT
The DNA here is from genome assembly GCA_032433765.1 of Megaustenia siamemsis. Taxonomy (NCBI): domain Eukaryota; kingdom Metazoa; phylum Mollusca; class Gastropoda; order Stylommatophora; family Ariophantidae; genus Megaustenia; species Megaustenia siamemsis. Next base: position 36,892,095 of record JAVIAB010000073.1, on the reverse strand, counting down.
AACCGCCAAAAATGGGTACAGGGGTAGTAATTTCAAAAGTTGTTTTTATGTAAATTCTTGTACAGGGATGCTTAATATAAAGTTTGGGGTATGTCTAGATGTTAAATTTACTATTTTTAACAGTTTCATGGGCGTAACCGCCAAAATGGGTACAGGGGGTAGTAATTTCAAAAGTTGTTTTTATGTAACTTCTTGCTACGGGGATGCTAATATAAAGTTGGGGTATGTCTAGATGTTAAATTACTATTTTAAACAGTTTCATGGGCGTAACCGCCAAAAATGGGTACAGGGGTAGTAATTTCAAAAGTTGTTTTTATGTAAATTCTTGCTACGGGGATGCTTAATATAAAGTTTGGGGTATGTCTAGATGTTAATTTACTATTTTTAACAGTTTCATGGGCGTAACCCCAAAAAGGGTCACAGGGGTAGTAATTTCAAAAGTTGTTTTTATGTAAATTCTTGCTACGGGGATGCTTAATATAAAGTTTGGGGTATGTCTAGAGTTAAATTGACTATTTTAACAGTTTCATGGGCGTAACCGCCAAAAATGGGTACAGGGGTAGTAATT
>JAVIAB010000073.1:36839758-36891427 GCA_032433765.1 Megaustenia siamemsis | reverse complement strand
CAGGTCCAGAAATTAGCGATGAACAGTGTGGTTTTGTTAGAGATAAAGGAACAAGCAATGCCATTTATATCATAAGATCTTTAGTAGAAAGAGCCATAGAGGTGAAAACAGATCTATACCTATGTTTCATAGATTACACCAAGGCATTTGACAAAGTAAAGCACCAAGAAATAATCAACATTTTAGAAAGCATAAACGTAGACAGCAAAGATCTGATAATAATAAAGAACATGTACTGGCAACAAAAAGCGGTCATAAGAACTGGAAACCAATTGGGAATGTTTCAACAAATAAAACAGGGTGTTAGACAAGGTTGTGTGCTGTCACCAGATTTGTTTAATATTTATAGTGAGATTATTTTAAGATCAATAAGGGGCATGCCTGGAATAACAATCGGAGGTCATAATATAAATAATCTAAGGTATGCTGATGATACAGTCTTAATCGCTAAGAGTGAAAATGAGTTACAAGAAATGTTGGACATTATAGTGAAAGAAAGCAAAAATAAAGGACTCAGCCTTAATAGCAAAAAGACAGAGGTTATGGTAACAACAAAGAAAAAGATATCACCTGAGTGCAAAATAAAGACAAGTGGAACAATATTAAAACAGGTAAATGCATTTAAATATTTGGGAACTTTGTTAACCTCAGATGGAAGATGTACAAAAGAGGTGAGATGCAGAATGGCTCAGGCAAAAGCAGCTTTCCAAAAAATGATGAAGGTACTCTGCAATCCATTTTTTGACAATAGAAACAAGAAAAACAGTTCTTAAATGTTACGTAGAGCCAGTCTTAACATATGGATGCGAATCATGGACAATAGGACAACAGACAAGAAAATCACTGGAGTCTGTAGAAATGTGGTTTTACAGAAGAAAGTTGAGAGTACCATGGACAGCTAAGAAGAGTAATGAAGATATTCTGAGAGAGGTCAAAGCAAAATGAGAGCTAATTTCCAATATTAGGAAGAAACAATCATCATTTTTTGGCCATGTAATGAGAAGAGAACAACTGGAACATATTGTAACAACTGGAAAAATTAAGGGACGAAGAGATAGAGGGAAGCAAAGAGAAAAAATAACAGACAGCTTAAGAGAATGGCTTGGCAGAAGGTCAACAACAGAAATGATAAATAGCTGCCGAGATCGACAGTTGTGGAGAGACATGATCACCTACGCCAGTAGGCCGGTACTTGATGATGACTACTGTTACTATTTTCTTCTTATACTACTACTATTACTACTTCTAATACTACTATTACTCTTCTTATACTATTATTACTTCTTATACTACTATTACTACTTTCTTATACTACTATTACTACTTCTTATACTACTATTTACTACTTCTTATACTACTATTACTACTACTCTTATACTACTATTACTACTTCTTATACTACTATTACTACTTTCTTATACTACTATTACTACTTCTTATACTACTATTACTACTTCTAATACTACTACTACTACTACTACTACTACTACTACTACTACTACTAATATTACTACTTCTTATATTACTACTACTACTATTACTACTTCTTATACTACTACTACTACTACTACTAATAATATTACTACTTCTTATACTACTACTACTACTAATAATAATATTACTACTTCTTATACTACTACTACTACTACTACTACTACTAATAATAATAATAATATTACTACTTCTTATACTACTACTACTAATAATAATATTACTACTTCTTATACTAATACTACTACTACTACTACTACTACTACTACTAGTATTACTACTTCTTATATTACTACTACTACTATTCAGGTCAGGTCAGGTAATTTTACCTGCTACTGTATGCAGTAAACAGTACAACCTGTGGCTGACCTGCTGCCTTGCAGGTAAGCTCGGGAGAGTAAAAGTAAGGGAGTGTACCCCGAAGTAAAACAACCCCACTGCCTTGTGGGTGAAACTTTTTAGTCAAAGGCTAGCGGAGCCAACCGTAAACAAACCGACGGAAGGCAACAGAAAACCACCGTCGTAATTTCTTTGTACCATCATGAATCGCCACAACAATAGAAATAACGACAAAAACGTTAAGGGGGATTCCAATGGAAAACCCTCTTTCGGTAGGGAACATCATGTGCTACAGGTGATACCAGATCGTCATCAAGCTACTGTAAGCAAAATAATGATAAAACAAACTCTAAAGTTAGGTACTTGGAATGTGAGAACACTCATGCAGAAGGGTAAACTAGAAAACTTCATACAAGAAATGAGAAGAATGGGTTTACAATTACTGGGACTTTGCGAAATGAGATACACCGGATCAGGGGAGGTGTATTCTGATAAACATAAAATAATCTATTCTGGAGGTACCGAACACCAAAGAGGAGTAGGTATCATATTGGATGCAGAAAGAGCTAGAACAGTGAAATGCTTTTACCCAATATCTGACAGAGTCCTTTTAGTGAAATTGAATGGAAAGCCAATAGATATAAATCTTATATAAGTTTATGCACCAACAGCAGACAGTCTAGAGGAAACAATTGATAAATTTTACGACGAGTTAAATGAGGCACTTCATAAATGCAAACCACATGAAAACACCATAGTTCTAGGGGATTTTAATGCAAAAGTAGGTAAGAATAGAGTTGAGGAAGTAGTTGGTCATTTTAGCTTAGGCGAGTGTAATGAAAGAGGTGAGAAACTTATTGACTGGGCAAGAACACACAACATGATGATAGGAAACACCTGGTTTAAGCAACATCCAAGACGTCTGTGGACATGGAAAAACCCAGGGACAACGCACGTAATCAAATTGATTATATAATGATAAGCAATAGATTTAGAAACAGTCTGGTGTGTGTGAAAACTAGACCAGGGGCAGATTGCAATAGTGATCATGTACCAGTTGTGGGAAAGCTTAGAGTAAAATTAAAAAAAATAACAATGAGCCTAAGTTAACATCAAGAAATTTAGATTTACTCAAATCAGACAAGAAGCTGCAAGACAAATATAAAATCACAATTCAGAACTGGTAAATGCAATAGAGAAGATACAAAGCATCGATGAACAGTGGGAATTGCAAAAAGAATCAATGCAACACACATCAAAAGAGGTCATACCACCAGTGAGGACAAATTCAAGGAAGAAAGGGATGGCAGATGACATTTTGCAGCTAATCGATACAAGAAGAAGAAAAAAGAAAATAAAGATGAGTATAAGAGATTAAATAAAGAAATTGTAGTAAAATGCAATGAAGCAAAAGAAGCATGACTAAAAGAGAGACGCAAAGAGATTAAAATGCAACAAAAAGGAGATGTTAAAGCTATATACAAACAAATTGAGGAATTAAAAGGAAGAAAAACGCAATAAAAAAATGGATGTCTAAGATCAAAGGAAGGAGAACTATTGATTGATCAAGAAAAACATAAGGGAACGATGGACAGAATACATTAAAGATCTTTATAATGAACGAGCGGAAGTAAATAATCACAAAAGAGATGAAGCAAAATCAGTCCAGAAATTAGCGATGAACAGTGTGGTTTTGTTAGAGATAAAGGAACAAGCAATGCCATTTATATCATAAGATCTTTAGTAGAAAGAGCCATAGAGGTGAAAACAGATCTATACCTATGTTTCATAGATTACACCAAGGCATTTGACAAAGTAAAGCACCAAGAAATAATCAACATTTTAGAAAGCATAAACGTAGACAGCAAAGATCTGATATAATAAAAAGAACATGTACTGGCAACAAAAAGCGGTCATAAGAACTGGAAACCAATTGGGAATGTTTCAACAAATAAAACAGGGTGTTAGACAAGGTTGTGTGCTGTCACCAGATTTGTTAATCTTTATAGTGAGATTATTTTAAGATCAATAAGGGGCATGCCTGGAATAACAATCGGAGGTCATAATATAAATAATCTAAGGTATGCTGATGATACAGTCTTAATCGCTAAGAGTGAAAATGAGTTACAAGAAATGTTGGACATTATAGTGAAAGAAAGCAAAAATAAAGGACTCAGCCTTAATAGCAAAAAGACAGAGGTTATGGTAACAACAAAGAAAAAGATATCACCTGAGTGCAAAATAAAGACAAGTGGAACAATATTAAAACAGGTAAATGCATTTAAATATTTGGGAACTTTGTTAACCTCAGATGGAAGATGTACAAAAGAGGTGAGATGCAGAATGGCTCAGGCAAAAGCAGCTTCCCAAAAATGATGAAGGTACTCTGCAATCCATTTTTTGACAATAGAAACAAGAAAAACAGTTCTTAAATGTTACGTAGAGCCAGTCTTAACATATGGATGCGAATCATGGACAATAGGACAACAGACAAGAAAATCACTGGAGTCTGTAGAAATGTGTTTTACAGAAGAAAGTTGAGAGTACCATGGACAGCTAAGAAGAGTAATGAAGATGTTCTGAGAGAGGTCAAAGCAAAAAGAGAGCTAATTTCCAATATTAGGAAGAAACAATCATCATTTTTTGGCCATGTAATGAGAAGAGAACAACTGGAACATATTGTAACAACTGGAAAAATTAAGGGCGAAGAGATAGAGGGAAGCAAAGAGAAAAAATAACAGACAGCTTAAGAGAATGGCTTGGCAGAAGGTCAACAACAGAAATGATAAATAGCTGCCGAGATCGACAGTTGTGGAGAGACATGATCACCTACGCCAGTAGGCCCGGTACTTGATGATGACTACTGTTACTATTTCTTCTTATACTACTACTATTACTACTTCTTATACTACTATTACTTCTTCTTATACTATTATTACTTCTTATACTACTATTACTACTTTCTTATACTACTATTACTACTTCTTATACTACTATACTACTTCTTCTTATACTATTATTACTACTTCTTATACTACTATTACTACTACTTCTTATACTACTATTACTACTTCTTATACTACTATTACTACTTCTTATACTACTATTACTACTTCTTATACTACTATTACTACTTCTAATACTACTATTACTACTTCTTATACTATTATTACTACTTCTTATACTACTATTACTACTTCTTATACTACTATTACTACTTCTTATACTACTATTACTACTTCTTCTTATACTACTATTACTACTTCTTATACTACTATTACTACTTCTTATACTACTATTACTACTTCTTATACTACTATTACTACTTCTTACACTACTATTACTACTTCTTATACTACTATTACTACTACATCTTGTACTACTATTACAACTTCTTATACTACTATTACTACTTCTTATACTACTATTACTACCTCTTCAGACTTCTTCTTATACTACTACAATTACTATTTCTTATAATACTATTACTACTTCTTACACTACTATTACTATTTCTTATAATACTATTACTACTTCTTATACTACTATTACAACTTCCTATACTACTATTACTACTTCTTATACTACTATTACAACTTCTTATATTACTACTGTGTTCTATCGCCGGATTTGTTTTCACTTTACAGCGAACATATTAGGAGATCTATAGTAGTAAAAAAATGAATTGAAGTCAATGGTCACAACATAAATAATTTGCGATATGCGGATGACACAGCCTTAATAGCAGAGACAGAAAATGAACTACAAGAAATGGTAGACATAACAGTAAAAGAATGCAACAAGAAAGGTCTCAGTCTGAATAGTAAGAAAACAGAAGTAATTGTCATATCGAAGAAACAATCATCACCAGCATGCAGCATAAAAATAAACAGGACAAATTTGAAACAAGTGCAACTCGTCAAATACTTGGGCACAATAATAACATGGAAAACTCTTCTTCGTTGAAGGTCCTTAGATGTGCGCTAGTGGGTGGAGATGATACCCTGTGTTGTAATTTACGACAAGCTGGGAGTGTTTGCACCAGCGCAACACATCCATCTTATCATGGCATTTTAAAACACCGACTTGTCTTCCTCTTTGATCCCCACTCACTTGGCCAGTCTAGTTAGTCTGTTTCAAGAGCAATGTACGGAAGTGGATTGGATCTCGAGTAGCTGCTTTTGCTGCTGACTCTTGACATAATTAGTCAGCTATGAATGAATCGCAGACGACACACAACACTGGTGTTATAGGGCGGTTGACTTAGATAGGTTATACTCAGAGCATGATGGAATTGCATATCCTTCTTTCTACCATCACCATTACTGCTACGACGACAACAACAACAACAACCACTACTACTACTTCTACTAACTACTACTACTACTTCTACTTAACTACTACTACTACTTCTACTTAACTACTACTACTACATCTACTTAACTACTACTACTACTTCTACTTAAACTACTACTACTACTTCTACTTAACTACTACTACTACTTCTACTTAACTACTACTACTACTTCTACTTAACACTACTACTACTTCTACGTAACTACTACTACTACTTCTACTTAACTACTACTACTACTTCTACTTAACTACTACTACTACTTCTACTTAACTACTACTACTACTTCTACTTAACTACTACTACTACTTCTACTTAACTACTACTACTACTTCTACTTAACTACTACTACTACTTTACTTAACTACTACTACTACTTCTACTTAACTACTACTACTACTTCTACTTAACTACTACTACTACTTCTACTTAACTACTACTACTACTTCTACTTAACTACTACTACTACTTCTACTTAACTACTACTACTACTTCTACTTAACTACTACTACTACTTCTACTTAACTACTACTACTACTTCTACTTAACTACTACTACTACTTCTACTTAACTACTACTACTACTTCTACTTAACTACTACTACTACTTCTACTTAACTACTACTACTACTACTTCTACTTAACTACTACTACTACTTCTACTTAACTACTACTACTACTTCTACTTAACTACTACTACTACTACTTAACTACTACTACTACTTCTACTTAACTACTACTACTACTTCTACTTAACTACTACTACTACTTCTACTTAACTACTACTACTACTTCTACTTAACTACTACTACTACTTCTACTTAACTACTACTATTACTACTACTTAACTACTACTACTACTTCTACTTAACTACTACTACTACTTCTACTTAACTACTACTACTACTTCTACTTAACTACTACTACTACTTCTACTTAACTACTACTACTACTTCTACTTAACTACTACTACTACTACTTTTATTTAACTACTACTACTACTTCTACTTAACTACTACTACTACTTCTACTTATCTACTACAACTACTTCTACTTAACTACTACTACTACTACTTCTACTTAACTACTACTACTACTACTACTTCTACTTAACTACTACTACTACTACTACTTCTACTTAACTACTACAACTACTTCCACTTAACTACTACTACTACTACTTCTACTTAACTACTACTACTACTACTTCTACTTAACTACTACTACTACTACTTCTACTTAACTACTACTACTTCTACTTAACTACTACTACTTCTACTTAACTACTACTACTACTACTTCTACTTAACTACTACTACTACTACTTCTACTTAACTACTACTACTACTACTTCTACTTAACTACTACTACTACTACTACTTCTACTACTACTACTACTTCTACTTAACTACTACTACTACTACTACTTCTACTTAACTACTACTACTACTACTTCTACTACTACTACTTCTACTACTACAGCTACTACTACTACTACAGCTACTATACTACTACTACATCTACTAGTACTTCTACTACTACAGCTACTACTACTACTACTACAGCTACTACTACTTCTACTACTACAGCTACTACTACTACAACAGCTACTACTACTACTACTTCTACTACTACTACTACTACTACTACTTCTACTACTACTTCTACTACTACTACTACTACTACTACTACTACTTCTACTACTACTACTACTACTACTACTACTACTACTTCTACTACTACTACTACTACTACTATACTACTACTTCTACTACTACTACTACTACTACTTCTACTACTAATTCTACTACTACTACTACTTCTACTACTACTACTTCTACTACTACTACTACTACTACTACTACTACTTCTACTACTACTACTACTACTACTACTACTTCTTCTACTACTACTACAACTACTACTTCTACTACTACTACTACTACTACTACTACTTCTACTACTATACTACTTCTACTACTACTACTACTACTACAGCTACTACTACTACTACTTCTTCTACTACTACTACTACTACTACAGCTACTACTACTACTACTACTTCTACTACTACTACTACTACTACTACAACAACTACAACTACTACTACTACTAATACTACTATCACAACCACTACCATTAATATTATTATTACTACTATCACCACAACTACTAACTAATATTATTATTACTACTACTATCACCACCACCACTACTACTACTACTCTTGCATATTACAGTTACTATTCCAATATTACTGCTACAATGACCAGTGATGCTATTTCTACACACACAAACACACACACACACACACACACACACACAACACCATTGTTTCATCTAGAATTATGGATGTTTCACTTATGCAGGTCTAGTCTGAATTGTTATTTTGTCGATTTTCTTATGATGTGTTTACCGCTCTCCTCTAGTAGAACATATCCTAACCAAATTATTTGCAATCACTTCTGCTAGCAATCACTTCTGCTAGCAATCACTTGTGCTAGCAATCACGTGTGCTAAAGTTTATCACTTCAAAGTCTCATTTACTGACATCTTTGTAACAAAGGGAAAGTATTATAACGTTTTTTTGTTTTGTCTTTTTCCCGGCACGTGAAGCTCTAATTCATTTTTGTTAAATCCATTACTTTTTCATCCAAATAAGAGGTCTATAGCTCGTTTCAAATCACGTGCCCAACTTCAAAACGCTATTACTCAGTAACCGTTTGTTAAAAACTGTTGAAATTGTCCAAATGTTATTAGAATGCAAAAGACCCTTTAAATGTATATTTAACAAATATCTTGCAGCTGCAGTTTTCTTAAAGCGGCGAATTTCTTTGATGTTTGTCAAAATTGTAAATTGTGAACCCCTAAATAATAGAAATTACCGTAGTTGCTGGTCTATGATTAATTTTCATTAGGTAAAGGCATGGCCGTAATGGGGAAATACCAGAAGAATTATTGTCTTCTCAGTTCGAGGACGGACGATAATATCAAGGTATACCTGTATGTCCAATTTTCATAGTTGTGTGGTCCTGAAAAGGACCGTTTGTTGAACTAATTTAAGGTAATATAGGGCCAACATTGTGGGGGCTATATACTTTCATTCTGAATCAGACGAGTCTAAAAGATTAATAACTGTTTGGGGTTGAACATTCCACAAACCATCATTTTTCCAATATTCCTCTTCCTGTTTTAAGACGTGGTCTTCACATTTAGCCCAATAATCTTTGTCTATATTTAATAAAGCGAGATTAGCAGAGTCTTTACATCGCATATTTGAATGTGTATTTTCATCTGCCACTTGTCCTTTTCTGGCGAGGACACCTGGGTTTTACTAATTCCCTAAAAATTAGTAGGAGCCGCGATAGCTCAGTGGTTAGTGAACTGGACTACTAAGGACAAGGGGTAGGGTTCGATCCCAACCGACAGCTCCGGGTTCACCCAGCCTTAAATGGGTACCGGATTTTTTCTGGGAAAGTAAAAGCAGCACGGGCGTAATACCGACCACATTACCCCAAAAATCATGTGCTGAAGGTCTGTAAAATATAGGGTCACTAACACCATATTTCCCTATACGCCACTTGGCGTGACGGGGGGTACTTTACTTTTTTTTTTTACTTGTCCTTTTAATTTTGCCCAGATTAGTTCTATTGGATTTAAATGAGCATGGTAAGGTGGCAGCCTCAAACTTATATGACCGTGCTCTTGGAAAATCTTATCTATTTGAAAAATCTTTGTCCTTTGTTTTTGCTTTACTAGAGATAGTAATTCAGGTTTTAAGTACATGTTATTAAATTGTATGTGCTCCTTTGTGAGCCATATCTTAATAGCATCTTTTGTACTGGATGACGTCGGGACTTTATCTTCAAGTGCAACAATGTTGTGGTACGCTGCATTGTCCATTATTAGGCAAGATGGTCGATCTAGTGATGGGAGAACAGAATTTTCAAACCAATGTCTAAATATGTGACCATTCATCTCAGAGTGATAATCCCGATTGTCTATGGATTTTGAAAGAAAAATGAGCTCTGCATTCTGTATTAGTCCATGTTGTCGACTACCTGCATGAGCAATTATCAAGCGCTGTCCTTTGCTGCTAGGTATTAATCTCTTAATCTTTCCATCTGATGACTGCCATTCCCTTTGGTTAGTGTGGTGAGCATTGATCCATGTTTCATCCAAATACACAATATCATAACCTTGCTTGCGCACCTCTTTTACTTCACGTAAGTACTTGCTTCTCATGACTACTATATGTGGTTTCTCACAGATGATGTTTCGTCCATTGGAATACTTTCTGAATGTAAAGCCTGCAGCTCTCACATTCCTCCATAATGTAGACTTTGATATTTCAATACTGTTGTTCTTTTTCAGCGATACTTTTAATTTTCTTATTGTAACAGTTTCATTCATACCCAACATTTTGCGAATTTCACTTCTAATAAATTCACTGTCGAAATTATCCACCATTTTTGCTCTTCCTTGTGATTTTGTATATTTTGAACATTGACGGTCACGTGCTTGAATCCAGCGATTAAATGACCGTTTAGATAAATCCAAAATGTGTCTTGTCCTATTCTCAGGGTTTTCTAAAGAATGAAATAATTTTCCTCGTTTAGCTTCTTTGCAAAAATAGTTATACATTTTTATTGCGATGTTTTGTAAACTGCAGAATTTCATTTTAAGACTCATGATAAATGTTATCGTTCCACGTCTCTACCTCTGAATGAACGGAAATGGAACACACAATTTCTCGTGTTTTTTACAAGTGTCTAATTGTGTCAAAAAACCACGGTGAAAGCGTGCAAACACGTACATTTTACCGTGTATGGATTTTTTACTCGCTATTTTAACTTAAAATACTGTAAACATTAAGTTTTGACTACATCAATGGGTCGTTATAAATTTATATAAATCAAATAAGCAACAATAATAACCAAATGTTTTTTTTTAATGAAATTAATTCCCTGTTGGGTTCTAATCATTATAACTTTACATCCAAATTTTGAACAACTTACAACAAGCGGTTAAAAAGCTATCGATTTAAAAGTTGGGCACGAGTTATGAAACAAGCTATAGATATTATCCATGACTTTAATAGTTTCTGTACTGCTAATCTACGTATGCTCTTACTGTTGATAAAATGTATTGATTATATGCCGATAGTACTTTCATCTTATAACTAATTCTTCTCTTTGTTTCCTATGGGCCTCTAGACTGACATTATCTAGGTCCATGTCCCATCACATCCTATCTAATGCAATTAAATCCCTTTCCTTGTTCTCCTAGTGAATGTTAATCCTGCTATTCTTGTTTCCTATTTCAGTATTTAATAAGGTAATAAAAAAAAACCCAAACAAATATGTTTATCTTCCCGGAAAAAAAACTGTTACCAATTTGAGGCTGATTGAATCTGGATGTAAACCGTTGGTCAGGATCGAACCCTACCTCTTGTCCAGCAGTTGTTCTATTCACCAACCTAATGCGGCTCCCACATTTTATATATAAAAAAAAAAATGTACACCCGTCACGCCAAGTGGCGTATAGAGAATATGGTGTTAGTGACAATAAATTGTACAGACCTTCGGCACATGAGTTTTGGGGTAATGTGGTCCGTAATTACGCTCGTGCCGCTTTACTTTCCCAGAAAAATATCCGGTACCCATTAAAAGCTGGGTGAACCGGGGCCGTCGATTGGAACGAACCCTACCTCATGTCCTTTGTAGTCCAGTTCACTAACCACTGAGCTATCGCGGCTCCCACATATTGCAATATGTATATATTGCCACATATATTCCAATATGTTTAAAAATCAAGAGTTATAACAGTGAATTAAAATAAAACAGAGTTAGATGATGAGTTATTTCCCGTGTTGTGATCAACCTGTTGTAATTATAAGTTACTTTCATTCTCTTTCACAAACAGCTCAGTTTTTGTCTATGATTTAAAATTCCGCGAATGGCAACATAACATTGTATAACAGTGTAACCATTGTTGCTTATCTCACTGTCGCTTTAGCCATTTGTGTTTAGGAAGTATAAATGTAATCTTTGAATGTTCCTTTTTTAGATGTATCTGTACTCCTTGGCACTGCGCCTTGCCACGAGAAGCCGAACGCCAGGGAACACTGCCACTCAGCTAACTCGATCCTGCTTCGGACCATATATTGTTCTTTGTTTTTTTTTCTGTTGTTGTTTATTTGTAATTTTTTTCGGAGTGCTGTAAACCATAACTCTTCCTCCTATGATTCGCTATTCCTCTTAATAGATTGTTCACAAAGCAAGCACGGTAATGATTTACATATCACGGACACTTATTCTATTAAGCAGTACCCTTATATGTAACAGCTTTCAGTTCTTCTCTCTCTCTCTCTCTCTCTCTCTCTCTCTCTCTCTTCTCTCTCTCTGCGATCAAGACTCAATCAGAGTAGGATTCCAGACTCTCTCATGAAGGCAGTTGTCTGTTTAAGCGAATCGATTGCCCCATCCAGTGTATTATATTCAGCTGTTTCTTGAAGACTTTCCGGTCAGTGGTAATTTCTATCATAATTAGAGTCTGTTAGATCCAGTCTGATTGATTACTTGTTAAAACGTTGCACTGTGTTTCTTTCAATACAATAGATGGTTTATATAATAAGTGTGGTAATGATTTTAAATATCCGGTTGGTTATATTCATTTCGATTAGCCCTCTCATAAATTGCGTCCTAACTCGTACCAGAGTGATTCTCAACTTCCAGAAGCTAAAAGTATCCGTCAATCCCAATAAATATATGTTTTCTTTTTATCTTTAAATTTAAAAAGATAATAGTTCTTCAGCATTATATGCAGTCATGTCTGACATATGCCAGAGAAGAATGGACAATTGGACAACAAACAGACAGAAATCTTTGAAGACATCAATGTAAAAATTATTTTTCCCAGAGCGTTATAAAATATGGGAGCCGCGATAGCTCAGTGGTTAACGAACTGGACTACAAAGGACAAGAGGTAGGGTTCAGTCCCAATCGACGGCTTCCGGTTCACCCAGCCTTTAATGGGTACCGGAATTTTTTCTGGGAAAGTAAAGCGGCACGGGCGTAATACCGACCACATTACCCCAAAAACTTATGTGCCGAAGGTCTGTACAATTTATTGTCACTAACACCATATTCCCTATACGCCACTTGGCGTGACGGGGGTACTTATTTAAAAAAAAATATAAAATGTGGGGGCCGTATTAGGTTGGTGAATAGAACAACTGCTGGACAAGAGGTAGGGTTCAATCCTGACCAACGGCTTACACCCAGATTCAATCAGCCTCAAATTGGTACCAGTTTTTTTCAGGAAGATAAAGCGGCGCGGGCGTAATACCGATTTCCATAAATCATGTGCCGAAACTCTATTACAAATATTGGCACTAACCTTTGCGTCACGTGACAGCGGCTCTTCACGTTGTATCTGCTTACTTTATAAAGTTGATGAAGGTACGAAGTGTGTGACTTTACCTTTCTCGAACATGACCGAACTCCTTTGAAGGACCTCGCTGGGTGATGACATCAGCCTTAGCAACAAAATGAATAAACGAGTTCACCTTACAAATGTTAATAAAAAAAAAAATTCTAGCATTTTTTCACGATTTTCTACGCCTGGATTGCCACGCCTTAAAATAATTTTTTTTTTTAATGTGTGTTGGTAACAGGCTAAAGAAGCGTGTCGCCGTGTTGCTGCTATTATTATTAATATTGTTGTTACTGCTGCGAACGACTGTTATTATTTCTGTTGTTATTCAAGAGGCTTCTGACATTGTTATGTGACACTAGTTGAATTCTGATTGGTGGATGTATAATAATACCAAGCCGCCCTGTAGCCCTGCACGCTTCTTTTGTACTTAAAATCTTTGGACAATAATAACTTGATGTATTTTAATAAGAGTTCGTGCGTACGCATACAAGGGATTTTCGCAGGAAATAAATAGTTCGCCAAATTGTTATTTCAAAAAAATGAAACAGGTTTCTATTGTGGAAGGAAACATTCACATAGAAGCTCAGCCTTGCCTAGCCTTTATATCCTGCTGAGATTTTTCTATCTATCTATTGACCTTTCGAGCCGTAACCGGCCCATAGGGCGTAGACCAAGATACACCTTCTCCTATATGAATTTTTTGTTCTAGCAGTTTTCTTTTAAAGATATTTTATCAAATCTCGCCATCTGTCTCTGTTCTGTGCAAGCAGTTCTATCTCATTGAGGGAGCCGATTCCTGCTGCTCTTGCCTCTCTCATCAATGTTCTTCTCAGTGTCTCCCTGGGTCTTCCTCTTTTTCTTTTACCTGTTGTTTCCCATATGAGGGCTTGCTTTGCTATTCGATTATTATCTCTTCTCATCACATGTCCAACGTATGACCATCGTCTTTTCTTTATTACTGAAGATATTAGTGGTTGATTGGCGATTTCTCTAATTTCCTCGTTTGTTTGAATTCGTTCCATTCTATACCAAGTATTTTCCTTAGACATTTATTTTCGAATGCGTTCAACTTTGTTTCTATATCTCTTGTTGTTTCCAGCTTTCACACGCATACGTAAGGGTTGATAGTACATTTGATTTGAATAGCCTAAGTTTTGTGTTTGTGCTAATGAGTTTTGATTTCCACAACTTTTCAAGGCTTCTGAAAGACATTGCTGCTTTAGCCAGTCTGATTCTAATTCTTTGCTCGTATCCCCTTCTCGATCAATGTGACTTCCAAGATAGATAAGTGATCGATCTCTTCTACTGGTTTGTTTTCCATGTATATTTTGTCACTTGTTGGATGTCACTGCTGAGATTTTTATTTGGCACAAATTGTACTGAAATTCCAGTTACGGTTGTTTCGTAAAGGGAGTGCAACAACACACCCTGTCCTTTCAATCATGCAAATTGTACAATTCAGTCACCAGTTCTGGTCTTCCTAGACGGTTTTGTAGGACAAATCGTCAACTATTTTAAGAAGCTATGAACCACAGTGAGGCTTATTACTGATTATTGTCTGCAATTTGCATCTGGAGAGAACGACAACGAAGAAGAAATGGAAATAAACAAATCTCTCACTTCGTGCTTTGAAGAATATGTAACCATCTTGCATATGTAACCATCTTGCATATGTAACAATCTTGCATATGTAACCATCTTGCATATGTAACCATCTTGCATATGTAACCATCTTGCATATGTAACCATTTTGCATATGTAACAATCTTGCATATGTATCCATCTTGCATATGTAACCATCTATCTTTTTTCTAAAAAAACTCTACAAATTATACATCTATCTTTCTCCTAAATAAAAGTCTACAAATTATACATCTATCTTTTTCCTAAAAAAAACCCACTGCAAATTATAAAGAGTATAGAGCCCCCGTCACGCCAAGTGGCGTATAGGGAATATGGTGTTAGTGACCATACATTTTACAGATCTTCGGCACATGAGTTTTGGGGTAATGTGTATTACGCTGGTGCCGCTTTACTTTCCCAGAAAAAAATCAGGTACCAATTTAAGGCTGGGTGAACCCGGAAGCCGTCGGTTGTAATCGAACCCTACCTCTTGTCCTTTGTAGTCCAATTCACTAACCACTGAGCTATCACGGCTCCCTCTACAAATTATACATCTATCTTTTACTAAAAAAAAGTCTACAAATTAAACATCTTTCTTTATCCTAAGAAAAGCTAACCGGGATTAGCTTATCCCATCAAACGAGAAAACAGTGATACATCAGGTCACTGAAATTCAGATGTACTGACATTTGTAGAATGAATGTTATGCTCATCAAATTATGTTACATTATATTTATATTTATCAAATCATCATCATCAAGTACCGGGCCTACTGGGGTAGGTGATCATGTCTCTCCGCAACTTTCGATCTCGGCAGCTATTTATCATTTCTGTTGTTGACCTTCTGCCAAGCCATTCTCTTAAGCTGTCTGTTATTTTTCTCTTTGCTTCCCTCTATCTCTTCGTCCCTTAATTTTTCCAGTTGTTACAATATGTTCCAGTTGTTCTCTTCTCATTACATGACCAAAAAATGATGATTGTTTCTTCCTAATATTGGAAATTAGCTCTCTTTTTGCTTTGACCTCTCTCAGAACATCTTTATTACTCTTCTTAGCTGTCCATGGTACTCTCAACATTCTTCTGTAAAACCACATTTCTACAGACTCCAGTGATTTTTTTTTCTGTTGTCCTATTGTCCATGATTCGCATCCATATGTTAAGACTGGCTCTACGTAACATTTAAGAACTGTTTTTCTTGTTTCTATTGTCAAAAGTGGATTGCATAGTGTCTTCCTCATTTTTTGGAAAGCTGCTTTTGCCTGAGCCATTCTGCATCTCACCTCTTTTGTACATCTTCCGTCTGAGGTTAACAAAGTTCCCAAATATTTAAATTCATTTACCTGTTTTAATATTGTTCCACTTATTGTTATTGTTTATTTTGCACTCAGGTGATGTCTTTTTCTTTGTTGTTACCATTACCTCTGTCTTTTTGCTATTAAGGCTGAGTCCTTTATTTTTGCTTTCTTTCACTATAATGTCCAACATTTCTTGTAACTCATTTTCACTCTTAGCGATTAAGACTGTATCATCAGCATACCTTAGATTATTTATATTATGACCTCCAATTGTTATTCCAGGCATGTCCCTTATGGATCTTAAAATAATCTCGCTATAAATATGAAACAAATCTGGTGACAGCACACAATCTTGTCTAACACCCTGTTTTATTTGTTGAAACATTCGCAATTGGTTTCAAGTTCTTATGGCCGCTGTTTGTTGCCAATACATGTTCTTTATTATTCTTATATCTTTGCTGTCTACGTTTATGCTTTCTAAAATTTTGATTATTTCTTGGTTCTTTATTTTGTCAAATGCCTAGGTGTAATCTATGAAACATAGGTATGAAACATCTGTTTTCACCTCTATGACTCTTTATACTAAAGATCTTATGATATAAATGGCATTGCTTGTTCCTTTATCTCTAACAAAACCACACTGTTCATCGCTAATTTCTGGACTGATTTTGTTTCGCACTCTTTGCATGATGATTCTTAGTAATACCTTAGTCATATGACTCATAAGGCTTATTCTGCGATGATCATCGCATTCAATCGCACCCGATTTCTTTGGTAGGGCTATGAATATTGATTTGAGCAGGTCGTCTGGTATATATCCGCTGTTGTAGATATCATTCAATATTTTTGTTATTATTTCTTTTTTTCAAATACAAATTTAAAAAAAGAGCAGAAATTTATTCGTGAGGTTCCGCGATTTTTGCCCATAAAACATCAAAGACATTAAACAAATAATAATAATAATCAATAAAAGTATAAACATTGTGTTCGCTACACACGTAATGGTCACGTCGCAGTAACGAGTTTGTTCCTTGCTATTTGAATCAGTTGCTAGATGCCTGCCGTTCAAGGTTTAACGTTTGGTATGGGATGACAAAAATGTGTGTGTGCGCTCGCGCGCGTGTGTGTGTGTGTGCGCAAAATCAGCGTTCTCATGGTCTTCTTTTATAGAAAAGTCCTCGCTGGTGGAAAACTAGAGAAGCTCTCGCTGGTGTGAAAACTAGAGAAGCTCTCGCTGGTGTGAAAACTAGAGAAGCTCTCGCTGGTGTGAAAACTAGAGAAGCTCTCGCTGGTGTGAAAACTAGAGAAGCTCTCGCTGGTGTGAAAACTAGAGAAGCTCTCGCTGGTGTGAAAACTAGAGAAGCTCTCGCTGGTGTGAAAACTAGAGAAGCTCTCGCTGGTGTGAAAACTAGAGAAGCTCTCGCTGGTGTGAAAACTAGAGAAGCTCTCGCTGGTGTGAAAACTAGAGAAGCCCTCGCTGGTGTGAAAACTAGATAAGCCCTCGCTGGTGTGAAAACTAGATAAGCCCTCGCTGGTGTGAAAACTAGATAAGCCCTCGCTGGTGTGAAAACTAGAGAAGCCTCGCTGGTGTGAAAACTAGATAAGCCCTCGCTGGTGTGAAAACTAGAGAAGCCCTCGCTAGTGTGAAAACTAGAGAAGCCCTCGCTGGTGTGAAAACTAGATAAGCCCTCGCTGGTGTGAAAACTAGAGAAGCGCTCGCTGTTGTGAAAATTAGAGAAGCCCTCGCTGGAGTGAAAACTAGAAAAGTCCTCGCTGGTGTGAAAACTAGAGAAGCCCTCGCTGGTGTGAAAACTAGAGAGGCCCTCGCTGGTGTGAAAACTAGAGAAGCCCTCGCTGGTTTGAAAACTAGAGAAACCCTCGCCGGTTGGAAAACTAGAGAAGCCCTCGCTGGTGTGAAAACTAGAGAAGCCCTCGCTGGTGTGAAAACTAGAGAAGCCCTCGCCGGTTGGAAAACTAGAGAAGCCCTCGCTGGTTTGAAAACTAGAGAAGCTGTCGCTGGTGTGAAAACTAGAGAAGCCCTCGCTGGTGTGAAAACTAGAGAAGCTCTCGCTGGTGTGAAAACTAGAGAAGCCCTCGCTGGTGTGAAAACTAGAGAAGCCCTCGCTGGTGTGAAAACTAGAGAAGCCCTCGCTGGTTTGAAAACTAGAGAAGCCCTCGCCGGTTGGAAAACTAGAGAAGCCCTCGCCGGTTGGAAAACTAGAGTAGTCCACGCTGGTGTGAAAACTAGAGAAGCCCTCGCTGGTGTGAAAACTAGAGAAGTTCTCGCTGGTGTGAAAACTAGAGAAGCTGTCGCTGGTGTGAAAACTAGAGAAGCTCTCGCTGGTGTGAAAACTAGAAAAGCCCTCGCTGGTGTGAAAACTAGAGAAGCCCTCGCTGGTGTGAAAACTAGAGAAGTTCTCGCTGGTGTGAAAACTAGAGAAGCTGTCGCTGGTGTGAAAACTAGAGAAGCTCTCGCTGGTGTGAAAACTAGAAAAGCCCTCGCTGGTGTGAAAACTAGAGAAGCCCTCGCTGGTGTGAAAACTAGAGAAGCTGTCGCTGGTGTGAAAACTAGAGAAGCTCTCGCTGGTGTGAAAACTAGAGAAGCTGTCGCTGGTGTGAAAACTAGAGAAGCTGTCGCTGGTGTGAAAACTAGAGAAGCTCTCGCTGGTGTGAAAACTAGAAAAGCCCTCGCTGGTGTGAAAACTAGAGAAGCCCTCGCTGGTGTGAAAACTAGAGAAGCTGTCGCTGGTGTGAAAACTAGAGAAGCTCTCGCTGGTGTGAAAACTAGTGAAGCTGTCGCTGGTGTGAAAACTAGAGAAGTTGTCGCTGGTGTGAAAACTAGAGAAGCTGTCGCTGGTGTGAAAACTAGAGAAGCCCTCGCTGGTGTGAAAACTAGAGAAGCCCTCGCTGGTGTGAAAACTAGAGAAGCCCTCGCTGGTGTGAAAACTAGTGAAGCTGTCGCTGGTGTGAAAACTAGAGAAGTTGTCGCTGGTGTGAAAACTAGAGAAGCTGTCGCTGGTGTGAAAACTAGAGAAGCCCTCGCTGGTGTGAAAACTAGAGAAGCCCTCGCTGGTGTGAAAACTAGAGAAGCCCTCGCCGGTTGGAAAACTAGAGAAGCCCTCGCCGGTGTGAAAACTAGAGAAGCCCTCGCTGGTGTGAAAACTAGAGAAGCCCTCGCTGGTGTGAAAACTAGAGAAGCCCTCGCTGGTGTGAAAACTAGAGAAGCCCTCGCTGGTGTGAAAACTAGAGAAGCCCTCGCCGGTTGGAAAACTAGAGTAGTCCACGCTGGTATGAAAACTCAGTTAATCTTGGAGAAGCCACGCCTACAGTGAGTAGAGAAAATGGTGATGCTATTGATGATAGTGCAGCAGGCACTTTCTCCTCAAGAAAGAATTCAGGAAAATAATTCACAAACTGTCTTTCTAGAATTCTAAATCTCTTATACAAACTCTGACTTTCAGTTCCACCTAAATTAACGTTGTCCATTCTGACATTTGCGTCACATTTGTAGATAAATAACAATTGTTCATCAGTGGTTTAAAGCTGCCATAAAATTTAGAATCACATTTGTTGATTAGATAGAGCATAAACACATATACGCGGTAGAAATTAGATTGAACATAAAATAAAAACACGACAGAAGTTAAATTGAACATAACCACACATACACAAACAGAAGTTTCGTAAAACATAAACACAAATACAATGCAGAAATAAGATAAAACATAAACACAAATACAATGCAGGAATTAGATAGAACATAAACACAAATACAATGCAGGAATTAGATAAAACATAAACACAAATACAATGCAGGAATTAGATAGAATATAAACACAAATGCAATGCAGGAATTAGATAGAATATAAACACAAATGCAATGCAGGAATTAGATAAAACATAAAGACAAATACAATGCAGGAATTAGATAAAACATAAACACAAATACAATGCAGGAATTAGATAGAATATAAACACAAATGCAATGCAGGAATTAGATAAAACATAAACACAAATATAATGCAGAAATTAGATAGAACATAAACACAAATACAATGCAGGAATTAGATAAAACATAAACACAAATACAATGCAGGAATTAGATAAAACATAAACACAAATACAATGCAGGAATTAGATAGAATATAAACACAAATGCAATGCAGGAATTAGATAAAACATAAACACAAATATAATGCAGAAATTAGATAGAACATAAACACAAATACAATGCAGGAATTAGATAAAACATAAACACAAATACAATGCAGGAATTAGATAAAACATAAACACCAATACAATGCAGGAATTAGATAAAACATAAACACAAATACAATGCAGGAATTAGATAGAACATTAACGCACTGAAAGGGCACAGGTTTAGACGCTGAATGTAAGAAACTATACAGCTCTCCAAATAGAGAGCATAGAGCTTACGTCAGCAAAGACATCTAATCGTATAACAACAATAACAGCAAATAGAGAAGCAGGGCAAATTATAAACAAAAACATATATAAAGTCAAAATAGTCAAGCCAGTTTAAACACTGGAAGATGAAGAAAAAACATTAAACTGATCTTGGAGGAGAGCTGCGTGCTGTTCATTTATCGATGTGAGTACTAGAGAGCAATAAAGAAGGAAACAATAAGACTCATCATTTCATAAAACACGTCTGGGATAAATTCTCAGATCACGTTTGCCAAACAAAATAAGTAATCAGAAAGGAAATTTTGCAATGATAACAAGTGTCCTTTGGGGTTTGAGAGACCACGTGATCAACAGTTTCTAGAATCAATCACAAGAGTTGACTTGCTGTAGATTTCGGAGGAAATTATAGAAGAGTAGTAGTCTAAAGAGAACCTAAGAGATAACAGTGAAGACAGAAATAAAAAGTGTGGCTCTGACGTCGGTTACTCTCTAAAAGATGGAAGACAACAATACGTCAATACGTCGATACGTCAAAATTATTGAGGGAACTTCCTAGACGAGAGACAGACAGACAAACTATGGACAATGGTATGTTTATGGGCTAGGGAAAATCTACAAACAACATAAATATGCAGAGAACAATAGACATTCTGAGCTAGGAATTAATTCGTACTCCATGACACAGCGCCTTGCCATGAGATATCTGCATTTCGGCACACATCCAGCCAAACAATCTAAAAAGGTTTCTACAACTGTGTCTATAAATGTACTCCTATGTAACCTCATGCTCTACTCACGGATGACACATGCATGAAGGACACGGCAAGTGACAGCAACTGTTTTAGGTTGCTTAGCTGGCAATGTGATGAAATACATGTCCGCCTGTGGCGCGGAGGGAGCCGCGATAGCTCAGTGGTTAGTGAACTGGACAACCACGGACAAGGGGTAGGGTTCGATCCCAACCGACGGCTTCTGGGTTCACCCAGTCTTAAATGGGTACCGGATTTTTTTTCTGGGAAAGTAAAGCAGCACGGGCGTAATACTGACCCCATTACTCCAAAAATCATGTTCTGAAGGTCTGTAAAATATAGGGTCACTAACACCATATTTCCCTATACGCCACTTGGCGTGACGGGGGTACTTTACTTTTTACTGTGGCACGGAGCTGTGTCGAGGAGTACGGGTTAGATCCCAGTTCGGGATGTCTATTGTTCTCTGTATTTTCCTGAGTTGTTTAGTGGATTTTTGCGAGTGCTCAATGCATACCGTTATCCCTAATCTGTCTGTTTATAAAGAATGGTCGTGCACTGTGTGCAATGATAACACGCGTTTGTGTTTCGTTCGACAAGATGCTATACGTCATGTCCGACTACTGCCTGCCTTGTCAGTCAGGGGTCAAGGACAAATTATCACCACAATACAACACATGTTAGTAAATGTGACGCAGCAACATTTGTTCTACATCATTGAAATAAAAAGATCTTTCGTTTATTTACAGTTGAATTATTATAATAGGACATGAAGTCACCCTTAATCGATCCTAATGTTTGTTCATCAAATTTCTGTACGGGTCAAACTCCACATACAACACCAGGGCTGAAAGCGATCAGAAACTCAAAGTTGACTGACTACATGCGACAGCATTAGTGAATCACGGCTAATTAACCCACTTTTTGGTGACTCTGATAATGGACTAACCATTCAGACAAAGTGAACAGCGTCGAGGTAGGAAGGCAAACCCGTGCTTAGAAACGCTTTCCCGAAGTCGAATGTGTTGGCCATGTGAGATGTTTTCGCAGCTTTCTATAAACCACAATACAACACATCGATTTACATACTTGTAACTATGGACGAGAAATCTTAGTTATTTATATAAAGTAGTACCAACTGGCAAAATAAAAGGAAAGAGAGATCGCGGGCGACAAAGAGAGAAAATACAGGATAGCTTGGTGTCATGGCTTGGAAAACAGTCGACAACAGAACTGATACGATGTACTGTAGATAGAAGATTGTGGACGGACATGATCACCTACGCCAACCGGTATGGCACATGATGATGATGAGTACAGTCTTCACTGAACAAACCCTACCCGCATTAATGTCTAAGGAAGTAAGTACCTGTCCAGAACTTTCTCTAACATAACTTTGTAGCTGCTTCTGGTACATATGTGTATGTAATAGCATTAACTATTTGTTTTGGCTGTAATTTATTAATTACTTGACAGCTAAAAAAATATCAAGTCCTTTGTTATACGACTTTTTAGTCGTGAAATTTTACTGTTGTCCTATTTTATGACTTTCCGCATTTGGCATTTTGCTTACAAGATACCTGTTTTGTTGAGCATTAAATAGCATTTGTTCGTCGTTCTGTGCTGCAATTTCTCCTAGGCCAAGTATACACAATAACGAACCACGCAGTCGTGCCTCGAGCAAACTTAATTTATTAGCAAGCGCTTTGTCGTCTAGACATCAAGCCGGTTTCTTTTATGACAACTAAATATAGTTAAGAGTGTTGCTTTGACAAAGACATCTTGTCTTGTAGCAGAATGAAACTGAACAAAAGGATTTGTGCACTGAGGAATGCAATATTTGTTGCGCTTATGTTGTTCAGTACAACATTTACACTAAAAAATTAATCTTCTTGTGACATATCTCGTTCTGTCTCTTCTTGTGACATATATCATTCTATATCTTCTTGTGACATATCTCGTCTTGTCTCTTCTTGTGACATATCTCATTCTATATCTTATTGTGACATATCTCATTCTAACTCTTCTTGTGACATATCTCGTCTTGTCTCTTCTTGTGACATATCTCGTTCTGTCTCTTCTTGTGAAATATCTCGTTCTGTCTCTTCTTGTGACATGTCTCGTTCTGTCTCTTCTTGTGACATATATCATTCTATCTCTTCTTCTGATATATCGCGTTCTATCTCTATTTGTGACATATCCCGTTCTATCTCTTCTTATAACATATCTCGTTCTATCACTTTTTGTGACATATCTCATTCTATCTATTCTTATAACATATCTCGTTCTATCTATTCTTATAACATATCTCGTTCTATCACTTTTTGTGACATATCTCATTCTATCTCTTCTTATAACATATCTCGTTCTATCACTTTTTGTGACATATCTCATTCTATCTATTCTTGTGACATATCTCATTCTATCTCTTCTTGAGACATATCTCGTTCTATCTTTTCTTGTGACATATCTCGTTCTATCTCTTCTTGTGACATATCTCCTTCTATATCTTCTTGTAACATATCTCATTCTATCTCTTCTTGTGACATATCTCATTCTATCTCTTCTTGTGACATATCTCATTCTATCTCTTCTTGTGACATATCTCGTTCTATCTCTTCTTGTGACATATCTCGTTCTATCTCTTCTTATAACATAGCTCGTTCTATCTCTTCTTGTAAAATATATCTTTTTATCTCTTCTTGTGACATATCTCATTCTATCTCTTCTTGTGACATATCTCATTCTATCTCTTCTTGTGGCATATCTCCTTCTATATCTTCTTGTAACATATCTCATTCTATCTCTTCTTGTGACATATCTCATTCTATCTTTTCTTGTGACATATCTCATTCTATCTCTTCTTGTGACATATCTCGTTCTATCTCTTCTTGTGACATATCTCGTTCTATCTCTTCTTATAACAAGCTCGTTCTATCTCTTCTTGTGACATATCTCGTTCTATCTCTTCTTATAACATAGCTCGTTCTATCTCTTCTTGTAAAATATATCTTTTTATCTCTTCTTGTGACATATCTCCTTCTATATCTTCTTGTAGCATATCTCATTCTATCTATTCTTGTAACGTATATCAGTCTTATATTGTAACAAATCTCATTTTATCACTTTTTGTAACATATCTCATTCTATCTATGCTTGTAACATATCTCATTCTATCTATGCTTGTAACATATCTCATTCTATCTATTCTTGTAACGTATATCAGTCTATCACTTCTTGTAACATATCTCATTCTATCACTTCTTGCGACTTCAACATGTTTTTTTCCCAAGCAGCTTATCCCACATATTGGGTCCTTCCTTATTCAAGTCCACGTCCACAATATATGCACAGTAAATACACACACACACAGATAATTAACAAACACGCAGTACTACAAGTGGTCCACGCCCACTCTTATCTCCCTGCATTATTTGTTATTATTAACCCATTCATTCCACGAGATCAGATTTATGGTCCACATTTTTCTTTTATTTAGACGAGAACCTATCGTTATGGTTGTGCAGAAAACCTGAAATAAAGCGAGGCTGCTTTTAAAACAGTGGAGTGAATGTGCATAAGTTATGTAGAGGTGTCGTAGAAGTGATGACAGGGGGGAGAAAGTGAAAGGAAAATAATAAGCGAGAATGTCTACAGTAAAAAAAAAAGTAAAGTAAACCCGTCACGCCAAGTGGCGTATAGGGAATATGGTGTAAGTGACCATATATTTTTGCAGACCTTCGGCATATGATTTTTGGGGTAATGTGGTCGGTATTACGCCCGTGCCGCTTCACTTTCCCTGAAAAAAATCCGGTACCCATTAAAGGCTGGGTGAACCCGGAAGCCGTCGGTTGGGATCGAACCCTACCTCTTGTCCTTTGTTGTACAGTTCACTCACTAACCACTGAGCTATCCCGGCTCCCTGAAAGTCTACAGCTTTGAGATAATGAAAAGTGGCATGCGAGGAAAATTGTTGTTGCTGTCAAAGTTATCTTAGACGGTGATATAAATAATGACACAAATAAAAACAATTCCCAAGAGAATAAAATGGGTACTTACCTTAAATACATCAGTTTAAAAAAAAAAAGTAAAGTACCCCTGTCACGCCAAGTGGCGTATAGGGAATATGGTGTTAGTGACCTTAAATTTTACAGACCTTCAGCACATGATTTTTGGGGTAATGTGGTCGGTATTACGCCCGTGCCGCTTCACTTTCCCAGAAAAAATCCGGTACTCATTTAAGGCTGGGTGACCCCGGAAGCTAGTGACCACTAGTACATCTCACACTGCTTCCAGCGAGAATCGAACCCGGGTTGTCCGAACGTCGGTAGCTTAGTCGGATGGTTTTCCCAACAAGGCTACCGAGGCCTCCTTTTAAATAGAAGAAAACGAGAAAGATGGAAGATGGTAGTCACGTCGTGCAGCTCATGAAGAATACGGTTGTTGTGCAAATATTTTGTTTTACCATAAATTCATTTTGGGGTCAGCATTACATCAGAGCCGTCTTTGTTACTCAGAGACAAAGATAAGGTTATCTTGGTGAAGAAGCATTCAATCTGCAGTAGCCAAAAATATATAGTAGGCAAAATTAGCAATTCCTTCGGAAGCCATCAAAGCAGATATCAACACCTCTACCAAGATGCTACATAATCTATTAGATACAATTTGGGAGAGGGAAGAAATACCTAAAGACTGGAAAGAAGGTTATATGATCAAACTACTAAAGAAAGGAAGTTTACAGGAGCGCACAAATTATAGGGGAATTATGCTACTATCAGTGCCAGGAAAAATAGTAAGCAAAATCATTCTGGAGAGACTAAAAGAGGCCATAGAGAAACATTTGAGAGATGAACAAGCAGGTTTTAGGAAGAACAGATCATGTGCTGATCAAATAACTACTCTACGTATAATAGTTGAACAAAGTTTAGATCTACAGTTCCCACTTTATATTGGATTCATAGATTACGAAAAGGCATTTGATAGTTTAGACAGAGGAGTGCCTTGGAAGTTGCTGTGTCATTACAGAATACCCATAAAGTTAATTAACCTGATCAAAACAATGTATGAAGGAATTAAATGTAGTAGCGATGCGAAGACTTCGCATCTCTACGCATCTTGGTGCATCTTGATGCCTTTACCTCAATTAAATGTAGTGTGGTGCATGAAGGGCAGCTTACAGGAGCATTTGAAATAAGAACAGGAGTAAGGCAAGGATGCCTTCTGTCTCCATTTATCTTTCTACTGGCCATAGATTGGATTATGAAAATAACTCAAAACTACGGAAATGGAATCCAGTGGTCACTGACCAAACAACTTGATGATTTAGACTTTGCTGATGACATAGCTCTCCTATCACACAGCCATCAACAGATGCAGGATAAAATGAGCATACGATGAAAGATCACAACAGCTTGGACTGAAAATTAATAGACATAAGACCAAAATTATGAGAATTAATGCAGTTGGCAATAACCAAATAAAACTAGGAGAAATACCTCTACTAGACGTACAATCTTGCATATATCTGGGTAGTAATATAGATAAACAGTAATATAGATCATCAATAGCCAGCAAAATTGGGCTTGAGGTCAATCATGAAAAGACTAAAGTCATGAAAAGTTTAATTCCAACAAGTGACAAAATATACATGGAAAACAAACCAGTAGAAGAGATCGATCACTTCATCTATCTTGGAAGTCACATTGATCGAGAAGGGGATACGAGCAAAGAAATTAGAATCAGACTGGCTAAAGCAGCAATGTCTTTCAGAAGCCTTGAAAAGTTGTGGAAATCAAAACTCATTAGCACAAACACAAAACTTAGGCTATTCAAATCAAATGTACTATCAACCCTTACGTATGCGTGTGAAAGCTGGAAAACAACAAGAGATATAGAAACAAAGTTGAACGCATTCGAAAATAAATGTCTAAGGAAAATACTGGTATAGAATGGAACGAATTCAAAACAAACGAGGAAATTAGAGAAATCGCCAATCAACCACTAATATCTTCAGTAATAAAGAAAAGACGATGGTCATACGTTGGACATGTGATGAGAAGAGATAATAATCGAATAGCAAAGCAAGCCCTCATATGGGAAACAACAGGTAAAAGAAAAAGAGGAAGACCCAGGGAGACACTGAGAAGAACATTGATGAGAGAGGCAAGAGCAGCAGGAATCGGCTCCTCAATGAGATAGAACTGCTTGCACAGAACAGAGACAGATGGCGAGATTTGATAAAATATCTTTAAAAGAAAACTGCTAGAACAAAAATTCATATAGGAGAAGGTGTATCTTGGTCTACGCCCTATGGGCCGGTTACGGCTCGAAAGGTCAATAGATAGATAGATAGAATATAGATAAAGAGGGAGGAACAGAAAATGATACCAAAATAAGGATGCCAAAAGCAAGAAGAGCTTTTGTTGCACTGGGAAACATATGGAAATCCACAGAAGTTAGGTTAAATACAAAAATAAAAATGTTCAACTCCAATGTTAAGTCAGTCCTATTATATGGCTGTGAAACATGGAGAACAACAAAATTGACAATCATGAAGATAAAGACTTTCATTAATGGATGCTTACGCAGAATAAAAGGATGGAAATGGCAGGACAAAATCACTAACATATAATTATGGAAATGTACCAGTCAAATACAAGTAGGTAAAGAGATACAGCGAAGACAACGGCGCTGGATAGGACACACACTGCTAAAGCCAACTGAAAGTGTTACACGATAGGCCCTTTCTTGGAATCCCCAGGGGAAAAGACAAAGAGGGAGACCAAGAAATTCTTGGAGAAGACAGATAGAAGCAGAGATGCAGATGATGGGGAAAACATGGAATGATCGTAAAAGAAAGGCAAGAAACAGAACGACTTGGAAAGTGTTTGTTGAAGACCTATGCTCCACAGGGAACTGAAAGGTAGAAGAAGAAGAAATTTAGCAATGACTTCAACAGTTATTTGCTCATATAACATGTAGATCAGTGAACACTTGAATACCAAATCCGAATAACTAGGATGTAAAGTTGTAACTATTTAGATACAGTATTCTACACACAAGACATGCACTAAAATATTAACGAAACATTCTCATCCGTACACTTAAAAAAACGACATAGCATTATATGTGCGCACAGGCTAAAAAATAACAAAGCATTATATATGTGGACATGCTAAAAATAACGAAGCTTTATATACGTGGACATGCTAAAAATAACAAAGCATTATATATGTGGACATGCTAAAAATAACGAAGCTTTATATATGTGGACATGCTAAAAATAACAAAGCATTATATATGTGGACATGCTAAAAATAACGAAGCTTTATATATGTGGACATGCTAAAAATAACAAAGCATTATATATGTGGACATGCTAAAAATAACGAAGCTTTATATATGTGGACATGCTAAAAATAACAAAGCATTATATATGTGGACATGCTAAAAATAACGAAGCTTTATATATGTGGACATGCTAAAAAATAACAAAGCATTATATATGTGGACATGCTAAAAATAACGAAGCTTTATATATGTGGACATGCTAAAAATAACAAAGCTTTATATATGTGGACATGCTAAAAATAACAAAGCATTATATATGTGGACATGCTAAAAATAACAAAGCATTATATATGTGGACATGCTAAAAATAATGAAGCTTTATACGCGTGCACGCGTAAAAACTAACGAAGATTTATATTTGTGCGCACTTTAAAAAAGTACAAGGCATCATTTATATATCTGCACATTAAAAAGGTAAGGTATCACTATGCACACTTTAAATTAGTAAGGTACAACTATGTGCACATTAAAATAGTAAGGTACTACTATGTGCACATTAAAATAGTAAGGTACTACTATGTGCACATTAAAATAGTAAGGTACTACTATGTGCACATTAAAATAGTAAGGTACTACTATGTGCACATTAAAATAGTAAGGTACTACTATGTGCACATTAAATAGTAAGGTACTACTATGTGCACGTTAAAATAGTAAGGTAC
This sequence comes from Megaustenia siamemsis, assembly GCA_032433765.1. NCBI lineage: Eukaryota > Metazoa > Mollusca > Gastropoda > Stylommatophora > Ariophantidae > Megaustenia > Megaustenia siamemsis. The sequence goes on along the minus strand of JAVIAB010000073.1, from coordinate 36,861,697 downwards.
AACTATGTGCACATTAAATAGTAAGGTACTACTATGTGCACATTAAAATAGTAAGGTACAACTATGTGCACATTAAAATAGTAAGGTACTACTATGTACACATTAAAATAGTAAGGTACTACTATGTGCACATTAAAATAGTAAGGTACTACTATGTGCACGTTAAAATAGTAAGGTACTACTATGTGCACATTAAAATAGTAAGGTACTACTATGTGCACATTAAAATAGTAAGGTACTACTATGTGCACATTAAATAGTAAGGTACTACTATGTGCACATTAAATAGTATGATACTACTATGTGCACGTTAAAATAGTAAGGTACTGCTATGTGCACATTAAATAGTAAGGTATTACTATGTGCACATTAAATAGTAAGGTACTACTATGTGCACATTAAATAGTAAGGTACTACTATGTGCACGTTAAAATAGTAAGGTACTGCTATGTGCACATTAAATAGTAAGGTACTACTATGTGCACATTAAATAGTAAGGTACTGCTATGTGCACATTAAATAGTAAGGTACTACTATGTGCACATTAAATAGTAAGGTACTACTATGTGCACATTAAATAGTAAGGTACTACTATGTGCACATTAAATAGTAAGGTACTGCTATGTGCACATTAAATAGTAAGGTACTACTATGTGCACATTAAATAGTAAGGTACTACTATGTGCACATTAAATAGTAAGGTACTGCTATGTGCACATTAAAATAGTGGTCTTCTTTTTCACTTTTCCATATACAGCGTACAGTCAGGTACCAAGGGAAACAAAAATGATTTAGCTTCTGCTGACCTGCATGGTATTGGTCTCAGCTATTGTCTTGTTACAAAGTTGTAGAATTTCATCGACGTTCGAATGTCAACTTATTATTGGTCGGTCTCAAGTAATGTGGACCTTAAGTTTAGTTTAGTGGAGAGATTGTCTTCATTACATTGACAGACAGTTGATATAAAGCAATCATGATTTGTTAGTAGTTTGTTAATAAATTTATTATTGGTTTCTTATGCTGCATGATGTGATAATGATAATAATAGTAACAACAATAATAATAATAGTAGTAAGACACTTGATATGTACACACGGAAATAACAGTAGGGTATTATATATGTGCTAAGAATAATAATAATACTAAAGTAGTATGTATGTATATGCTAAAATAATAGTAAGGTAATATATGCGCATGTCAATAACAGTAAAGTAATATGTGCAAATTCGAAAGGCGAATATAGCAGACCACCGTGAAAGCGATTGGAGCCTCATCATGTACTATAGTCCAGAGGGAGCCAGGGAGAGGAATTCGAACTTATGTCGGCGGAAAGATCTTAAAATAAGTACTTGCAATGTTAGGACTCTATATCAAGAAGGGAAATTATAAAATCTGATTCAAGAAGCAGAACGAATAAACATAGATATTTTAGGCATATCAGAGACAAGATGGAAAGAATGTGGGTGCATAGAGGACGAAAAATATACATTTATATACTCAGGAAACACAATAGAACATCAAAGGGGGGTAGGAATACTGATAAAAAGAGAGCTACAAAAATATATAAGTAACCAGTAGACATACAGTGTTAGGATTATACTACTCAAGTTGAAAGCAAAACCATTCGACATAGCAATAATACAGACATATGCACCTACTCAAGACTACACAGATGAACAAATAGAGGCATACTATGAAGACCTAAATAAAGTTATGAAGCAAGTGAAATCTTCAGACATCTTGATTGTAATGGGTGACATGAACGCTTAAGTAGGAAAAGGTAGATATAAGACAATTATAGGAAATCATGGTTTAGGAAAAAGAAATGACAGAGGAGAAAGATTAATACAATTCTGTGAAGAAAACAGGCTGATAATATGTAACACCTACTTTGAGCAAGAGAAAAGGAAACTATACACATAGAAAAGCCCTGGAGATAAGAAGAGGAATCAAATAGATTACATAATGATAAAAGAAAGGTTCTGTAACAGCGTAAAGAAAGCCAAAACCTACACAGGAGCAGATATTAATTCGGATCACAAACCTGTAATGATTAAAATGAAAATGAAACTAAAGAGAAACAAGCAAAAGTCTAATTCATCAACAAATCCACTAGATATAACAGCTTTAAATCAAAAAAGGTATTAAAGATACCTATACAAAACAAGTAAAGAACGCATACCAGAAGCTGCTAGAAGAAGGAATTGAACAATACAGAAGAGAAAATCCTGATGAAAAAGTAACAATCAAATGGTAATGCATAAAGAAAAGCATACAAGAAACCTGTGACACCTTACCCAAAAGAGAAAAAAAACAAAAATGGATAACTAACAACATCTTAGAAAAAATGGAAGAAAGGAGATAAGCGAAGGACACTGCCCAATACAATAAAATAGATAATGAGATGCGCAAAATGTACAAAAAGGCAAAAGAAGACTGGCTCAGCCAAAAATGTATAGAAATAGAAACTATGGAAAGCAATAGACTTAAGAAGAATGCACACAGAAATAAAGAGAATGACTTATACAAATTAAAAAAGTCACAAAAGGTAGATGCACTGCAGACAAAAAAGGAAAAATGCTAACAGACAATAAGGATATTATAGATAGATGGCAGGGATATATAACAGAACTATTTCAGGATCAAAGGGACAAGAAACCAGTTATAAAATGTACATCAGGCTATAAAATCTTAAAATATGAGATGGAAAAAAGCTATAAAAACAATGAAAAGGGGAAAAGCAGCAGGACTTGACAGCATACAGATATAGATGCTACAGGCACTAGAAGATTTTGGCATTGAAGTGATTACAGACATATGCAACGACATATACCACACAGGATACATACCAAATGAACTAAAAACATCAACTTTCATTGCATTGTCTAAAAATAATGGTGCAGTTGAATGCAGTGACTTTAGAACAATAAGACTAATGAGCCATGTTACAAAAATCTTGCTAAAAGTTATACAAGGAAGGATTCAGAATAAAATCAATACTGAATTAGATGAGTAGCAATTTGGATTTAAGAAAAATAGCGGCACAAAGGAAGCCATATTCTGCATGAGAACATTAATAGAAAAGTACACAGAAGTAAACAAACCAATATATGCCTGCTTCATAGACTACACCAAAGCTTTTGATGGAGTACACCACAAACAACTTATAGAGTGCCTAAAAGAGATACATCTAAATGACATGGACATAAGACTAATATGTAATTTATACTGGGAGCAAACAGCAATAATAAAATATAACAAAGAGAACTCTACACCAATTGATATAAAAAGAGGAGTAAGACAGGGATGCATCCTATCACCAAGCTTGTTCAATCTATACACTGAGCAAATCTTTAAAAACATCATAGAGATGCCAGGCCTACACATTAATGGAAAGATAATCATTAACCTAAGATATGCTGACGATACTGTTCTACTAGCAGAAAATCCTAAAGATCTATAACAATTACTTAATGAAATAAACACGACAAGCAAAAATATGGACTAGATATGAATATCAAAAAGACTAAAACTATGATCATAAACAAAGAAAATACTCAAAACCCACAAGTGGATATCAAAATTGAAAGAATAGACCTGGAGACAGTTCAGAACTACAGCTACCTTGGGCATACTATAACCAGTGATGGAAAATGTACAACTGAAATAAACAAAAGAAATAGGAATGGCAAAAAGTCATTTTAATGTCATGAAGAACATACTAACATCAAAACAAATAACACCAGGACTAAAACTAAGAATAACAAAATGCTACATCTTCTCAATATTCCTATATGGTGCAGAAACATGGACATTAAACAAGAAAACATAACAGAGAACTGAAGCCTTTGAAATGTGGATATATAGAAGAATAGGAAGAATTGGGTGGAAGGAAAAGAAAACAAACGATAAAGTCTTAAAACAACTGAAAATGAAAAGAGAACTACTAAGCACAATTCAAACAAGACAAATGCGATTTTTTTGCCATGTTAAAAGACACAACAGCCTACTAAAAGTAATCCTGGAGGGAAAAATACAAGGTAAAAGAGGCAGAGGCAGACCAAGACTAACATGAACGAGTAACATCAAAAGATGGACAAATCAGCCTATGACAACCTGCACCATTAAAGCAAGAGACAGAGCAGAACTCCATGGTAGCCAACTTTCGTTGCGGAGAAGGCACTCGATGATGATGATGAATATGTGCAAACTAAAAATAACAGTAAAGTAATATGCAAGTGCACATTGAAATCATAATAAAGTAATGTGTATGCACGCACAGAAATGAAATTGTCAGTGTGTAAATAGTTTAGGATAATGTATACTTGATCAGGTTGTTGTAGAAAAATGCATAGGGGGGGGGGGGGGGGGGGGGGGGGGGGGGGGGGGGGGACTGGTTGGTCTCGAGGCTAAACGCCGGCCTCGAGACAGAGAGATTGTGGGTTCAAATCCCGGCTACAACGGTTGAGATTTTTATTTATGATTTCTCTCTGCGGCAGTTATTTTATTCTACGAAGGGGGTAGGATTGACATATAGGTCGTGTCGCTCGTCACTGCAATAACATAATTTACTGTTGGCAAGTTATTTTATTATACGAAGGGGATAGGGTAGACGGTCTAGTATCTTACTCAAGAATGCCTAATAGAGGCGGTATGCTCTATGTGGGAACTTTCTGAACACATTGATACGTTTAGAGCGAAAAAAAGCACATTGAACGCTGAAATGCAGCGAAAGTTAGACCCTATGAGAACAAGACTTAACAACAAGTTGTGACTGAGGAAAAACATTATTTAGGGGATGTGAGTTACAAACCAACATTCTCATTTAACTCCGTCATTCAGTGACATGATATTGCTACTTAGATCAAACAATGTCTGGCGGAATGAAGTAATTCTGCTGAAGTAATTGTAACACTTGCACTTTTCCTATTTATATATGTCACGAAGTGACGTGGGAAGATGTCATCTTCTATCCTAAAGTGTGGTGCCATCTGTTGTTTTCCCGAACCTCTGTACTGTCGTCTTCTATCCTAAAGTGTGGTGCCATCTGTTGTTTTCCCGAACCTCTGTACTAAAGGTAAAGTAAAGGTAAAGTACGAGACTTGAACCGGCGTCTTAGCACGCGAGTTTACACCCATATGTGCTCGGCCGCCTATCCAGAAATGTTCGGATATTTCTGTATAGTGTAGCCTCAAGCATCGAAACTCAGATGCGAAGCGACATTCCTCACCTTCCCAGGATAATATCCTGGTACCCATTTCTGCCAACGGCTGGGTCGACCGTCGGGGTATTTTTTTTCCAACCACGAGTACAATTCACACTGCTCCCAGTGGGAATCGAACACGGGTTGTCCGAACGTCGGTAGTCCAGTCGGGTGGTTTTCCCAACTAGGCTACTGAGGCCCCCAGTACAGACGACCTCTGTACTGTCGTCTTCTATCCTAAAGTGTGGTGCCATCTGTTGTTTTCCCGAACCTCTGTACTGTCGTCTTCTACGCACTCGGTAACCGGAACCATCGTTTGATGTGTGCCCGTAGCGGTAACTGACTAGAAAGCAAACATTTATTTGAAAGGTGAAAATGGGTACGAAATATTTGTTTATGAGAACGTAGGTTGGACGAGGAACATTGACCACATCGCCCATAAATTTTCCCGTGGTCAAAATAAAAACAAACCAATTCTTTTACATTTGATACGCCAAAGTTATACGCCTTTTCCTGAACTAATTTGCAGTTTAATAAAAGTTAAAAAAAATTTTTTAAAGTTATTTTTATTTAATTGATGAAATAAATAATTAGCTTAATTAATTAGCTTAATTAATAAAATAATGTACTTATTTTTTTCAGGTCGAGTTGCTAATCAGTCAACAACTCATTGTTGGTCGCGTGTCCGTGAGGTCGAAAAAAGTGTATGAGGTCTAAAGATCTCAGTTCCCTTTTTTCAAACCGAGGGATAAGAAAGAGGAGAGACTTTGATTAATTCGATAAATCATGTATCGCATACATAAACTTAAGTTGAGTTTTTCTTCTCAACCCAGTTGAAAGAGGCCTTTATATCAATCCTCTAATCACAGCCACTCTACTGCTCCCAACTTTTGTCTGTTTGACATTGCCTTAATAAGATACATTAAAGTAAAGCAGTTTAATAAAATAAAAATAAAGAGTCAATCTGCGGAACAAAATAATTAACGCTTCTTCTTTTACAAAGAGGTGAACTAAAAAAAAATGATATAAATAGTCGTACATAAAAGATACGGTTTTTAATGTCATGAAATCTGATAACGCGACAGGTATTTCATCGTAATATCAAGATTAACAACGCTCTGACCTGCTCGAATACAGAAATAGAGCAGTATAAAAAGAGAAAGCCAGGAGTAGATAAGATCATTTTTGTCAGGGTTGTCAGTCAAGACGTAGCCTTAGCTCGGATGTTGGGTAAAGATCACATTAGATCCTCTTATAAAAAGTGGTTCAGAAAAATGTCGAAATATTTTCTGTATCTCACCATCATTTTAATGATTTAAGTTTCAAATCTGAATTAAACTGCGAAATAAACGTACAATATAAAGCCAATTTATCGTCCATAAATAACATATTTCAAGCCTACACATGTACACTGTACTTTACACTTCATTCTGCCTGTATTCACTAACATGGAACGTTTCTTTTTCGATGTTGTGTTTTGCATCCCTTGATAATAATGGAGCCATTCATGTAATGGAAATAAAAGATATAGACACCCCCCCCCCCACCCCCGTGGTGTTTAGGGAGCCACGAGCTTGTATATTCTTCTTTGTTGTATTCAATTACCTCTTCATCGTCCACCCTTAAACAGGCTTAGATACGTAATTGTGTCATTTACAGCAAGCTGCGACATCTTGCGCCTTTCACTAAAGAAAAACACTTACAATGCATATTTGAGTACATGGTCCCATTCACTCTTCGATCCTTATTTTCTTGGTCAGTCTGATTAGTCTTTTTCCAAACCCACGACAGAAAAGTGAAGTGGGATTAGTCTATTTCCAAACCCACGACAGAAAAGTGAAGTGGGATTAGTCTATTTCCAAACCCACGACAGAAAAGTGAAGTGGGATTAGTCTATTTCCAAACCCACGACAGAAAAGTGGAGTGGGATTAGTCTATTTCCAAACCACGACAGAAAAGTGGAGTGGGATTGTATTGTAGCATCTCGTCTAAAAGGCATTGTATGGTTACGTCAGATTACTGTTGTCGCACAAGTTAAACATTTGCACAAGTCCATTCAAGCTAATAAAGATTATAGGAAACCGATAGAGAGTTAGCACGATCAAAGCAGATAATTGCTGAGCCGTAAGAAACATGTCGAAAACCAACGTTGGGCGGATTGACTAGACTGACTATGTAAGGAAACTGTAGTTAGCTTTCGGGGTTCGGCTTAGATGACACGCAGAACATCCAGAGAGGACTGACTGGAATAGGTCTTTAGACAAGAGAGGATCCAGAGAGATTTCTTAGATTGAGTTTTCATTTAGACAGAGCTGTTTCAAAGGGAAGAGATTTAGCAATATGTAGATATTTTGGATCTTTGAAGAGATAAGTGCTTAATAGGGATATCAGAGCTAGGAGCACAGAAGTAATTTTATCGTGTTTTGTGTGTGTGTATGTGTGTGTGATTTTACGCTAAGTTAAAGAAGTTATGTGAATTTATTTATAGAATATGGGAGAGTGTCATAACACCGGCGGTAGCCTTACACACATAGTTTATACTAACGATATAGTTTGAAAGATGTTTAGACCATCAGGGCCAATATCATGTTTCAGTGAGCAACTTTTATATACAATCAAGCTATTTATCCACGTGAGTTATTAAGTGAAACTAAAGAACTGCGTGAATAAATATTTATACAAGATCTATACGATGTCTTGAGTCATCATATGGTGTTTCAAATACAAGTGTTGTTCATACAATTTTGACTTACACATTCTCTATTGTGTGTATAATTATTCACGTTGTATTCGTCACTGTTACACTTGATCATGTCTGGTTCACTGCTTTTAACGTCAGCATTCAGTTATGGGTTGTGACGGGCCTCCATTCCATGTGCAATTAGACGCAGACCGACTCTGTGTGTTTTAATACTACAGGTGAATGCCGTGTAACCTGGAGAACGACACAAACAAAAGCTGTACTTATCTCTAGAATGTGGCTACCCTATCCCAAAAAGCGGTTGTATTTACCTCTAGAATGTGACCACCCTATCCAAACAGCGCTGTATTTACCTCTAGAATGTGGTCACCCTATCCCAAACAGCGGCTGTATTTACCTCTAGAATGTGGCCACCCTATCCCAAACAGCGGCTGTATTTACCTCTAGAATGTGGCCACTCTATCCCAAACAGCGGCTGTATTTACCTCTAGAATGTAGCCACCCTATCCCAAACAGCGGCTGTATTTACCTCTAGAATGTGGCCACCCTATCCCAAACAGCGGCTGTATTTACCTCTAGAATGTGGCCACCCTATCCCAAACAGCGGCTGTATTTACCTCTAGAATGTGGCCACTCTATCCCAAACAGCGGCTGTATTTACCTCTAGAATGTGGCCACCCTATCCCAAACATTGGCTGTATTTACCTCTAAAATGTGAGCACCCTATTAAAAAGAGTGGTGAAATGGTCCATGCTGTTAACCAGCACCAGACAAACACCAGCATCATGGTAGCTTTACTTTATGATAACTTAGTCCCTGGTTAGCTTTTATTGCACTATAATATCTGTATTATTATATTATATTATATTATATTATATTATATTATATTATATTATATTATATTATATTATATTATATTATATTATATTGTATTGTATTGTATTGTATTGTATTGTATTGTATTGTATTGTATTGTATTGTATTGTATTGTATTATATTATATTATATTATATTATATTATATTATATTATATTATATTACATCACATCGTATCGTATTGTATTGTATTATATTATGGTACGTTATATTACGTTATATTTTATATTTATTGTATATCTTGTTTCAGGTGAGATGCAGAATGGCTCAGGCAAAAGCAGCTTTCCAACAAATGAGGAAGATACTATGCAATCCATTTTTGACAATAGAAACAAGAAAAAGAGTTCTTAAATGTTATGTAGAGCCAGTCTTAACATATGGATGCGAATCATCGACAATAGGACAACAGACAAGAAAATCACTGGAGTCTGTAGAAATGTGGTTTTACAGAAAAATGTTGAGAGTACCATGGACAGCTAAGAAGAGTAATGAAGATGTTCTGAGAGAGGTCAAAGCAAAAAGAGAGCTAATTTCCAATATTAGGAAGAAACAATCATCATTTTTTGGCCATGTAATGAGAAGAGAACAACTGGAATATATTGTAATAACTGGAACAATTGAGGAACGAAGAGATAGAGGGAAGCAAAGAGAAAAAATAACAGACAGCTTAAGAGAATAGCTTGGCAGAAGGTCAACAACAGAAATGATAAATAGCTGCCGAGATCGAAAGTTGTGGAGAGACATGATCACCTACGTCAGTAGACTCGGTACTTGATGATGATATCTTGTTTCGGTTATTTCCTTGAAGAAAATATCTGGCCATAACATTGTTTTTGTCAGTGGCGTATACTGGTTTTGGGGTCTGAGCCACCGTTGGCATAATAAATAAAGACATACATTATATTCAGTAGGCTAACATGAAGTAATATTTGCTAACGACATCACTACATTTTAAATTACTTAGTTATTTATATGTAAATTCTATCCGTCTTTTTTGGGACGAAAATGTCTCGATGACTTTGTCATTGAAAGTACTGTTGGGTTGGTTTCCAAGTTTCTGAAGGAATGATTTCTCATTGGACATTTATGACAAACCTGATACGCGTTCTTGTGTCTGAGTTGAGCGACAATAAAGTTTTATTCTCTTTTATAATACACTACATTCGCGTATGGTAAAAATAAAGACTTCTCAATTTTTGTTCATAAACCGATAGCTCGTAGCGCTGCTGTCTATTGGCAGTTGAGATATCTATAGCCTAAATAAAAAAAAATAAATGGCGCATAACGTAGTTATAAATAGGTAAGGAAGTTCCAGTAATCAGACATAGTTTAACTTTCACTTTCTAATTGTCTAGCGCTAAAAATAACCCATGAAACCGCATTCTGTATAGGAAGCTTCAGCCGTATTCTTTTCGCTGCCTTTTCTGAATGTCAAGGTCGTTAATTTACTAGTGCCGATAGATGAGAAATGTACCTCAAGTCACTAGCGGATTCAATCTACTATCGTAGAGTAGTTTCTGTTTCATTCACAACCGTTATAGTGGCCAGAGAAAAACCTTGCGTTAATAAATGCAAACCAAAACAAATAAATCATATATCATTCGAAAATTGTAAAATAATTATTTAAAAATATAATAAATTATCATTTCCATTTATAATTCGTTAATATTTTCATGGCTACCGGTGATAGCTGCGGCAACAAAGAGAATATACCACTGGTTTCTGTGTGTGTCTATTGCTTGTTCATGCTATTTATATTGCGAAGCTTTTACTATGAAATCATTACATTTGTACTAAATTTTACTTTACCTATTGTCGGCTTTACGTCAGCTCAGTTTTTGCTGATCTTTTTTCTGCACCCTTCTTTCTTTCCCTCTTTTGACGACTTAAACCGCTGCAGTTCTTCTGCTGCTGCAATCATGACTCATTTAGATTAAATTCCGGATTCTCTTATTTCAGCAATTTCTCTCCAAAAGTAATTGGTAAAGTAAAGGTAAAGTACGAGACTTGAATCGGCGTCTTAGCACACGAGTTTACACCCATCTGTGCTCGGCCGCCTATCTTAGCACACGAGTTTACACCCATCTGTGCTCGGCCGCCTATCTTAGCACACGAGTTAACACCCATATGTGCTCGGGCGCCTATCTTAGCACACGAATTTACACCCATATGTGCTCGGCCGCCTATCTTAGCACACGAGTTAACACCCATATGTGCTCGGCCGCCTATCTTAGCACACGAGTTAACACCCATCTGTGCTCGGCCGCCTATCTTAGCACACGAGTTAACACCCATATGTGCTCGGGCGCCTATCTTAGCACACGAGTTAACACCCATCTGTGCTCGGCCGCCTATCTTAGCACACGAGTTTACACCCATCTGTGCTCGGCCGCCTATCTTAGCACACGAGTTAACACCCATATGTGCTCGGGCGCCTATCTTAGCACACGAATTTACACCCATATGTGCTCGGCCGCCTATCTTAGCACACGAGTTAACACCCATATGTGCTCGGCCGCCTATCTTAGCACACGAGTTAACACCCATCTGTGCTCGGCCGCCTATCTTAGCACACGAGTTAACACCCATATGTGCTCGGGCGCCTATCTTAGCACACGAGTTAACACCCATATGTGCTCGGCCGCCTATCTTAGCACACGAGTTTACACCCATCTGTGCTCGGCCGCCTATCTTAGCACACGAGTTTACACCCATCTGTGCTCGGGCGCCTATCTTAGCACACGAGTTAACACCCATATGTGCTCGGCCGCCTATCTTAGCACACGAGTTTACACCCATCTGTGCTCGGCCGCCTATCTTAGCACACGAGTTAACACCCATCTGTGCTCGGGCGCCTATCTTAGCACACGAGTTTACACCCATCTGTGCTCGGCCGCCTATCTTAGCACACGAGTTTACACCCATCTGTGCTCGGGCGCCTATCTTAGCACACGAGTTTACACCCATATGTGCTCGGGCGCCTATCTTAGCACACGAGTTTACACCCATCTGTGCTCGGCCGCCTATCTTAGCACACGAGTTAACACCCATCTGTGCTCGGCCGCCTATCTTAGCACACGAGTTAACACCCATATGTGCTCGGGCGCCTATCTTAGCACACGAGTTTACACCCATCTGTGCTCGGCCGCCTATCTTAGCACACGAGTTTACACCCATCTGTGCTCGGGCGCCTATCTTAGCACACGAGTTAACACCCATATGTGCTCGGGCGCCTATCTTAGCACACGGGTTTACACCCATCTGTGCTCGGGCGCCTATCTTAGCACACGAGTTTACACCCATCTGTGCTCGGGCGCCTATCTTAGCACACGAGTTAACACCCATATGTGCTCGGGCGCCTATCTTAGCACACGAGTTTACACCCATATGTGCTCGGCCGCCTATCTTAGCACACGAATTTACACCCATGTGTGCTCGGCCGCCTATCTTAGCACACGAGTTTACACCCATATGTGCTCGGCCGCCTATCTTAGCACACGAGTTTACACCCATATGTGCTCGGCCGCCTATCATAGCACACGAGTTTACACCCATATGTGCTCGGCCGCCTATCCAGAAATGTTCTGAGATTTCTGTATAGTTTCGCCTCAAGCATAGAAACTTAGATGCGAGGCGACATTCCTCACCTTCCCAGGGTAATACCCTAGTACCCATTTCTGTTGTAATTGGTATAGGTTATCTCTGTGTCCTCAAGCCTGCATCATGTTGATACAGTCGTTAGTGTAATGTTTTGTTGTCATGTAATATATGGAGTAGTGATAGACATCGTTAGTGTAATGTTTTGTTGTCATGTAATATAGTGCGGAGTGATACACATCGGTAGTGTAATGTTTTGTTGTTATGTATGCTAGGTCGCAGTGATGCACATTGGTTTTGTCTATTTTAAGTTTAGAGTCACTTGTTCTCTCCCTCTGTTATTGCCAAGAATCTTCTGCAATTTACACGCTCCTACAATGACGTCACTGAGCGAAGAATCTGCATGAAACAACACAGTAAAATCGCTCACTTGTGTGGCTACTGATAGAATAACATTGACGAGGAAATGGACCTCAAGACATAGGGTAGCTGACAGCTTTTAACTACTCCAAGCTATTTTATTTTAAATATTAGGATAATTGAACCGGAGTTGATAAAGACCACCCGCCCACTGCATGGTGAAAATAGACTGATTTCTCAATTAGACTCTCAAAATGGAAGGTAAACTCGGTATTCATATATACAGTGCTGCAGTCGAGTGTGTCGAACGGAAAGGCGCAGATATTGCAGATTCCACGAAACCCCAAACCAACGTCTACAGCGCCATTTTAAAAAATATAAAAGCAGTCAAAGGAAATGAGTAATCATCAGGCGAACATAAAAGAGGATTCATTTCTGAATCGACCTGACAGTGTCATAGCATCCTGGTTCAGTCATGTCTGATGATGTCAGGTTGTATGAAACACCTCAAACCCACCCTTTCTCTATACAAAGACGTGTACTGTTGCATGAATCTTGCTGGCTTCGAGCCAAACCCGCCATCAAACACGTCAGTGGATTACTTTTGGTAATAACTTTCGAATCTTATCTGGCTAACAGAGCAGATCGAGGTGTACATTTCCTTCAACGTCACGAACACAGAAATGGATATTATGTTTTAATCGCATTTTAAGTTTGTTAAAGATTTATATACGCGCATACTGCAGTCAAGCAGATGCAATAAACTGGTGTTGGGACATTCTATCGTTTCGACTTCTTGCACAATTTTATACCGACCAGACCTTTCTTCCCACATAAATATATACAATTGGGGAGGGGGAAGATTTAAAGAAATAAACTCACCCCCACCTGTTCAGTTGCATTGATAAAAGAAAGGTAGTTGCACGATAACTGTCGTTGTGTAAATGAATTGTTTGTGACTTCATTGTACTAAGATTCAGCTTCATAAGGTGGGGTAGCTATTCCTTGCAGCCATTTCCTTCCTAGGGAATATTTCTGGTACTCATTTAAAGAGACGTGATAAACAATTATCTTAACAGGCATCTACACTTTAAGCAGTCAGGCGAGATCACTGATTCTTTGATGAATTGGAAGAGCAGGTTTATTATCTTTTTTAAATCATCGTTAGACCACACCCAAAGTACAATGCACTATATTTTGATCAACGATGGCTCATTAATGATTCTAAAGTTAACTTTTTTCCTGTAAGATTTTAGACTTTAGTATCGAATGGCTTCACTGCAGGCGTGATATTCCAATATCTGCTCAGCTTCCGTTCCAATAACCACCAAAGTTCCATCCCGGTCGTTCATACCATTATATTTAGCACATTGCGTTCTATGAAAATTGCGCGCCTTCACGTCTAGACTGTTTTAGTGAACAGGTTGCACTTTGTACAAACGGTGCACAGCTCATAGTGGACACTTCCGAGTCGCCGTAACGGTTCTCACGGACAGCATAATCGCCATGCGCCCGCACAAAATCCGTATTGACTTCATGATCAGTGAGCGTGACACAACAATAATCGCTGTCCCAACAAATGAAGTCAGGCCTCCACTTTGGTGGGACACTCAATCTGACTGCAGTCCAGTTGGTGGCAAATTTACAGTCGAAAACAGACAGTCCATACATCCTGTCTCAGGGTAAAGCCGAGACCTGGAACAGTTCCACTAAACTCCACGTCCATTCGCCTGCAACACTATATCAGCGTGCGGGCACCAAAACCATGTTGATTTTGTGGCCAGGTGAATGCGACCAGACTGACGCTGTCGCCACACACTTTTTTCATCTAAGTTTACCGGAACTATAATTTCGTACCATAAATCGAGATCCCATGCCTCTAAAGTTCTGGTATACTTACATTTGTGGAATTCATATTATATTTACCACATTATATTGTGTTGCTATACTTATCAAATGAAAATTAGAATCAGATACAAGTTAGCCATACCGTTTCGTGATTTCTCTCACAAAACATTAAAGAGAAAAAAAAAGTTATTAAAAATATTTTAATCAGAGTTTTTAAATTGAGCTCATCACATTGGTCACACCATCTTGGGGATATTTCTCGAGCTGACTGTCGAGATGCATGTCTTGTGGTAACCAGAAACAAACGTACTGTAAGGGTTTAAAAAACGTAGGAAATCATAGGAGGGAGAGGTATGCATCACAGAACTCGCAAAAAATGACAAATAAATAACAACAGAAAAAAAACAAAGAACAATATATTGTCCGAAGCATACACTGCAACATACCATATATTGTTCTTTGTTATTTTCTGTTGTTTATTTGTCATTTTTTCTGAGTGTTGTAATACATACCTCTCCCTCCTATGATTGCCTGAATTATCGTCTCGGAAGTCTCCCTCTATAATAATATTCATTTATTATTACTTGTCTCCTTTAAAAAACGTAGATGAGAACCAGATAATTCAGTAAAAATTGATCTGTTTACGGTCTTCATTTGCAGAGAAGCTTCTGTCTGTGTGAACAATTTCGGTTCACCTAGGAGAGGTAGTCACGCTCACATCTAACATTATAAATGAGGATGCAACTGATAGTATTTATTGCTAGCAATGTGTAATAGATATTTCTTCTCTGACAGCAATTCTCCAAAACCCCTTTCAGACTGTATTTCTGGAGCTGTATTAACTTTAAATTCTCTACTTTAGTCTTACCAAAAATTGCATCGTCAATTATGGCACTTGTGTTCTTTGATTGTCCTTGACATTTTACTGGAGCTGTAGAGATGGTGAAGAAAGAAGTGAGCCTGGGATTGCCATTTCTGTCAGATCAGCAACAGACAACTATAGATTTACAAAGGCCCGTGAGGCAGAATATAAACCAGGACAATCCTCCAACTAGCGTGACGATTTCTGCTATATGAGCTACAGAAGGCTGACGTCACTCTATTCACAACCTGGCAAAGCTGAAAACGTCACGCTCGTTGGAGGTTGCCGGGAATTTCCTCTCCGCTCACAGGTCCAAGTAAATCTATAGCTAGTTGTGGATCAACAATTGCCAGCAAGTTAGCGGAACGCCCAAAGAGAATAAATGACCTAGTAATGACTTTCACGGCATGACCTACTTTAGACAGAAAAATGGGAACCAGAAAGCACCCAGCTAGCGTGAAGTTTTCATCTTTGCTAGCAGGGGTCGCTGAGGGTAGAATTACGACTTCCTTCTATAGCTCGTCACAGCAAACTGTAGATTTACTAAGGCCTGCGAGCGGAAAATAAAAGAGGAAAACAATTTAACTATACACGTTTTCAGCTTGTGGACTGGTTTATCATTTAGGAGATTCACATTGCAGGGAAGATCTCAGGGCTTACGGACTGTTGTTTGATGTACGATGTGGATAATCTGACGAATAACTGTGTTTCATATGTTCGGATTTCGAGACAAAAACGATGTCCTAACAACATCAAGTGCTATATATTTTTCTTTTAAATTGAACGATCAATATTTTCGGGAGGACGTGAACTTCCGATCAATATGGTGGATAGGCGGCAGGAACCGTTATAGGCTGTGTCTGAAAAGTGTTCCTTGTTGCAGTTTCCTCATATTCCAAGTCCGGCTTGCTGCAGGAGCTCCTGAGTTAAGTGCTCTGTGCATACCGTGAGCTGTGCGTTTCATCCGTTTAACGTGTTTCGATATACTGATTGCTTGTGATGAATGATGATATCGTATGACGGGAAAGAGATGGCTGTATTCACTTTATGTGCGGTTTCGTCTTATGTCTTTTGGTGTGTGCTGAGACTGCTGTTATGGGGTCTGCAGTTACCTTTCTTTGTACCAGAGATGAGATATTAATTAGGATAATTCTACTGGCACGGGTGGTTGAGCAATTATGGATTTTAATTCGTTTGCAGTGATACCGAGGCCTACCATAATCATAACGTTTTCAGCAATAGTAGCTATAGACCACATCATTCTCCCCACAACCAACCCTGCTCTGCCAAGCTGAAAAAATCAAGGTAGTTGGGGTGTTTTTCGATTCTATTTTCTGCTCACGGGCCTTACTTTTCTATAGTTGATTGTAGTCAGTGAATGCAGGACAGGGACAATCAGTAGACGAAGACGTCGGTGGTTGCTGGAACGGACGACAGAGCGATTGCAGTGACGCCAGCCCGAACTAAACACTAATCACTATTGGTTGTACGTATTGGAAGTACTTCCTTATTTTTTTTCCCAAGCGCTGTAAACAAAGCTCTTCCCCTGAAATGATTCACTGATCTATCGCCTCGGAAGTTTCCCTCTATAATAATATTAATTTATGATTATTTGTCTCAATGTCAAAAAACAGTATTTAAAACTAAATTAAATCTAAAATCTTCGGCAAACGTGTCCACTGTGCAAGTTTTACGAATGAGCTTCTCCGTTTCCCCTGTCATTTTTTCCCATTATCATTTTAAAATTACTGTCTGGTTATTTGAGGTAAATGTTAAAGTATATGTAACGATCAAGTATAGATAAGGGGGACATGTATGGTAAGTTTGAGTTATGGGGCTAATGGTGAGTTTAGGATTGGTTGGATGAATTATTGATGATGGTGAGGTTGAGTTTATGACGATAATGTTGATGTTAGAGAAGATTTGAGGAATTATTAATGATGATGTTGCGCTTATGGAGCTAATGGTAGGTTTGAGGAATTATTGGTGTGTTGAATTAAATTTACTGAACCATTGATATGGTGAGTAGAGTTTATCGATTCATTGATGTAGTGAGTAAAGTTTATCGATCCTTTGATGTCGTGAGTAGAGTTTATCGATCCATTGATGTCGTGAGTAAAGTTTATCGATCCATTGATGTCGTGAGTAGAGTTTATCGATCCATTGATGTAGCGAATAAAGTTTATCGATCCATTGATGTAGTGAGTAGAGTTTATCGATCCATTGATGTAGTGAGTAAAGTTTATCGATCCATTGATGTAGTGAGTAAAGTTTATCGATCCATTGATGTAGTGAGTAAAGTTTATCGATCCATTGATGTAGTGAGTAAAGTTTATCGATCCATTGATGTAGTGAGTAAAGTTTATCTATCCATTGATGTAGTGAGTAAAGTTTATCGATCCATTGATGTAGTGAGTAGAGTTTATCGATCCATTGATGTAGTGAGTAGAGTTTATCGATCCATTGATGTAGTGAGTAAAGTTTATCGATACATTGATGTAGTGAGTAAAGTTTATCGATACATTGATGTAGTGAGTAAAGTTTATCGATACATTGATGTAGTGAGTAAAGTTTATCGATCCATTGATGTAGTGAGTAAAGTTTATCGATCCATTGATGTAGTGAGTAAAGTTTATCGATCCATTGATGTAGTGAGTAAAGTTTATCGATCCATTGATGTAGTGAGTAGAGTTTATCGATCCATTGACGTAGTGAGTAAAGTTTATCGATCCATTGATGTAGTGAGTAAAGTTTATCGATCCATTGATGTAGTGAGTAAAGTTTATCGATACATTAATGTAGTGAGTAAAGTTTATCGATCCATTGATGTAGTGAGCAAAGTTTATCGATCCATTGATGTAGTGAGTAAAGTTTATCGATCCATTGATGTAGTGAGTAGAGTTTATCGATACATTGATGTAGTGAGTAAAGTTTATAGATCCATTTATGTAGTGAGTGGAGTTTATCGATCCATTGATGTAGTGAGTAGAGTTTATCGATCCATTGATGTAGTGAGTAGAGTTTATCGATCCATTGATGTAGTGAGTAGAGTTTATCGATCCATTGATGTAGTGAGTAGAGTTTATCGATCCATTGATGTAGTGAGTAGAGTTTATCGATACATTGATGTAGTGAGTAGAGTTTATCGATACATTGATGTAGTGAGTAAAGTTTATCGATCCATTGATGTAGTGAGTAAAGTTTATCGATCCATTGATGTAGTGAGTAAAGTTTATCGATACATTGATGTAGTGAGTAAAGTTTATCGATCCATTGATGTAGTGAGTAAAGTTTATCGATACATTGATGTAGTGAGTAAAGTTTATCGATCCATTGATGTAGTGAGTAAAGTTTATCGATACATTGATGTAGTGAGTAAAGTTTATCGATCCATTGATGTCGTGAGGTTGTGTTTGTATAACCATTGGTATTGTGAGATTGGTTTGTTGAACCATTGGTGCGATGCACTGAGTTTGTGAAATATTGATCCGGATATTAAGTTTATCGATTCATTGATGTGGTGATGTTGAGTTTATTCATAAATAAAGTTGTTTGGATTGCTCTTTAAAACAGGTGGGAGGTAGGGTATAGGAAAGTAGACGGTGAAGATGAATTTATCTGGTTAATTGGTGGTAAGCCAGGCGCCAACTGGTATCCATTAATCCGTAGGAAAAACACAAGGAACATTCATTTGGGGTACAAAGGACCGAGAATGAATTTAATAATAATAAATGTATCCATAACTGGTAATCTTTGTGTCGCTATCCACCGTAGCTGGTGATGATGACGGTAATGATGAAGAGAGCAATGTTCTGGGCGAATGAAAGGGTTTGTCAACAAACACTGAACTGGCACAAGTCGCTGTGTGCCTATTAACATTTTAAGGTGAAGATCGGCACACCTATGGATGTGTCGGGACTGCTGTGATGATGATTCTAATTTAATATAACATAATATCATCATCATCGAAGGTTGGCTACCATGGAGCGCCATTCCACTCTGTCTCTCGCCTTGATGGTGCAGATTGCCATAGGCTGACTTGTCCATCTTTTGATGTTACTCGTCCATGTTAGTCTTGGTCTGTCTCTGCCTCTTTTACCTTGTATTTTCCCTTCTAATATTACTTTTATTAGACTGTTGTGTCTTTTAACATGACCCAAAAATTTAATTTGTCTTGCTCTAATTGTGTTTAGTAGTTCTTTTTTCATTTTAGTTGTTTTAAAACTTCCTCGTTTGTTTTCTTTTCTTTCCATCCAATTCTACCTATTCTTCCATAAATCCACATTTCAAAGGCCTCAATTTTCTGTTCTGTTTTCTGGTCTAATGTCCATGTTTCTGCACCACACAGGAATTGAGAAGATGTAACATTTTGCTATTCTTAGTTTTAGCCATGGTGTTATTTGTTTTGATGTTAGTATATTTTTCATGGCATTGAAATTACTTTTTGCCATTCCTATTCTTTTATTTATTTCAGTTGTACATTTTCCATTACTGGTTATAGTATGTCCCAGGTAGTTGTAGCTCTGGACTGTCTCCAGATGTATTCCTTCAACTTTGATATTTAATTGTAGGTCTTGTAAATTTTCTTTGTTTATGATCATAGTTTTAGTCTTTTATAACATAACATAACATAACATAATTCAACATAATATAAAATCTGTGTGTAGTCCATTTTAATATAACTTGTTTCCCTTGACAAGATTTCCTTCCACTGGAGTTAATGACATGACACGCACTCTGCCGTGACATGCATTGAGGTATAATTATAGAAGAAACGCAAGTTTCGTTTACAACACAATGCGTACAATTAGTTATCGCTGGTTATTACAAAACTTAGTTTGTCTAAATTTGCCAGTCCGCAAATCTGAAAATTGCTGGTACGTTGGTTTGTTAAGTGTCAGACTAATAACACTGTGTGCATCTCCTCTGGGCTGGCTCTCAACCAACATTTCAACAGTGACTGGTTGCTGATTGCGTTTGACCGTAGTATCTTTAGAATTTCCCTCCAACAAGGCATACACGATTTAACAGACATTTAAATGCACAGCAATCTAAAGTTTACTAAGGCCTGCAGACTGAAAGAAATCACTAAAGGTTTGTGACGTTTTCAGCTTTGCAAGCAGGGGTGGTTGTGGGTAAAATGACGTCTACAGTCTATAGCTCGCATAGCTGAAGACGTCAGAAACTTTGGGTGATATCGGGATTTCCCTGTCAGCCCGCAGGCCCTAGTAAAACTGTAGATGACTGTGGTTTAAATGTTAGACGCCACGTCTATTAACAGTGAATTGTTGATTACGTCATTTCTAATTTCGTAACAGCGAAACTAGACAGATAAGAGAACAGGCGTGTAGTGGTGTACACAAGATGAAAGTAACACAGGGAGGTGACCATCATCTTAATGTCACAAAGTGGACGCAAGTAGTTAGTTCTGAGCAGAGATACTGGAAAGTTATGTAGCTAGCTGCAATGTCTTTCTTAATTTCCCGAGTTCTGTTGGAGAACTAGGATGTTATTCATCCCAGAAGTACTAGGTCTTCTCTATAAACAGATCACATCACGGTAAGAGATAGACAGCTGCGATCATCAACGCGTTATCCGGTCTGTTTTAAAACAACTAATACTAAAAAATACTCAGCCTTAATAGCAAAAAGACAGAGGTAATGGTAACAACAAAGAAAAAGACATCACCTCAGTGCAAAATAAAGACAAGTGGAACAATAATAAAACATGTAAATTAATTTAAATATTTGTGAACTTTTTTAACCTCAGACGGAAGATGTACAAAAGAGGGAGATGCAGAATGGCTCCGGCAAAAGCAGCTTTCCAACAAATGAGGAAGATACTATGCAATCCATTTTTGACAATAGAAACAAGAAAAAGAGTTCTTAAATGTTACGTAGAGCCAGTCTTAACATATGGATGCGAATCATGGACAATGGGACAACATACAAGAAAATCACTGGAGTCTGTAGAAATGTGGTTTTACAGAAAAATGTTGAGAGTACCATGGACAGCTAAGAAGAGTAATGAAGATGTTCTGAGAGAGGTCAAAGCAAAAAGAGAGCTAATTTCCAATATTAGGAAGAAATAATCATCATTTTTTGGCCATGTAATGTGAAGAGAACAACTGGAATATATTGTAACAACTGGAAAAATTGAGGGACGAAGAGATAGAGAGAAGCAAAGAGAAAAAATAGCAGACAGCTTAAGAGAATGGCTTGGCAGGTCAACAACAGAAATGATAAATAGCTGCCGAGATCGAAAGTTGTGGATAGACATGATCACCTACGCCAGCAGGCCCGGTACTTGATGATGATGATGATGATGAATACTAAAAAAAACCCAACCAAACTGTTAAATCAGCTCTTTGGGGGGTGAGAGAGAGAGAGAAAGAGAGAGAGAGAGAGAGCTGTGTGGTCTAGAGGTATGACGTCAATCTCAGAACAGGAAGGTCTTGGAAACTAAATTTGTCTTTTTGAAGCTGTGATTTCC
>JAVIAB010000073.1:36689758-36834758 GCA_032433765.1 Megaustenia siamemsis | reverse complement strand
TATTCCACTTGTATTTAGTGTGCACTGCTGAGTTGATTTTTTTAAAATAGTTGTCACCATTACTTGTATCTTTTTGCTATTAAGGCTGAGTCCTTTATTTTTGCTTTCCTTCACTATAATGTCTAATATTTCTTGTAACTCATTTTCACTCTTAGCGATTAAGACTATATCATCAGCATACCTTAGATTATTAATATAATGGCCCCCGATTGTTATTCCAGGCATGCCCCTTACGGATCTTAAAAAAATAAGCTCACTATACATATTAAATGGGAGCCGCGATAGCTCAGTGGTTAGTGAACTGGACTACCACGGACAAGGGGTAGGGTTCGATCCCAACCGACGGCTTCCGGGTTCACCCAGCCTTAAATGGGTACCGGATTTTTTTCTGGGAAAGTAAAGCAGCACGGGCGTAATACTGACCACATTACCCCAAAAATCTTGTGCTGAAGGTCTGTAAAATATAGGGTCACTAACACCATATTTCCCTATACGCCACTTGGCGTGACGGGGGTACTTTTTTTTTATACATATTAAATAAATCAGATGACAGCACACAACCTTGCCTAACACCCTGTTTTATTTGTTGAAACATTCTCAACTGATTCCCTACTCTATGGCCGCTATTTGTTGCCAGTACATGTTCTTTATTATTCTTAGATATTTATTGTCTACGTTTATGCCTCCTAAAATTTTGATTATTTCTTGGTGCTTTACTTTGTCAAATGCTTTAGTATAAGTTATGAAACATAGATATAGATAGATCTGTTTTCACCTCTATGGCTCTTTCTAATAAAAATCGTATTATCGATATGGCATTGTTCGTACCTTTACCTCCAACAAAACCACATTGTTCATCATTACAGGTAATTACATCAGTCTTTAAAAGTGATTACATGAGAACTACTGAGGGCGATCGTTATCAATGACGTATTTCACACATATACGAATACACGACATATAGAAGGTCTTTAGCCGCAAAATCAAAAGTTGTGACGTACTTTTCTGCATGTACCAGTATAAAACTCTCAGCATAGTTTTCTTTTCACAACTTTGTTCAACTATCGGCGGCTGTGCCGTTACACCAAACCCTGTACCGATCTTCCAGCATATACTGTACTGGAGATCACATTTGAGGAAGACGTAGGAGGTGTTGAACAACTCGGTGGTACAGGTAGGAGGATTGAACAACTTGGTGGTACAGGTAGGAGGGTTGAACAACTTGGTGGTACAGGTAGGAGGGTTGAACAACTTGATGAAACAGGTGGAAGGGTTGAAAAACTCGGTGAAACAGGTGAGAGGGTTGAATAACTCAGTGAAACAGGTGAGAGGGTTGAACAACTCTTTGAGACAGGTAGAAGGGGTGAGCAACTCTGTGAAACAGGTTGGAGGGTTGAACAACTCATTGGAACAGGTAGGAGGTTGAACAACTCAGTGAAATATTTAGGATGGTTGAACAACTAAGTGAAACTGGGTGGAGGGTTGAGCAATTATGTGAAACGGGTGAGAGGGTTGAGTAACTCAGTGTAACAGGTGGGAGGGTTAAACAACTCTGTGAAACAGGCAGGAGTGATAAACAACTCAGTTAAGCAGGCAGGAGAGTTGAACAACTCTGTGAAACAAGCAGGAGGGTTGAACAACTCAGTGAAACAGGCAGGAGGGTTGAACGACTCAGTGAAACAGTCGGGAGGGTTGAATAACTCTGTGAAACAGGTTGGAGGGTTGAACAACTCTATGAAACAGGCAGGAGAGTTGAACAACTCATTGAAACAGGCGGGAGGGTTGAACAACTCATTGAAACAGGCAGGAGAGTTGAACAACTCAGTGAATCAGTCGGGAGGGTTGAACAAATCTGTGAAACAGGCAGGAGGGTTGAACAACTCAGTGAAACAGGCAGGAGGGTTGAACAACTCATTGAAACAGGCAGGAGAGTTGAACAATTATGTGAAACAGGCAGGAGGGTTGAACAACTCATTGAAACAGGCAGGAGGGTTGAACAATACAATGAAACAGGCAGGAGGGTTGAACAACTCTGTGAAACAGGCGGGAGGGTTGAACAACTCATTGAAACAGGCAGGAGGGTTAAACAACTCAGTGAAACAGGCAGGAGATTTGAACAACGCATTGAAACAGGCAGAAGAGTTGAACAACTCAGTGAAACAGGCGGGAGGGTTGAACAAATATGTGAAACAGGCAGGATGGTTCAACAACTCTGTGAAACAGGCAGGAGGGTTGAACAACTCATTGAAACAGGCAGGAGAGTTGAACAACTCAGTGAAACAGGCGGGAGGGTTGAACAAATCTGTGAAACAGGCAGGAGGGTTGAACAACTCTGTAAAACAGACAGGAGGGTTAAACAACTCAGTGAAACAGGCAGGTGGGTTGAACAACTCATTGAAACAGGCAGGAGAGTTGAACAACTCAGTGAAACAGGCGGGAGGGTTGAACAAATCTGTGAAACAGGCGGGAGGGTTGAACATCTCTGTGAAACAGGCAGGAGGGTTGAATAACGAAGTGAAAAGGTGGGAGGTTTGAACAACTCAGTGAAACAGGTGGGAGGGTTGAACAACTAAGTGAAACAGGTCGGACGGTTGAACAACTCATTGGAACAGGTAGGAGGGTTGAACAACTCAGTGAAATATTTAGGATGGTTGAACAACTAAGTGAAACTGGGGGGAGGGTTGAGCAATTATGTGAAACGGGTGAGAGGGTTGAGTAACTCAGTGTAACAGTTGGGAGGGTTGCACAACTAATTGAAACAGGTGACAGGGTTGAACAACTAAGTGAAACAGGTGGGAGGGTTGAGCAATTATGTGAAACAGGTAGGAGACAGAAACAATCAACATTTTTCGGGCACATGATGAGAAGAGGAAAGTTGGTATACTTGGTTACAACTGGTAAAATAAAAAGAAAGAGAGATCGCGGACGACAAAGAGAGAAAATACTGGATAGCTTAGTTTCATGGCACGGAAAACAGTCAACAACAGAACTGATACGATGCACTGTAGATAGAAGATTGTGGAAGGACATGATCGCCTACGCCAACCGGTATGGCACATGATGATGATGAGGTAGGTGGGTTGAACAACTAAGTGAACCAGGTGGGAGAGTTGAATAACTCTGTGAAACAGGTGGGAGGGTTGAGTAACTCAGGGAGAGAGGTAGGAGGGTTCAACAACTCGGTGGTACAGTTGGGATGTTTGAGCAACTCAGTGATACAGGTGGAAGGGTTGAGCAGGTGAGAGGGTTGAGCAGGTGGGAGGGTTGAGCAACTCGGTGATACAAGTGGGAGGGTTGAACAACTCAGTGATACAGGTGGGAGGGTTGAGTAACTCAGGGAGAAAGGTAGGAGGGTTGAACAACTCGGTGGTACAGTTGGGATGTTTTAGCAACTCAGTGATACAGGTGGGAGGGTTGAACAACTCAGTGATACAGGTGGGAGGGTTGAACAACTCAGTGATACAGGTGGGAGGGTTGAACAACTCAGTGATACAGGTGGGAGGGTTGAGCAGGTGAGAGGGTTGAGCAGGTGGGAGGGTTGAACAACTCAGTGTTACAGGTGGCAGGGTTGAGCAGGTGGGAGGGTTGAGCAACTCGGTGATACAGGTGGGAGGGTTGAGCAACTCGGTGATACAGGTGGGAGGGTTGAGCAACTCGGTGATACAGGTGGGAGGGTTGAGCAACTCGGTGATACAGGTGGGAGGGTTGAGCAACTCGGTGATACAGGTGGGAGGGTTGAGCAACTCGGTGATACAGGGAGAAAAAATTATGAGATGACCAAAAGCAATCTAAAATATCACACAACACACCAGCAATTAATTTGTCAAAAGAGACCGTGTAGAACCTTTATTACATTCGTTTTGGTTACACAAAATATTCATTTACATAAACGAAAGTGAGAAAGATTATGTTAACTATCATATCGTAAACCTGGGAGGGTAGACCATCTAAGGGCAGAATCCCCCTACAGAAAAGATCACCTGCTGCCTTACAGGAAGATTGGGGACAATCAAAGGCTAAGGAATGCAAACCTGAATAAAATGCTGGCTGAAATCGGATGCACTGGGCCACTGGCGCAGAACACAGTGCAACGTTTTAACGGGTGTTCAATCAGAGTGGATCTGGCAAACTCTAATTGTGATGTTCTGCCTGTGGGGGCGATCAACACACTTAACCTGACAACTGACTTCATGTGAGAGTCTGGAATCCTACTCTGATTGAGTCCTGATCGCAGAGAGAGAGAGAGAGAGAGAGAGAGAGATATATTGGACTAAATTACAAGACCAGAAACGGACGATCGTGTTAGGTTCATCAGAACGTAAAGAAGAAGGAGCAGAAAAGGAAGAAAAATATCATCAAGTCACGTGGTGTATAAAGAATCGAGTGATTGCGAGCATATTTTTGTGTGTGTTGTCATTTGCATATTTCTCTGGATTACAGCCAACTCTAGACGTGTAGTTCACTGTGCCTGGATAGTGTGTTTGGTATTACGCCAGAGATGTCTTTCTTTCCCAGAAAATATTCGGCACGCTCTAATTGTTAATAGATATCTAAAGCCTGTTGATCAGGATATCATTTTTACTCTTCTTATTCAGGGGTCGTCCGTTAAGTGGGGCTTGAGTCGCTGGAATATGGCAAACCGCGAAATCTGCGCCTTTCGGTTCGACACATTCCCCTTCGGTATAGTCTTCATATTTTTTTTAATCGCATAGCAATATTTGCCGGGTTCCAGCGGCCATTTTGACCTACTCAGTTTTATTTTTAGTCGGGAAATGTTTTTTAACGTGTGCAGAGTGAACGAGAGGATTCCTGTTTTTTGTTGTTGTTGTTTTTTTTTTTTACCGTTGTCAGAGAGGGCTAGACATCGGATCTCACTATTTAGATTCTGGAGGAGGATAAAGGAAAAACAAAAAGTGAGAAAAATCCCCACCTGGGGCGAGATTCGAACCTTCTTGACCCGAGGCCGATGTTTTACGTCTAGACCAACTAGCCCCCACCACCACCCCTCTCCAAAAAAAGGTGATTGAAACCCGACCTCTTGTCCTCAGCAAATAGTTCACTAGCCACTGCTCTACCATCACTCCTCAGCAAATAGTTCACTAGCCACTGCTCTACCATCACTCCTCAGCAAATAGTTCACTAGCCACTGCTCTACCATCACTCCTCAGCAAATAGTTCACTAGCCACTGTTCTACCATCACTCCTCAGCAAATAGTTCACTAGCCACTGCTCTACCATCACTCCTCAGCAAATAGTTCACTAGCCACTGCTCTACCATCACTCCTCAGCAAATAGTTCACTAGCCACTGTTCTACCATCACTCCTCAGCAAATAGTTCACTAGCCACTGTTCTACCATCACTCCTCAGCAAATAGTTCACTAGCCACTGCTCTACCATCACTCCTCAGCAAATAGTTCACTAGCCACTGCTCTACCATCACTCCTCAGCAACCAGAGGCTGGGTAAATAGTTCACTAGCCACTGTTCTACCATCACTCCTCAGCAAATAGTTCACTAGCCACTGCTCTACCATCACTCCTCAGCAAATAGTTCACTAGCCACTGCTCTACCATCACTCCTCAGCAAATAGTTCACTAGCCACTGTTCTACCATCACTCCTCAGCAAATAGTTCACTAGCCACTGCTCTACCATCACTCCTCAGCAAATAGTTCACTAGCCACTGCTCTACCATCACTCCTCAGCAAATAGTTCACTAGCCACTGCTCTACCATCACTCCTCAGCAAATAGTTCACTAGCCACTGCTCTACCATCACTCCTCAGCAACCAGAGGCTGGGTAAATAGTTCACTAGCCACTGTTCTACCATCACTCCTCAGCAAATAGTTCACTAGCCACTGCTCTACCATCACTCCTCAGCAAATAGTTCACTAGCCACTGTTCTACCATCACTCCTCAGCAAATAGTTCACTAGCCACTGCTCTACCATCACTCCTCAGCAAATAGTTCACTAGCCACTGCTCTACCATCACTCCTCAGCAAATAGTTCACTAGCCACTGCTCTACCATCACTCCTCAGCAAATAGTTCACTAGCCACTGTTCTACCATCACTCCTCAGCAAATAGTTCACTAGCCACTGCTCTACTATCACTCCTCAGCAAATAGTTCACTAGCCACTGCTCTACCATCACTCCTCAGCAAATAGTTCACTAGCCACTGCTCTACCATCACTCCTCAGCAAATAGTTCACTAGCCACTGTTCTACCATCACTCCTCAGCAAATAGTTCACTAGCCACTGCTCTACCATCACTCCTCAGCAAATAGTTCACTAGCCACTGCTCTACCATCACTCCTCAGCAAATAGTTCACTAGCCACTGCTCTACCATCACTCCTCAGCAAATAGTTCACTAGCCACTGCTCTACCATCACTCCTCAGCAAATAGTTCACTAGCCACTGCTCTACCATCACTCCTCAGCAACCAGAGGCTGGGTAAATAGTTCACTAGCCACTGCTCTACCATCACTCCTCAGCAACCAGAGGCTGGGTAAATAGTTCACTAGCCACTGCTCTACCATCACTCCTCAGCAACCAGAGGCTGGGTAAATAGTTCACTAGCCACTGCTCTACCATCACTCCTCAGCAACCAGAGGCTGGGTAAATAGTTCACTAGCCACTGCTCTACCATCACTCCTCAGGAACCAGAGGCTGGGTAAATAGTTCACTAGCCACTGCTCTACCATCACTCCTCAGCAAATAGTTCACTAGCCACTGCTCTACCATCACTCCTCAGCAAATAGTTCACTAGCCACTGCTCTACCATCACTCCTCAGCAAATAGTTCACTAGCCACTGCTCTACCATCACTCCTCAGCAAATAGTTCACTAGCCACTGCTCTACCATCACTCCTCAGTAAATAGTTCACTAGCCACTGCTCTACCATCACTCCTCAGCAAATAGTTCACTAGCCACTGTTCTACCATCACTCCTCAGCAACCAGAGGCTGGGTAAATAGTTCACTAGTCACTGCTCTACCATCACTCCTCAGCAACCAGAGGCTCGGTAAATAGTTCACTAGCCACTGTTCTACCATCACTCCTCAGCAACCAGAGGCTGGGTAAATAGTTTACGATAACTTAAGTGTTAAGGTGTGTTATGTTATATCATGTTATATCATGTTATGTTATGTTATATCACGTTATGGTGTGTCATGTTATCACGTTATGTTATGCCACGTTATGGTATGCCTTGTTAGGTCATGTAATGTTGTTATGCTATGTCACGTTAAGGTATGCCATGTTATGTTACGTCATGTTATGTCACGTTATATTATATCATGTAATGTTAGGTCATGTTATGTTATGTTATGTCAAGCTATGTTATGTCACGTCATGTCATGTTGTGTAACGTTATATCAGTGTTATGTAACTTTATGTTATGTTAAGTTATGGTATGTTATGGTATGTCATGTTATGTCACGTTATGTTAATTTATGCCATGTCATATCATGTTGTTTCATGTTGTCATGTTACGTTATGTCACGTTATGTTATGACATGTTTTGACATGTTATGTTATGTCAGGTTATGTTATTCATGTTATATTACCCCAAAACCCAATACTGCACACAAAGCAGAAACCATTGGTCTCATCTTCGACGCTACACCTCTAATTTAGTTAGATCTTGCACACTTTTGAACCCATGGTGATACGCTTTAGTTGTTATACTTGGACGAAGGGTATCTTCTAATTTTCCTTTATTATTTTGTTCTTTCAATCTATTACCCACTTAAGTGTCTAGAACAGGGATGGCCAATTTCTTTCAAAAGGGCGGACCACTTTTTTATTATTTTTTTTGTGGCGGGCCACACACATAACAACATCAATATAAATAAACTTGGCATTTGTTTTAAGGTAATATTTTTGTTATTTATCGGCATTATTTGCTTACATAAATCATTTTATTGCAACAGAGTTAAAAATGCCTAATTGATTTATAAAAATGAATAAAATTTGCTATTTATATGGTTTGACAAACATGTTTTAGTTAGATCATTTTAAAGTTGACATGTAACAAACCTTAATGAGAACAATGTGGATGTTCATGTGCAGCAACAAGTTCATCAAAGTCAATGTGTAAAGATGATGATGATATTCGTAATAAATCCTGAAAGTGGCCATCAGTGAGTCGGTTTCTTTGTGACGATTTAATCTCCTTCATTGTTGAAAAAGCGCATTCACATATATATGTGCTTCCGAACATATAAGTAATTCTCAAAATGAAATCACTCAATGCGGGATATTTTTCCTGTAGCACAAGTTTCCAAAAGTCAACTCCTATCTCCATCCTTGATTGGAAAAAGGGGTCACTTTGGAGGTTACATAATTCCAACTGAAAAGTGTCATGTTGTTGGAAAATGTCACACTTCATAGGATTGTTAAACAATGCCACGTTATGGTCGTATACCACTGAAGTCAGCAAATCGTTCATTGAATTGCTCCAATAGTGTCTAACATTAATACTGAAAATTTGAAATCAGTGTCACTGCGCTCCTCAATCAATTCTTTGCACGAAGGAAAATGAATGAAGTTTTCTTTGGCCAGGGTAAATCTAAAAACTTTTAGTTGACTTATAAATCCATCAAGGTGTCCTACCAAATCTGAGACTGTTTGGGAACGTCCCTGTAGCTTCACGTTGGGTTCATTCATGTGCTGGGTGATATCAGTTAAAAAGGCCAATACGCTGTTAAAATGTGGATCAGACATTTTTCTGATCAGTTCTTTGTTGGTATCATGTTTCTTCCCCAAATGCACGCGCCATGTTAATAGAACAACGCTTTACGAAGTCACCGTCACATAATGATTGTTTTTATTTCGCCATCTCTGCGCTTACAACAAACGATGCCATTAAGGAACTTGTTTGTTTTGTTGTTAATGTAGTAAAAACAGATTTCTGAGCACTAACCTTTTTCTTCAAATGGCACACAAGTGTAGAACGTATTGTACCAATGTAGTCCTTGTATTTAGCGGCGTGATGCTGTGTGTAATGTCGTTAAAGATTGTACTCTTTATTTACAGACAACACTTGCAAACACACAAGGCACGGCGGTTTGCTATCCTTATTGTTGATAAATAAAAAATCATGTTCCCATTTCTCATGAAAAAATCTGATTTTTTCGTTTAATTGACGTTTATTGTTCATATTATACCACGAATTGTAGCTTTAACACCCGATATGTTAATAATGGTATAACATAAAAGTTGAACATGCAATGCCTCCTATGTCTGGCGAAATATAAATGTACATTTGCAATAATAATAAATTTATAGCCAACTAGTTTTGCAGTCAATAAAACATTTAGCAGTAAAGTGGCAGCTTGTTTCTTTTTATTAGTGTTTAATTTATTTGTAATATTTTCAGATTATTCGTTGTTTATTATTACTGCCATCGTCTTTCAAAGCTCATAGTGTTTACATGGCCGTTCATTTTTCAATAAAAATAATAATAATAATGAAAGTAAAGTAAAAAGTGACGTCAAAGCCCACAAAAAAGACGATTCGCGCGTCCATGAAGTGAAATCTTTACAAATGTTAACGTTACAACTTGGTTGATTTAACCTTGTTTGCGATATAAAAGTATGTCGAGTGCAGTGGAATACTTGATCTTATCTATCTGATCATTTACAGTGTAGTATTTATTGTGAATGATAAGGTTGATTCGATAATCCTAAGCAGAGTTCAAGAATATAGCTATCTTGGACATGTCATAGAGAGTGATGGGAAATGAGAGACGGAACAAAGGCACAAATGAAATCATCATCATGTGCGAAACCGATTATCGTAGGCGATCATGTCCGTCCATAATTCTCTATCAATAGTGCATCGTATCAATGCAGTTGTTGACTGTTTTCTGTGCCATGACACCAAGTTATCCAGAATCTTCTCTCCTTGTCGTCAGCGATCTCTCGTTCCCCGTATTTTGCCAGTTGTTATCAAGTATTCCAACATTCCTCTTCTCATGATGTGTCCGAAAAATGTCGATTGTTTCTTTCTGATGTTTTTTTAGAAGCCCCCTAAATAGAAATTGGGAGAATAAAAATACGAAAGATACACACACACTAAACAAAATAACATCCAGACTAACATTTAGATTAATAAAGTACTATATCTGGCCCGTTTCGTCTTGTCAGGCGGTCTAGTGAAGGCTATTATGTATTTTTTTGAGGTTTTGTTTTTGTCGAACAGCTTCTCTGGTGGCTAATTCTACCAATGTTTGACAAACACACACGGCTACAGAATGAACAAGCCAGGCCCACTGATCCACAGGGTTTTCCATCCTTTTTCATGAGTCTTTTATCTTCTAAGTTTGTTCTCCATGATGTGCGATCACTTGCCAGATGTTCCCAGTCATTTTCGTAGATGGAGAAGTTTTCAGAGATGATTTACACATATCTCTATATCGTACTTTAGGTCTGGTGTCTAAAGAGAACACAAGCGAAAGGAAAGAAAAGAAAAAAAAACATTTCTAGGGGCGCTGAAAAATCCTTAGTCAACTATGACTGCCGGAGGCTACTATTGTACATATAGTACTATATGTACTCAACATTTGTGTAGAAACATGGTCAGCAAATAATAAAACAGAAAATAAAATTGAAGGTCTGGAAATGTAGATTGATAAAAGATTTGGAATAATTAGGTGAACACAGAAAAAAGAAATAATGACGTCTTCAAGCGGATGAGAATGTAGAAAGAATTATGTAACATAATTCGAACAAGAGATATACTCACAAGAGATAAGACACAATAAAACCTACTTTCCGGGTAGAAAAACAAAAGGTAAACGAAGTAGAGGCACACAGACTGAAGTAGACTGACAGCATAAAGAGGGGAACAATGAAACCTATGACAACCTGCGCATCAATGTAATACAGGGGATAACATGACAACCCTTGGTAACCAAATTTCGATGTGGAGACGGCATATGATGATTATTGAGAACTGAAATTTATTTAAATATTCAGATGAATTAGCCGCAGTGGTAATGCCACAACATTCTGTAGATTTACATAGGCCTGCGGGCAGAAAATAAAACCGGAAAACCCTCCAACTATCGTGACATCATCTACAGGAGCTATTGACGGCTGAAATCACTATACCCACAGCCTTCACTGATAGCAAAACTGAAAACGTCGCGCTAGTTAGAGGTTCTCCGAGTATGTCTTATCAGTCCGTAGGCCTTTATAAATCTATAGATGGCTATTCGGTAATGCTAGCCAATGACGCTCATACATTTCTACAATAGTATCTTCCCATCATTATTTTGTTCCTTGAGCCACAGAGCCAAAGTTATTTCAGACGAGTTCGGCTTCCTTCTCACGAAAATTAACCACTCGACGCTATCATGTATCACTGCCTTTTCTCAGTGGATTTCTCAAGCCACTCATTTTACGTGTTGTTAACCTCGTTGCTTGAGTCGTACATAAAGGTCGCATTTGACATACACGGTAACTGGAGCGATTTTCTCAGACCAGTCCTAGAGTATGGAGTCACAGCCTGGGCTATGGCTTCCAAATCTCACCTTAGCAAAATTAACAGAACACAGAACCAAGCTGCTCGTATCATCACTGGTGCTATGAAATCTACACCTATCAAGACTCTAGAAAAAGTTACAGGTTTACAACCCTTAGATGACAGACGGGTCACTAAAGTATTGCAACAAGCGGAGAAATATAGAAGGCTCCTTAGCCACCCCATGCACCAAAGAATAACTGGTTCCGGAATTGTACGACTAAAGAGGAGCAACTTCGCTGCAATTGCCAATGAACTAACTACTGGAGACCCAGTACTTTCCCAAACAATATCGAAACCCTTGGGCCTATCTGATATGTCTCCTCATGGAAAGCATAAAATACCAGAACTTAAGGAAAATATAACAGGAATCATGAAAAAAAGGCACCCAATCAGACACAAAAAGAAAACATGTAGCAGAAAAACACATACACGATACCTACCTACAGGACTCTTGGTCCCACATATACACAGATGGTTCTGCTACAAATGCCACCAGAAATGGAGGGGGAGGTGTGTTCTTGACGCTGAATAATCAGGACGAGATCACCAAGTCAATAGCTACTGGAAAATTCACAAACAACTTTAAAGTAGAAACTGAGGCCATCATAGATGCTGCAACACTGCCTACTCAACACAAAAATAACATGCACAATAAATTGGTGATTCTGACTGAAGCACTGTCAGTATTATCAGCTCTAAAAAGCCCCAAGAACAATGAACTAGATGACTTGAGAACAACCCTGGACCAACTATGCAATAACTTCCAGAGAGTAGTCATTCAGTGGATACCATCACACTGTAATATACACGGGAACGAACGCGCAGACAAATTAGCTAAAGAGGGAGGGAGATTACCACCAGAGAACCATCCACTCAGTTATGATGAATCTAAATCCATCCTCAAGGGTCAGTTCCATGAAAAATGGAAACGAGAACACCCAAAGCATAACGAGAGGGACGGGTACCACAAACTATCAAGGAGGGATCAAGTCATCATACTTCGCCTACGCACTGGCCACAATAGAATGAGAAATCACATGTTCACCAAATTCAAAATAGGTACAACCAGCCTATGCCACTGTACACTGGACAATATGACTACAAAACATGTTCTACAGGATTGCCCCCAGTACACAGACCTGAGAAGAGCAATATGGTCCATACCCACCTCCCTGGAAGAAAAACTATATGGGGCAATCGATTCACTTAAACAGACAGCTTACTTCATGAGAGAGTCTGGAATCCTACTCTGATTGAGTCTTCATCGCAGAGAGATTTGTAATGTTATTGCTACTTCGGTGCTCTCGTATTTGAGTAACTGTGACAGTTGATATGTCAATGCATTAACTTTATATCATCTTGTTAATTTTCTCATTAATTTTCTCTGAAAATATTTCCCAGTGACTTGAATTAATATATGACACACTCAAGACAGGGAGAATTCAAATGTATCTTTAATCGGGTCAGGTAATCTATGTACTTAACAGACGAAGGTATTGCTGAATCGAGGACGTTTAGTTTGGGTTATCTAACTTGACCTATCGGATATCGACGAATACCAACGCAGCTCTTATTGTAGTTTTTGGCTAAAAGAGTTCTGGTATCGATGTGATAATATTGCAGGTCGACTGTGGATATTATATTGAAGAGAGACCTCAGAATTGGGAATATACTTTTAATTAGAACTCCGAAATCGCTCAAGATTTAGGGTGTAAGACAAATCAACAAAGATCGTATGTTAGATCGATAGATTGTTCAAGTGAGATTGTATGTTTGATCAATAAACTGTTCAATAAAGGCTGTACGTTAGAAAGACTGTTCAATAAAGAGTGTGTAGTTGATAGAAACACTTTTCAATAAAGATTGTGCGTGAGACAGACTGTCAAGAGAGATTTGTCTTTAGAGTGATAGATTGTCAAGAGAGATTTGTCTTTAGAGTGATAGTCTGTCGAGAGAGATTTGTCTTTAGAGTGATAGACTGTCAAGAGAGATTTGTCTTTAGAGTGATAGACTGTCAAGAGAGATTTGTCTTTAGAGTGATAGACTGTCAAGAGAGATTTGTCTTTAGAGTGATAGACTGTCAAGAGAGATTTGTCTTTAGAGTGATAGACTGTCGAGAGAGATTTGTCTTTAGAGTGATAGACTGTCAAGAGAGATTTGTCTTTAGAGTGATAGACTGTCAAGAAAGATTGCATAGTTTATAGATAGATAGACTTTTCAATAAAGATTGTGTGTTTGATTGACAAACTGTCCAAAACAGAACTTCAGTTTCATCAAACATAAGTAACAAGCTAACAGCTGCCATGGTGTTGCTGGTGATTATGTTGATACCTTGCTCAATGAGTTCATATTTTTCAATTGCAATAATAATAATAATAATAATAATAATAACAATAATAATAATAATAATAATAATAATAAAAACAATAATAATAATAACAATCAACGGTCA
Source organism: Megaustenia siamemsis (assembly GCA_032433765.1). Taxonomy (NCBI): domain Eukaryota; kingdom Metazoa; phylum Mollusca; class Gastropoda; order Stylommatophora; family Ariophantidae; genus Megaustenia; species Megaustenia siamemsis. The sequence goes on along the minus strand of JAVIAB010000073.1, from coordinate 36,820,776 downwards.
TGTCTATTGGCGTAAGTGAATGATGTCTCTCCCCAACCTTGTCTCTACAACAATTTATCACTTATATTGTTGACTTCGTACCAAACCACTCGCTTAAACTGTTTTGTATCTATTATCTCTGCTTCCCTATATATCTTCAATCCTTGAATTTTCCTGTTGTCACAATATATCCCTGTTGTCACAATGTATCCATGTTGTCACAATATATCCCTGTTGGCACAATATATCTCTGTTGTCACAATATATCCCTGTTGTCACAATATATGCCTGTTGTCATAATATATCCCTGTTGTTACTTCCATGGCATGGTCGAAAATGATGGGTTTTTTTCCTGATATTGGAAATGGATTTTATTTTCAACTCTGGCCTCATGCAGGACGCCCTCGATACTTTAGTTGTTCGAGGCATTCCCGACATTTTTAGGTAAAATCACATTTCTTTGATCTACTTAGATGTGTGCGTGTGCATGTTTGTCTTATTGTCCAGGAATCGTATTCATTTGTTAAGACTGATTTCACCAAAGAAGAGCTCTTGACAAAAATAGGTGGTATAATATTTTCCCTATGCTTTGAAAATCCGCGTCTGACTGAGTTACTTTGTACCTAACCTCTTTAACATATCCACAATATGAAGTTAACATAGTTCCAAGTATTTGGGTTTTTTGACCTGTTTTAATAGTGTCCCTTTTACTTTAATCAAGCATTTAGTAGATGACACTTTCTTTGTTGCAACTATTACTTTTGTTTTTGCTGTTGATGCTAAGGTCTGCATTTTTTTTGTTCATCAAGACACCAAGGGAATAAGAAATTAATTAAACGCGTTGGAAATATAGAAAACACCATGGGCAGCTTAAAATGAATAAGGATGACATACTAAGAAGCCACGCTCCCCCATAAAAAAAAACAAAAAGCACACACACAGATAGCGTGTTGTCAATATCATAAAGACACAAACGCATTTTAGTGACTATTAAAACATCAAGCAAAGATAGAGTGAAGCAGAGAAAATTTACTAGTCAGGTAAATCAATAGCAGAACCGATCAATGAAGTAGGAAAACAAAGTTGTTAGAGATATGAGCACAACAGTGAATCGTTCTAGCCTACGTTGATCAGCCGTTTGCTCTCAGTTCTGTGAGGACAGACTTTGCCTTATGCTCGATGAGATCAGGGATCATTAAAGGAGAATGTAATAACAAACATAAAAAAAAATATTTTCGAAAATAATCATTGATTTTAAAAAAAGGGGGAGGGGGGGGGGGATACCTGTCAGGAATTTAAGGGAATGTTTTATGAGCAAGACGTCAGTTCAGTAAACTCAAACAGAACATGAAACACCAACTACCCTTTATCTTCTATTCTCTGTGAGACCTGACAGAATATTTGCTCTTTGATAACATGACCTTCACTTTATTTGCTCATTTACTGACAGTGCTCCATAATATTGACTACGCAGCCAAAGATGGAGTGGTTTTTTTTTTTTTTAAACAAATAAGATAGTAGTGGAAAGAGGTACAGTAAAGGTTCACTGTACCTCTAACTAGGCCTATGGTTTTAGTGACCATATTTTTCCTTAACAAACGCCACATTTGTAGGTGATGTATACAGTGGTAGGTACCATGCCAGGTCGCCTTTTATTCCAAGAAAAATCTCTAGTACCCATTTTTAGAGCCCTATTGGTTGTAAAAAATTTCGCCATTTCTGGGATTTGGAAATTGTTCTTTAATGTCTTCTTTCTTCACTTCCTCTTGTGCCCGCTCGAGGGAGGTACACAGTTCTGGCTCTCGCCCTTATGGTGGCTTCACTCACTGTCACTGTCACTGTCACTGTCACTGTCACTGTCACTTGACGTTGTAGCGTTTCTTTGATGTTCCATCGTTGTCTTTCTTCACTTCCTCTTGTATCCTTTCGGATGTCGAGAGAGGTACACAATTCTGGTTTTCGCTCTTTTGGCGGCTTCTACCGGTTCGGATGTCGAGGGACATGCACAGTTCTTGTTCTCGCTTTTTTTGGTGGTTTGTACACCTTTGATTGTCGAGTGAGACACACAGTTCTTGTTCTCGCTTTTTTTTGGTGGTTTGTACACCTTTGATTGTCGAGTGAGACACACAGTTCTTGTTCTCGCTTTTTTTTGGTGGTTTGTACACCTTTGATTGTCGAGTGAGACACACAGTTCTTGTTCTCGCTTTTTTTGGTGGTTTGTACACCTTTGATTGTCGAGTGAGACACACAGTTCTTGTTCTCGCTTTTTTTTGGTGGTTTGTACACCTTTGATTGTCGAGTGAGACACACAGTTCTTGTTCTCGCTTTTTTTTGGTGGTTTGTACACCTTCGATTGTCGAGTGAGACACACAGTTCTTGTTCTCGCTTTTTTTTGGTGGTTTGTACACCTTCGATTGTCGAGTGAGATACACAGTTCTTGTTCTCGCTTTTTTTGGTGGTTTGTACACCTTTGATTGTCGAGTGAGATACACAGTTCTTGTTCTCGCTTTTTTTGGTGGTTTGTACACCTTCGATTGTCGAGTGAGACACACAGTTCTTGTTCTCGCTTTTTTTGGTGGTTTGTACACCTTTGATTGTCGAGTGAGATACACAGTTCTTGTTCTCGCTTTTTTTTTGTGGTTTGTACTCGTTCGATTGTCGAGTGAGATACACAGTTCTTGTTCTCGCTTTTTTTGGTGGTTTGTACACCTTTGATTGTCGAGTGAGATACACAGTTCTTGTTCTCGCTTTTTTTTTGGTGGTTTGTACACCTTTGATTGTCGAGTGAAATACACAGTCTTGTTCTCGTTTTTTTTTGGTGGTTTGTACACCTTCGATTGTCGAGTGAAATACACAGTTCTTGTTCTCGCTTTTTTTGGTGGTTTGTACACCTTTGATTGTCGAGTGAAATACACAGTTCTTGTTCTCGTTTTTTTTTTGGTGGTTTGTACACCTTTGATTGTCGAGAGAAATACACAGTTCTTGTTCTCGCTTTTTTTTTTGGTGGTTTGTACACCTTTGATTGTCGGGTGAAATACACAGTTCTTGTTCTCGCTTTTTTTTGGTGGTTTGTACACCTTTGATTGTCGAGTGAAATACACAGTTCTTGTTCTCGTTTTTTTTGGTGGTTTGTACACCTTTGATTGTCGAGTGAAATACACAGTTCTTGTTCTCGCTTTTTTTGGTGGTTTGTACACCTTCGATTGTCGAGTGAAATACACAGTTCTTGTTCTCGCTTTTTTTTTTGGTGGTTTGTACACCTTCGATTGTCGAGTGAGATACACAGTCCTGGTTCTAGCTCTTTTAAAGACTTCAGTCATTGTTATTTGATGTTGTAGCATTTCTTTGATGTTGTCTGTCCCTCTTTCTTTGGGACTGTCTCTTGCACTTCTCCCTTATATTCTGACATATAAATGATTAAATTGCTCATAAAAGAGAACAAGCAAAGTGCCAGTTTTCATGTCTTGTACAAATGGACTTCCAGAAAGTGCATTAATTCCCCCTAAACTTCTGCTTACAAAAGTCCTATAAATGTAAACATTCTTGATTCTTCCCGCGCTGTGTGACGTCACATAGGCTTTCAGTGTTTTTCGCAACCCATCTCTATTCTGGGCGAGATGTTTCATCTTGTATAATGTACCTATGCCTGCTAACATTGCTTCTCTTATAATTGTTCCTTTTTGTGTCTCTTTAGGTCTTCCTCTTTTCTCTGTATCCTGATGTTTCCATAGAAGAACCTGCTTTGGAATTCCTTTGAGCAGGTTTTATTTTTCGGCACAACTCATTGTAACACCACCTAGATTCTACAACGATGGATGGTTTCCCCACCTAAGGTAGCCCGGAAACGAGCCTCGGGGTAAAGTTGTCAGCCTCACGCCTCACCGCCCAAGCAAGGCGGAAAATAAACATAGCCTCCATTTTGCATTGTAAAAATAGGCAAGCAAAAATAGACAACTCTTTAAAAGGTAGTGGCAAAAATAGTTAACACCAACAAAATAATGGTCTTATAGGTCAATGGCCAACATTTTACTACTTACAGCTAATTGTGTTTAATGCTTCCCGTAGATAGGGAAGATCATTACATTTGAAAACCGGTATAATAGCTAATTTTGTTTAAAGTCAATCGCTGTGAACATGTATGTATCTGTGACAGCTGCCACCTTCACATCACTACAGAGGTGCAGTGACAAACATATTGCCACTCTCTGTATCAACAAATAACGTTGCATTTTAATTCAAGAAGCATGTTTTATGTTCAATTAGTCCCATATCGACTAAATAAGTTGAAAAATAACGTTCAATTATTTTTACATTGTACTTTTCTCTGCCTTTTAAGTTGAGGAATACTTTCTCAAGCGTTAACGTTGCATGAAAAAGGATAGCATGTTTACCAGTTTCGTATAACGCGATAAGCAATATAATCCCATACAGTGAACGTCTCTCGAACAAACAAACGACGTATCTCATATTTCCAGGTGATGCATATTTAAGCCGTATGGTATTTATTACCTGCCCTTCTTTTCTAGATATTAAAACAAATATTACTGAGGCACTGTTTTAGTGAAGACAAAACAAGCAGGCTGTGACAACATAATTTGAACTGAACAATTTCTACATGGCGACAGTTGGTAAACCCCCTCCCTTCCTCCTTTCTAGCCACCAACTCTGCCAGCTACGTAACATTAAACTTCGGTGTAGCTTCAGACGTGTACGTCATGTCACCGCTAGCCACTCCCGCCAGATATCTCATCTTGACACCCAACAACAATACGTCCTGTTCCAACTTCAGTTCCTTGCCACGAACTTTCCCGTGGCTCTCCGTCTTATCCGTCATACTATCCAAATAGTTTAACTTTAGCCGTTTATTTATGGCTTTTGTCATCTCAGCATAAATTAAAAATCAACTTCCGCCCACAACCTCCTTCATCACCAACTATCTCTGACTCCAGCTCCCTCACTTTACGTATTCACCCTCATTTGCCTCTTTCCGACAACGAACGCCTGTTCTCAATAGGGACATCACATTTGTCCCTCTTCGCCCTTCGAGTGACTCACTGCCTCAATTATGTGACGTGCACGGGTACTACATACGACCACAATGACGTCCTCCTCCGTCTAGCGGAACTAGTTCTTAACCTCAACTCTTTAGAGTTCGATGGCAACTTCTTCTCCCAGATCAGTGGAGGAGCGATGATCACCAAAATGGGTTCTAGCTACGCTTATTTATTCATGGTTTACCTGGAGCACTAGATCCTCCACATCTAACAGGGCACCTTGCCCTTATGTACCGCAGGTATATTGATGACTATATCGGTCTGACCGAGCTGCCCGAGGAGGTCTTCTCCCTATTCGTCGACCATGTTGATCAGATTCACTCTACGATCCGCATCACCTCCAACATTTCCACCTCCTATCTTTTCATCCTCTCTTTCCTTCCTCTCTTTCCTTCCTCTCTTTCCTTCCTCTCTTTCCTTCCTCTCTTTCCATCCTCTCTTTCCATCCTCTCTTTCCTTCCTCTCTTTCCATCCTCTCTTTCCTTCCTCTCTTTCCTTCCTCTCTTTCCTTCCTCTCTTTCCTTCCTCTCTTTCCTTCCTCTCTTTCCTTCCTCTCTTTCCATCCTCTCTTTCCTTCCTCTCTTTCCTTAGGTGTCTTTGATCTTCTTACCTCTGTCTTCTACAAGCTTACTGATTCCCATACTTCCCCCCGCTGCGACTCTTCCTACCCGACATCTTGCAAGAACTCTCTTTTCTTTTGCCAATTACTTAGGCTTAGTCGCTTTTGGCAGGATAATAAAGATTTCCTTTATCAAGCTAACCTGATGCTTGATTTCTCTCGCTGATACTTCTATCCTGAATCGACTCTTCTACCTGCTCTCCAGCGGGTTCTCCGCACTCCCCCCCCCCCCAGTCTGCTCCCTCTACCCATTCATCCACCGATAGAGTCTTACTTTCTCTCACCCATCACTTTACCACTACGCGGTGATCAGAATTATTCACCATTACCTCCCCATTCCAAACTCCGGCCCAACAACCCGTCTGCTTTTCCCTGACACTCCTCTGGTTGCCTTCAAGTGCGATCACAACCTTCGTGATATGCTAGACAGGTGCCGCCTTTTCGCCTCAGTCCATAACAATCGGGACAGTCTGTCGCGATCGCAACCAGTGTAAGACTTGTAACCACGTTTACCGGACTGATACGGCTCTCTTCCCTAATGGGCCTTTTGAGATCAGAGAAGGATTTATGGTTACAAGATCTATGCCATCATATGTAAACGATGTAAAATGACATATATTGATGAATCAAGGCGCCGCCCTGAGATGGGTGCCGTGGAACATCTGTATGGTATCACACGAGATGCAGACACCGTCACACTTCAACTCTCACGGCCATAAATGTAAGGTGGATGTCCACGTCATAGTTTGGTGTCTTGCTCTTCTGACAACCGAAAGCGATTCAGCTTAGAAAATCGACTGATCGTACGCATGAGTTGCCTCATCCTACGGGAGTCAATGTATCCCTTTCTCCTGGGTAACCGATCTCCTTCCCCCTCCCACCCCACTTTTTCTTCTCTCCCCTTTCCTCCTTAGATTCCCCTCTCCCATCTCCCCTTATTTCTTACCTTCCTCCTCCCACTCCTTTGACTTATTGCACCCTGAAGTGGTTTCCCTAAGTGGCACTCATGATTCAACACACTATATATTTGTATTTACGTTGGCACCCATCTATAGGAGTTATCATACCACCTTACCGACTTGTATTTATATCCTTATCAGTACTTATTTCACCATATTCTTCTCCTTCACCGCGAGTATTTCAATTCAACCTTACTTACTCTTTACCATCTCCTCCTTACTGTTGTATTACTACTTATTTCGAACACAACCATTCCATTCTTCTACATAGATTGTTCCCCTTGGGACGTCTCCTATAATCCCTATTACGCATGATGTAGCCCTTGATCCATAATTCGGTTCATTCATGCCTTTGCCATCCCGGCAGAACTGATGTGTTATAAAACTCCTTATCTAGTTAATACCCGCATCTTCTCATCCTTCTTACTGCGTCGTCATTCACACCCTCGATCAAGACATTTTTCCTTTCATCCCCTTCACTCCTACCCCAGCCCACTCCTGTCACGTGGCTTAATATTCTCTCTCGTTAACATATTACTCCCAATCGCATGCAGCCTCAGCTTAGATTTCCATCTAAGTGTTTTTACATTGTTTTTAATCCCTATTTTTATTTTTAATTAATTATTTCCCTGTAATATAGTATTTTCCTTATTGATTTATCATCTCTTTTCATTTCGCTTTTTAATTCATATCCACTAGTTCTGGTTACTCTAGAACAGTGGTGGCCAACTTGAGGTTGCCCGAGGGCCGGATTAAAGCCAAGGCCAAGACCCGCGGGCCACACTTAAGAATATCGTCAAAAATGACAGTAGGGACCTATGCGATATAGTAATATATAAATAATGCTTGCACTTTGACTACATATTTGATTTGTAACAAATCCATTAATTATTCAATTTAAAATTACCTTTAATGTCTCAGTGCGACGATTGTGACTTGTCACAGCTTTCCACCAGAGATTTGAAGTCCACTTCCATTTTTGACGTGGCGATTCGGAGAGTATGGGACAATGTCGAATCGGTCATTCTGTTCCTGGTCTTAGATTTAATTAACTTCATGGAAGAGAATGTTGTCTCGCAGAGATATGTGCTGCCGAATATAGAGCACATCTTTAGTGCCCATTTTCTCAGACACGGGTAACGTTCATTTGGTAGCAATTTCCAGAAGTCAGCTCCTAATGCCTTTACAGTACTGAGGAAGGGGTCACACTGAAGGTCACACAACTCTAGTTGAAGATCTGATGGCTGGCACTCCACTGTGCACTTAATTGGGTTATTAAAAAGTTCCGTTTGCGGACGAAACATTTCAAAATCTTGAAATCGTCGATCAAATTCACAAATCAAATGTTCAATGTCAGCTGCGTACTTACTGAAGTTTGCACTTTCTATCTCTGACAACAACTGCTTACAACTTGAACAATGGAACAGATCATTTTTTTGCAAAGAAAGTCTAAATAGATTCAGCTTCTTTTTAAAACCATCAACATATCCCATCAATTGAAAAATGGTTTGCTTTTCCCCTTGTAGCTGCAAATTCAATATGTTCAAATGTTGTGTGATGTCTGTGAGATATGCCAGATTATGAAGGAAATTAATGTCTTTGAGTGCATGTTGAAGATCAATGGAGCATGGTAAGTTCTCTCGCAGGAAGTCATAAATGTCATTCTTCAGTTCAAAAAATATTATTAAACATTTCCCTCGACTAAGCCATCTTACTTCTGTATAAAGCAGGAGATCACCGTAGCTAGAATCTACTTCCTCTAAAAATGATAAAAACTTCCTGTGATTTAAAGACTGGTGTCCTCCTCTTATCAAATTTGTTATTTTCACAACAGTAGCCATGGTGTCTTTTAGATTTATGGACTTTGCACAAAGGGCCTCTTGATGAATTATGCAATGCAATGTAGGTACGTTAATTTTGTTTTGCTTTAGAAGTCCAACAAAACCAGTATTTGAACCAATAAAAGCTTTGCAACCATCAGTACACACTGCAGACAACTTTCCAAAACCACCTACTTCATCTACGGCACTATGAACTGCAGAAAATATGTCTGTCCCTCTACAAGTGTCATGCAAAGAGCAAACTTTCAACAATTCTTCAATAACAGTAAAATCCTCCTGGATAACTTTAACAAAAATAAGAAGCTGGCAAGTGTCAGTGATGTCAGTACTTTCATCAATCGCGAGCGAAAAATATGAGCAGTTTTCAATACAAGATTTTAAACTTTGAGACAGTTGCAGACTGATGTCTTCTGTTCTTCTGGCTACAGTTTGTTTTGAAAGAGGCACAGATTCAAATTATTTGGCTATTTTTCTTGACCGAATGCCTTTGCCATTTGAATCGCACATTTCTTCACAAAATTTCCGTCAGTAAAGGATTTTTTTAGATTTTGCAAGCTCATAGGTAACTGTATATGATGCAATGATCGATGACTCTTTAATTTTATTGCCCTTTGTATACATACTTTGCTGTTGATTCAACTTTGTCTTCAGCTGTTCAACCAAAAGCTTCCTAGCTTCAATGCTATGTTTCTCATACATGTTTTGATGATGTGTGGCATAGTGCCGTTTTAAATTATATTCCTTCAAAACGGCTAACACTTGAACGCAAATTAAGCACTGAGGTTTACTATCCTTATTGAAGATGAACAAATAATCTAATTCCCATTCAGGTTTAAATATGCGATTTTCACAATCAACTTTTCTACGTTTTAACATGATTTAATACAAAATCTCACATCAAAGTTAAAAGTCACAGAATGTTGGTCCACTATCGAAAATAAGTCCAGATTTGACAGTTATACACAGACTTGTGTTTGACAATGAAATCAAAAGATTGTGACCAAATAAACACGTTGCAGTCATTTTATGGACAAGACAAGACGATGGGATCAAAGGGAATGAAGGCGAACAGTGAAACATTTTGAATGTAACTTCAAAGACAGAATTAGAGCTACGAAGTCCCCTCACCCTGTCCCTCCCAACCTCATTAATCCCTTACCGCGAAATGAAAGAGCCACCACAAGTCCAGACGACAAATGTTGAGCCAAAGATCTGACGCTATCACCGCACTGAAATAAAGCAACTTTGCGGTACCAACTCGAAGCAAAGACTTTGAATATTGTCGGCACCATTAGTTGTGCAGTGTGTGTGTGTGTGTGTGTGTGCGTGTGCGTGTGCGTGTGTGTTATTTGAAATTATGTTGCCAATCTAGCTGTTGCGAGAAATTGACAGAGATTTTCAAATTGTGTATTCTTGAACGATAGAAGAGTTAACTCCGACACGGATTAAAACCAGGAGAAATCCGCTATTAGGGGTAAAAAATGAAGTAAGTCCGTGGAGCTTCGCGGGCCAAGAAAACTAGGCTGGCGGGTCGGATCCGGCCCGCGGGCCGCCATTTGGCCACCCCTGCTCTAGAACATGTCGTTTAGTTATTCTTCATTTCGTCGCCCAATTCTGTGATCGTGTTTTTTGAAGTAGGCCACATTTAGGCCGAAGAGTCAAGATTTTGTTTTGTTCCTTTTTGTCAAGTTGTCACCATTCTTTGTAGAAGTGGACGTTACACACAACACTTGCTCCTCCTCTACAACCGACAAGTGTTCTCTCTCTCTCTCATTGAACTTACCTAGATTTTCTGAAAGCAACTACTTGTTAACTAAAATAAAACGAGCACATAGACTTTGATTCGGAGTTACCTGACGTCAGGATTTTGCCAGATATGGTTCAGCCTTGTTTTGCGCGTGTCCTGTTGCCGGATAGCCATTTGCCTCACTATATGAACTATTTAAAATAAGAGCTACATTGTCATGTTTTGCTTTTTAAAATAAAAATCCATTCAAAATCAAATGTCCTATTTTTATGTTTTGTCATCTACTGGTAACCCTATCAGGAGGGGTCGGGGGGGGGGGGGGGGGGGAGGGGGGGGGAGGGAGAGAACTGGATCGTTCTCCTCACACAAATTGAGTGGAAGAGAAGTCCCTACACTCCACTGCGCTACCCAAAAGACATTATCAATATGGCCCATTTTTTGCATTTTTAAACCTATTTGTTTATATGTGTTGTTTACATTTCACCAGTCTAGGATTATCATCTCATTGTTTATATGCGTTGTTTACATTTCACCAGTCTAGGATTATCATCTCATTGTTTATATGTGTTGTTTACATTTCACCAGTCTAGGATTATCATCTCATTGTTTATATGCGTTGTTTACATTTCACCAGTCTAGGATTATCATCTCATTGTTTATATGCGTTGTTTACATTTCACCAGTCTAGGATTATCATCTCATTGTTTATATGTGTTGTTTACATTTCACCAGTCTAGGATTATCATCTCATTGTTTATATGTGTTGTTTACATTTCACCAGTCTAGGATTATCATCTCATTGTTTATATGTGTTGTTTACATTTCACCAGTCTAGGATTATCATCTCATTGTTTATATGCGTTGTTTACATTTCACCAGTCTAGGATTATCATCTCATTGTTTATATGCGTTGTTTACATTTCACCAGTCTAGGATTATCATCTCATTGTTTATATGTGTTGTTTACATTTCACCAGTCTAGGATTATCATCTCATTGTTTATATGCGTTGTTTACATTTCACCAGTCTAGGATTATCATCTCATTGTTTATATGCGTTGTTTACATTTCACCAGTCTAGGATTATCATCTCATTGTTTATATGTGTTGTTTACATTTAACCAGTCTAGGATTATCATCTCATTGTTTATATGCGTTGTTTACATTTCACCAGTCTAGGATTATCATCTCATTGTTTATATGCGTTGTTTACATTTCACCAGTCTAGGATTATCATCTCATTGTTTATATGTGTTGTTTACATTTCACCAGTCTAGGATTATCATCTCATTGTTTATATGTGTTGTTTACATTTCACCAGTCTAGGATTATCATCTCATTGTTTATATGCGTTGTTTACATTTCACCAGTCTAGGATTATCATCTCATTGTTTATATGCGTTGTTTACATTTCACCAGTCTAGGATTATCATCTCATTGTTTATATGTGTTGTTTACATTTCACCAGTCTAGGATTATCATCTCATTGTTTATATGCGTTGTTTACATTTCACCAGTCTAGGATTATCATCTCATTGTTTATATGCGTTGTTTACATTTCACCAGTCTAGGATTATCATCTCATTGTTTATATGTGTTGTTTACATTTCACCAGTCTAGGATTATCATCTCATTGTTTATATGCGTTGTTTACATTTCACCAGTCTAGGATTATCATCTCATTGTTTATATGCGTTGTTTACATTTCACCAGTCTAGGATTATCATCTCATTGTTTATATGCGTTGTTTACATTTCACCAGTCTAGGATTATCATCTCATTGTTTATATGTGTTGTTTACATTTCACCAGTCTAGGATTATCATCTCATTGTTTATATGCGTTGTTTACATTTCACCAGTCTAGGATTATCATCTCATTGTTTATATGCGTTGTTTACATTTCACCAGTCTAGGATTATCATCTCATTGTTTATATGTGTTGTTTACATTTCACCAGTCTAGGATTATCATCTCATTGTTTATATGTGTTGTTTACATTTCACCAGTCTAGGATTATCATCTCATTGTTTATATGTGTTGTTTACATTTCACCAGTCTAGGATTATCATCTCATTGTTTATATGTGTTGTTTACATTTCACCAGTCTAGGATTATCATCTCATGAAGTTAGCTCTTCATAAGTTGCAGCTTCTTCGCCTTTTTAATTACATTTATAATCTCCTTACCCCTCCCCCCCCTCCTCCTCCATTTTATTCATCCCTTTTCCTTCCCTCTCCTTCGCACACAACACATCTCAAAAACCGCGGTGCATCAAACCATTACCCACGGATACGCTCTGTCAAAAAGAGGTGACTTTGTTCCCATAATGCACCAGCCCTGCGTAAATCTTAAAAATTGCACTTTTTATAACGTGTGTTCATGGTTATCACAGTCCAGTAGTTTTCATCACCAACACCCGGATCTCAAAATATAGAGACTACATTTTTGTTCTCGTCCCCTTTTAGTTCAATAACTCTTTCACAGGACGCCAGCACCATCAGCGGCGGTAGTCGACATTTGGACTTTTCTTTCTCGATAAATTGACTTTATTTGTTATATTTACGTGATTTCTTTCTTTCTAGTGCGTTGATTTCACGATGTGATGAATGCTCTTTAATGTCCCTTGAAACATTTAGCAGCGGACTTACCTGTACAAGAACAAAAAACGGTACTCGACTGTAAGAGTTGAATAAGTAATAGCAACTAGTATAGAAGCTGTTCACCTCCAAATGTTGAGGTTTTGCAGTGAAGATAAAATACTTCAATCCTCTACCACATTATGCATAAAATGACATCACAGCCATCTTCAGAGACTAGCGATGTAGGCTTACATAGAAAATGGGGGCCTGACATTCTAAAGGAATGTCAGGCCCCCATCCACCCGATTGGCGTGACACGGAAAGAACGAAAGAAAAGAAAGGAAGAAGAAAAGAAAAAGAAAGAAAGAAAGAAATAGATTATTGAATACATAAGAGGAAGGCAAATTAATTACAGTAACACATAGTTAACCACTTGCACATACAACAAACTGTTGTCAAATTCTCACATTTTTCGTGGTTTCGATGTATACAGACAATACAGTGCTTTACTGTCAGAGCGTTTCTGTTTATGCTTGAGTTAAATAGGGAGTGAAGGTGGCTATGACTGAGGAAGTGACAAATAGCTGCAAACCTAATGTAGAATTTTCAACGGCAGCTCACAAGTAAAGAGAAAAGAAAACAGAAAGACCTCCGCCATGCCTCTAGTGTGGTGTAGGGAATCAGGGAAAGAATGTTTAGGCACGACAATTGGACAGCCTTTAATTCTCAGAAAAAAATCTAGGGTACTCATTTAAGGTTTTGTAAACCTATAGGCGCGGAGTTGAAATTAATCCTGACCTCTGACCCAAGAAGACCAGTTCACTAACCACTGCTCTCCCGCGGCACCCTGCTCTAAAGATAAATACGAACACATTTAACTTTAACTTTAAATCACAGCGATCTATTGTTTGAACATATTTTACATTAACCTCTTGATTATATCTTGAAACATTGTGGGAGACGCAGTTTTCTATTCTAATTTAAAGTATGATTCAGTAGCGGCTACTGACCTGTTTCAAGATGCTTGTTTTCATATAATAATTATTGATCTTCATAGTTCACTGAAAGCTTCTATATTTTCATTTATCGCTTCTAGATCAATCAATCAAAGCCACTTTTACACCTTTTTAGAACATGGGCCACAGACAAGGTCTCTCTACCCATCCCCATTCTTGGACATTTTCTCTACTTCTCTCGAATCTAGGTCGATTTTCTGAAGGGTTTACGTGACTTCTCTACTCAATGTTTTCGTGGGCCTTTCCTGCTTTCTCTTCTCCTCAGGGTTTCAAGACAGTGCCTGTGGGTTTCATAACACTAGAAGGACAGATGCCGGTTCAAAGTTCAAAACTTCGTTTTTGTTGTTCTCGTTTTCTGAGGAAGTCCGTCGCATGTAGGCCGAAAAGTCAATATTTTGTTGTGTTCCTTTGTGTACATCTGCCACCATCTCTTGTAGGAGTCAACGTTACACCCCACTACTTGCACCTCCAAGATCTCCAGAAAGTGTTGCGTAAATGAGACTGGAGACTGCTATTGGGTGTGTATCTTCCTTTACCATAAGGTTGGACAGGTCTGCAAAGAAGTAGCAAAGTCAAAGACTCTGATGGCTCCAAGACAACATGGACTAAGAGCAGTCACGAAATTATAGCTTACTCGCTCGAGCGTCAGGATTAGCGAACCAGACCTGATCGAGCTCTGAAATGTACATCCCTGCGGTGGGCATGGAAAGTGACTAACCAGTCTGGCCAAGCCTGTAGGAATCGAAGAGGGAGTGAGTAACCCAGCGCCCCAAAATCCCATGCTGAAGTCACATTTGTGGGTCGACACCGCAGATATTGCAGCCTGTTGTTAAGTACAGCACAAAGTGTTTACACCAACGATGAAGAAGAGTAATCGTGGAGCGAACTCACACGTTTTTCCTTAAATACGAGAAACATTTGAAATCTCAAGGACAAAACTAGTATTTGTGTATAAACTTTTACACGAGTTTGTATGTAATGTAGATGTGACTCTCACCAGCAACACAAAGATTTCTTTCTGTAAACACGAGACCTGTTTCAAATCAAAGAGACAAAACGAGCGTCTGTATATAAACATATCCTATGTGTGTAGTGTAGATGAGGTTCTATACAACAACACAGAACTGTGTCTGTTAGCTAAGAGATATCTTATACCAAACATTTCCATTCCAACCGTATCGATTAGTGTCGAACGTTGTCAATTATGGCAACAGGTCAGAAGCTGAAGATAGTCCACATAAATTATTATTTCTTTAAAATAATGTTTGTTTGAGTGACCAGAATAAACAGAAATGAGTCTACAAGAGAAATAGAATAGCGTAGAGAAAAACCTCAACTAGATAGAGAGACAACACATACAATGATTCCCAAGTTGGAGAGAATATTTTAATTGTTCTACCCTACAGAACAAAGAGAAACGGCCAGGGCCATACCCAAACAAAACAGACAAACACATATAAAACGAGAGAACGAACAGAAAATCGCAGAGCTCAAGACATACTCAAAGTACATCTGAAAGGCAACAGAAACTATACGAGAGAAGTACAAGATAACGGTTGAGGCCAGCAGAACAGTGAGCGTAAAAATGTAGCATCTCCCACAGCAAGTAAAATGCTACAAAAGGAAGAGTAGAAGAAGAATGAAGAAGAGAAGTAAAAGAAAAGACATAGACTGGCAAATTCCAGAGCGACACATTCACTGCTGGATAGAAGATGGAAGTTCTGCACAACCTTTTACCATAGCTTTGTTTGGTAGGAACAGTCAGTAAATATAAGTAGATGAAATAATATGGACTGTCATTTCGACGTTTAAAAAACACATTAATTTATGTATATTTAAACAGTTTAGTTTAGTTTAATCAACAGATCATCCTCATTGCATATGGAACAGACCCTTGAGTGTTCAGAACTCTTTCGGAGAATATCAATCAACGTGTAGCGACTACCTACACCGGTGTTGTGTCGTTTGTTAAGTCTTCTCTGGATGCCTACGGAGCGATCTCGCCTGACACACCCATCAAGTTAACATAAATATAGTTGAAAAAACGCGAAGACCAATGCTTCTAGCGGGTTCAGAATTATTTAGTGCTCAGTGAGTAAATTGAACACAGCACTGTCAGCTTTCTAGAAACATCGACTCCAATAATACATTATTAACACTACTTTTATTATCATGTGTTTTCTGTTTCTGATTCCCAGATTTCTATAGCAACACCATCATCAGCTCAGGTGACGTTTGAATGTCTCAACGGTAGGTTCATGTATTTTACTTCTTTTCTTTCTTTCTTGTTTTAGTCAATAATAGCAGGAGATAACGGCGCTTTGAAAAGTGTAATAATTTCTGTATATTTAAATAGCTTAACGAAAATACCGACTTAAAAAAGCAAAGATTAACAATGTGAAATGTTGAGGTATCACATACACCGTGAAGTGTTATGTATCACATACACCGTGAAATATTAAGATATCACATACACGGTGAAATGTTAAAA
This sequence comes from Megaustenia siamemsis, assembly GCA_032433765.1. NCBI lineage: Eukaryota > Metazoa > Mollusca > Gastropoda > Stylommatophora > Ariophantidae > Megaustenia > Megaustenia siamemsis. Next base: position 36,804,491 of record JAVIAB010000073.1, on the reverse strand, counting down.
TATCACACACACGGTGAAATGTTAAGATATCACACGCACAGTGAAATGTAAAATATCACATACACCGTGAAATGTTAAAATATCACATACAACGTGAAATGTTAAAAGATCACATACACCGTGAAATGTTAAAATATCACATACAACGTGAAATGTTAAAATATCACATACAACGTGAAATGTTAAAATATCACACACACGGTGAAATGTTAAGATATCACACGCACAGTGAAATGTTAAAATATCACATACACCGTGAAATGTTAAAATATCACATACACCGTGAAATGTTAAAATATCACATACACCTTGAAATGTTAAAATATCACATACAACGTGAAATGTTAAAAGATCACATACACCGTGAAATGTTAGGATACCACATACAACGAAGAGAACAGCGTTAGAGTGATAACTTTATCTAACATAAAGAGATGATAGACCGACTCATTTACCACAAAATTTGTAACAGGATGAAGAGTGATTGTAACATGAGTGGTGAAGAACAAGAGAAGTTGAGGAGTACAAACTGAAAAGATATAGAGCTGTATAACATCAGTACATTTAAAAAAAAAAAAAATCTAAGTAAAATTTTACATGAACTCTAGAAAATCGTGCTATGCCAGATTTTTGAAACTGCGATGTGGGCACACTTACATTTCTATTATCGTTATCAACTGCCACAAACATGAAAATATAAACTGGCTGTAATTATATTGTTCACTTATAAATTATGTATCTAGGGAACGTTCAAGTCCTGAAAGTTTACGTTAGAAATGTTCCAGTTTAAAAATAAAGCAATGCATAACAGTGTAGCCGCAGGTGGCAATTGACACAGCAACGTGTGTTTCTTGTACCCTTCCACTAAATGCATTATGACATGCTATTTCCTGTGTGGTAAGGTGTCTGTGGAGCTTCGGTTGCTGAGTTGTTAGTCTGCTCGCTTCCTGACCAAAATGGTCTGGGTTCGATCCCCAGCAGTGGCGGATTTTTTTTTCGGACTGACAAGGCTCCAGGGTTCACCCAGCCTCTAAAATTGGGTACCAGATATTTTTCTGGGAAGTAAAGGTGATACCGACCACATCGCACAAAAATATGCCGTGGTTATAGAGAAATGTGGTCACTAACACCATATTCCCCATACGCATAGCAAGGCGTGGAGGGAACCTTTACATTTTAAAGATGTCTGTGGGTTCTCTGCCCAACCAGTTCTGGAAGCAGTCAAATTATTGACACGAGAGTGTGGTACATTGGTAGGCGACAAAGCTCTACTCAAAGATATTGTCCCTGAGGCAAGATTCGTTACATTTATTTCCTGCCGAACTCTTCCAAAGTTCCAGGAATAAAATCATATATTTAAAGTAAAGGGATCATCACGTCCTGAGCACCATATATACTTTTCATTCGCAAGAAAACACTCTACCTTCCCATCTCAAATTATGTATTGTAAAAGTATGGTTCTTTCACACAAAGGACGTGTGTATATGAGTTAACTGAGCACACATTTGCAACAAATGTGTTAAAGGTAACATGTTAAAACATACAATTTCAGTTACAGTAAACTACCCACTGAATGGTTTCTATAACATTGCCTCGGAGGACGCATGAGAGACGGGTGCCCCAGGTGAAAAATTTCAAAAGTAAAATTAAAATAGAAATAATAAATAAAATAGCAGGTTATGACTGCAAAATACTTGCCTCGGGAGCCGGAAACTCACACTCTGCCATTGCCGACATGTCTTGGTAGAGGTCGTCACGGCTGGATATGACTGAGACAACAAAAGATGGGAAGTCTTAAATGATGATAACAATCGTAAAAGAAAAATAACTCTCTATAATGCGAAGACCTTATTTCTGACTGTGCAGTAGTAACCTGCTGATTACGGAATGGACAGGAAGTCAAGACACCATGTCTGGTACAGTTACCTAACAATAATCAGCCTATTGATTTTTATTTGATTGCTGTTACAGCAGTTTTTCTTGCTTATTGAAAATTAAAAAAGAATACTTAAAATAAAGAAAATCATGATGTGCTTTAAGTTGGCGTATTTGTTCTCTATATTGTGATTTTACGCCGGATTTATTTTCCATTTTCAATCCCTACTAAACGGGGTTCATGGTTTAAATGGTTACCACTGGGAGAGGTGGGGGTGTGGTACAATCTCTGTCAGTTTTGATTCTGTGATCCCAATGGCGACATTCAGCTATAAGCTGCTGATCACGTAAATATGTGAAACATGAGAAATGCAATAAACTTGTTCTGAGGTATGAGCTAAATGTGTTTTTATTTATAATTAGATTTGGCAGAAATAAAAAAAAAATATCAAAAATACAAATCGCCACAAATACCCTCATTGCACTAACCGAATTAATATCATCCTCTTCTCTTTAACATAACCTTCATCACTACAACCACCCTTCACATTATTACTTTAGTATCATCACCCTATCACCAACCCAACCATCACTGCTATCTTCAGTCTCACCATCTCACACCACTCACCACAACCACATATACCACTACCACCACCCTCACACTTGCCAACACCACTACATTCTTCAACATCAAACACATCATTTAAGACCTTCTCAATTCTCGTTCATTGAACACAATGTTTCATAAACACAAACATGAAGGCATGAGGAACACGTCTCATAGTTCCCACTGTAGGAGGCCTGCCACGAGTCTACCATTTGCTCTGTTAGCAGTAGCATTCACCACAACTGCATGTTTCTAGCTAAAAATGTACCGATAATTCACTCCACACTGTTCTACAACTAACATTCTGTGGACAAGTGAGGAGACAAAATACCCTACTAAAGTAATCTTCAAAGGGAAGTTACAAGGTATTCGAGGCAGAAGCAGACACAGACTAAAGTGGACTGATAGTATCAAAAGGTGGATAGGTAAACTTATGACAACGTGCATTATCAAGGCCAGAAACAGAATGAAATGGTGCTCCAAGGTAGCCAACCTTCGATGTGGAGACTGCACTCAATAATGAACGGTGGAGAAACACAGATATCCTATTTCTTACATGTTTAAGAAACCGCTGTTTGTACTTGTTTAAGAAACCACTGTTTGTACTTGTTAAGAAACCACTGTTTCTACATGTTTAAGAAACCGCTGTTTTTACATGTTTAAGAAACCACTGTTTGTACTTGTTTAAGAAACCACTGTTTCTATATGTTTGAAAACCGCTGTTTCTACATGTTTAAGAAACCACTGTTTGTACTTGTTTAAGAAACCACTGTTTCTATATGTTTAAGAAACCGCTGTTTCTACATGTTTAAGAAACCACTGTTTGTACTTGTTTAAGAAACCACTGTTTGTACTTGTTTAAGAAACCACTGTTTCTATATGTTTAAGAAACCGCTGTTTCTATATGTTTAAGAAACCGCTGTTTCTACATGTTTAAGAAACCGCTGTTTCTACATGTTTAAGAAACCACTGTTTGTACTTGTTTAAGAAACCACTTTTTCTATATGTTTAAGAAACCGCTGTTTCTATATGTTTAAGAAACCGCTGTTTCTACATGTTTAAGAAACCACTGTTTCTATATGTTTAAGAAACCGCTGTTTCTACATGTTTAAGAAACCTTTGTTTCTACATGTTTAAGAAACCACTGTTTGTACTTGTTTAAGAAACCACTGTTTCTACGTTTCTTGGTCTCACTGAACTGAAATAATCTGAGCATTGTAAACTATTATATACTTTTCCAGAACCGATAGTAAGTTATTCTTGTTTGTTTTTTGTTTTTTTGCTTCCGTTATTTTAATACAAATTATATGTAATCTTTTATATGCAGGATGGAATTTGATAGGCACCCATTGTTACAATTTTGTTAGTGTCCAAATGGACTTTAAAGATGCAGTGGATGTATGTAACAGGTAAGTATTGTTGTTTCCTAATTTTGTGAAGATCCATTTCAATTGTCTTTGTTATATCTTCTAATTGATCACGTGAGCTTGGTGAGGGCATAGATCATTTCAGATGTTGATTTGTCAGCTTATGTAGACGCGGTTGGCTTGCAAATTATAATGTATAACTTTAAAACCCTTGATTACGATACCTATCTGTAACTCTCTCTGTTACGGTGCCGTAGTAAACATTTCTACCACTTAAATGTAACATTAGGTGCTAAAGAAAATATTAATTTCTCTGAACTTTCGACACATTGCTGTGTGTTCACACTAGGCAAAACAAGGGGACTCGGAATACCTGACTTAGGTTGATTTATGACCTGAGTTTCACCTCATAGATCGGACATGTTACAATTTCTAACGATACGGTATCCGTAAGTGCGTCAGTATGTTCGACTACCGAAGTCATTTTTACTCCGGTATTGTAATCTAGGAAGCCCATATTTTGAGGTTGCTGTTTAGTTAACAGTGTGGGTTCTCTAATCTAAGAATCCAAATTCACATCAAGCTACAAAAGGCGTCAAGTCAGAGCAAAAAAAAGCTGCAAATGTAAACCTTGTTCGCTTCAGAGGCAAATCTATTATTAACCCACATACATAAAAATTTTCAACAAAATCACTATACAATAGAATTAAAAACCAAATATACACGCTTTCAAATTAATTATTTCAAAATAAATATGTGTTACATATGAAGTGTAAAAATAAATACAAATATTTGTTTTTAAAAATTTACACTCATGAATTTCTGATAACATTATTAGCAGTTATGAAATTATTATTACTCGACACATGACTTACTTATCAGAAAGTAAAGCTGAAAACAAACAAAACATAAATGTTGTCCTGACAACAATGTAGTCTCTCCTTTCAATTTTCAACTGTCGTGCTCTTTTTGATATTCGAGTTGATAATATTATCTATCTATTGTCCTTTCGAGACGAAGACGGCACATAGGGCAGAACCACAATCTCAAAAACAGAAACCTTGCGTGCCAAAGTGGCACATATTGCAGAGAATAATATCGAGTTGATAATATTAACTTATGTTTTATTCGTTCCTCTCTGAAAGAGCTGGACATCTAACATCACCTACTTTAGGATTAAGGTAATTGAGAAAAAGAAGAATTAAAAACAACTTCCACATATAATTTGAAGGGAGCCGCGATAGCTCAGTGTTAGTGAACTGGACTACAAAGGACAAGGAGTCGGGTTCGATCCCAACCGACGGCTCCGGGTTCAACCAGCCTTAAATGGGTACCGGATTTTTTTTCTGGGAAAGTAAAGCAGCACGGGCGTAATACCGACCACATTACCCAAAAATCATGTGCTGAAGGTCTGTAAAATATCGGTCACTAACACCATATTTCCCTATACGCCACTTGGCGTGACGGGGGTACTTTACTTTTTTACTTTTTACTTTTCAAAGACCTGTCTGATTAGTCAAGAGAGAGAGATTGGAGTCCCAAGTACAATATTGATGGTCACACACTCTAGAACAAGAACAAAAACAAACAAAAATTGTATATATATATATATATATATATATATATATATATATATATATATATATCTATTGACCTTTCGAGCCGTAACCCCGCATATAGGGCGTAGACCAAGATACACCTTCTCCTATATGAATTTTTGTATATATATATATACAGCTATATTATTCAAACACTTCCATTGTTCATTCATTGTAAAATTCTATATTTACTCAACATTTCTGTATGGTGCCGAAAAATGGACATAAGAAATCAGAGCAGAAAACTGAAGCCTTTGAAATATAGATCTATATAAAATTGAGAAGAATCGGGTGGAAGGAAAAGAAGACAAACAAGGAAGATCAGAATAAGCTGGTAAAAAAGAACTACTTAACACAATTCGAAAAAAGGCAATTGAAATGTTTGGGGTAAGTAAACAGATACAATAAATATCCTACTATAAGTCATCTTGGAAGGGAAGGTACACGGTAGATGGAGAAGAAGCAGACCAAGGCTAAAGTGGACTGATAGCATCAAACGATTGACGAATGAACCAATGACAACATGCATGCATCATCAAAACAAGAGACAGAGTAAATGGTACTCCATGGTAGCCAGCCTTCGATGTTGAAGGCACCCAATGATGATTGTTTGTTAGACCATAGAGGAAATTTGTGAGGTGTATTTCTCTGATGATAAGCAATTAATAGTTACTGTTATCACAGATAAACAATTAATATTTACTGTTATCACAGATAAACAATTAATATTTACTGTTATCACAGATAAACAATTAATATTTACTGTTATCACAGATAAACAACGGGAGCCGCGATAGCTCAGTGGTTAGTGAACTGGACTACAAAGGACAAGGGGTAGGGTTCGATCCCAACCGACGGCTTCCGGGTTCACCCAGCCTTTAATGGGTTCCGGATTTTTTTCTGGGAAAGTGAAGTGGCACGGGCGTAATACCGACCACATTACCCCAAAAATCATGTGCCGAAGGTCTGTAAAATTTATGGTCACTAACACCATATTCCCTATACGCCACTTGGCGTGACAGGGGTATTTTACTTTTTTTTTTTTTTACAGATAAACAACAACAATTAATATTTACTGTTATCACAGATATGGCGCTAAACTGTTGACCATGAGAGACGAGGTGGAAGCCAGAAATGTATCCTCAATAGCTGCCAGTAAATTTGCTAGTGACCACTACTGGATCTACAATGGCAAAGGTAGACGGTTGAAATACATGATCTGATACATCACAATCTTTGCCCATAATGTTTTCTTTCTTTCTTTCTTCATTTGCCTTCGACGTCGAGGGGAGATATGGTTGGTGGCTTCTTGCTCTTCTGGTGGCCTCTTCAGCTGTTATACCTCTGAGTGTTTCTTGTATTCCGTCTATCCACTTTTCTCTTGGTCGGCCTCTTGGTATGGTGTTCTCGTATCGTTTGCTGGTAACTCGCTGTGTTAGATTTAGCTCTTTATGTCATCACATGCTCAAACCCCTTGATCTGTTGTCGCTTTATGTGTAGCTGGTTCCGTTCAGTCTTAGCTCCCCTGTGTACCTCTGAGCACTATCTAGTCCCCTGTCGTTGTGCTATTACCGCAATGGGTTAAGGGCTGTGTTTAGTGTGTTGCCCACGCACTACTGCCCACAATCTAATCCCTCATTTGATCGGTACATTTCACATCTCTTCTTCTAAAATTAAAGGTAACAATGTGCCTTTTTTTTAAAACTTAGGAAGTATCACAAAATATTGGATCATACAATATAATTTACATTAATTGTTCGTGAAAGTCATCAATTCATGATCATTATATGACATATCAGGAAATTGTTATAACAACTACAATAATGACCATCAGGAAAGATAACCAGAAACTAATGTCTCTTTTAGTTGATGATCACAATTTAACGTAAATTACAACACTTTTTATGATCGTGATCATAAATTAACTGCTACGATAATATTTTCAAAACAGAGTCCGGCGTTTTAAGCAAAACAACAGATGTCCCTTGAAAACCCCAATTTAAAGGTGTCACGGGCATGTCTTCAGAAGATATCCCAAATTAGTAATCACAAAAACAGATCTTGAGTGAGCTTCAGATAAAAGGAAATGGAAAGAGAGGCATACCAAACTGCACAAGGAATGGAAATAGGATGAAAAGAGTTGGTCAGACTTGAGGCCTTTTGCAAAGGATGGCTATGGGCGAGGCGAAATGTTGAAAAATTGTTGTTGCCGTGCGCCATAATGTGTATTGTGTATTGATAATTGACTGCCATGAGTGCCTTGCCTGTCTGTGATCAACAAAAATAAGAAAAACCTGGCAATGTTTGTTTGTGAAAAGAGTTTCGAACTTTTAAGTGAATTTTACATAAATCCCAAAGGAGAAAATAAGTAAAATATCAAGTTGCAAGACATTAGGGAAATTTTGACATGTTTTGTCCCTATGTGAATGCGCCTATATGTCCAAATGATGTATGTTTGTATAGAGTTCAGGCACAACGCAGTATCACATACAACATATAAATATGTGCAAAAGTGCCGTAATGTTCAGTATATTTGTCTATTCCCCCAAAATTGTAGGTTATATATTGATTGCATTTCAATGAAGTTTTATACAATATATGAATATTATTAGTATTTAGTATATATATATATATATATATCGACTGATATCGAAGGGTCGGGAGGAAGAAGAGATGTTAGGGGAAGCCAGAAATTTTACTATTGGATTTTGTTTGTAAATACATGAATGGGATGAAGTAGCTCGATGGTTAGCACGATGACTTGACGAAAATGTGAAGTTTGTTCCAGATCAGATAGAGGAGAGATTAAAAAAAAAAAAAATACGGTGTCTGGTTGGCTCCACTCACTGAGTTGTGTGGAATAGTGAGCAAAGCACTGGACATCTTCACTCCCTAATGTTGTGGTCTAGTACGACATTATATGTTAGGGGACAAAAAGAAATGTGGTTAAGCCTCTGTCCCATCCCCAGATTAAATTTCAATGATAAGGGTCACGATATTCCAACCATGATACCCTTCCTGTGATCAAACTGTAGATCAATTCTGCAGTAAATGAACCAAGCATCTCTGGAAGCCAGTTGTAAACAGGACAACCCTAAATGGCATCCTCTGACCATGCCATGAGACGTCAATACATATCACTGACCTGAACGTTTTGCTCAGTGCCGTAGCGTGGTGTTGCTCAGCCTCTCTCTAGCTCTAAGAGCCAAGCACCATATTTGTAAAGAGATAGACTAAATGTTCTAGTTGAAAATAGAGCTGAGTGGATCAGAGCTCTCTAGTTTAGAAGTTTCGCTCTTGTGAGGCCCTGACCACGGTGAGGGAAGCAACGAATACAACCATTGTCACCTGCTACGCCACACATGTTGCAAGAGGCAAATAATGAGGTTGGGGTCAAAGTTTTCGTCGGTGCTACGGAGTTCGTGTAACTAAGCTGAAGCTATTTCTTCAATATCTTCACTAGTGTGTGCCGAGTTTTTAATGTCTTCACAAGTGTGTGCCGGGCCTTTAATGTCTTTACCAGTGTGTGCCGGGCCTTAATGTCTTCACAAGTGTGTGCCGGGCCTTTAATGTCTTTACCAGTGTGTGCCGGGCATTTAATGTCTTCACTAGTGTGTGCCGGGCCTTTAATGTCTTTCACTAGTGTGTGCCGGGCCTTTAATGTCTTCACTAGTGTGTGCCGGTCTTTAATGCTTCACTATTGTGTGCCGGGCCTTTAATGCTTTCACTATTGTGTGCCGGGCCTTTAATGCTTTCACTAGTGTGTGCCGGGCCTTTAATGCTTTCACTATTGTGTGCCGGGCCTTTAATGTCTTTACCAGTGTGTGCCGGGCCTTTAATGCTTTCACTAGTGTGTGCCGGGCCTTTAATGTATTTACCAGTGTGTGCCGGGCCTTTAATGCTTTCACTAGTGTGTGCCGGGCCTTTAATGCTTTCACTAGTGTGTGCCGGGCCTTTAATGCTTTCACTAGTGTGTGCCGGGCCTTTAATGCCTTTACCAGTGTGTGCCGGGCCTTTAATGCCTTTACCAGTGTGTGCCGGGCCTTTAATGCCTTTACCAGTGTGTGCCGGGCCTTTAATGTCTTCACTAGTGAGTGCCGGGCCTTTAATGTCTTCACTAGTGTGTGCCGGGCCTTTAATGTCTTCACTAGTGTGTGCCGGGCCTTTAATGTCTTCACTAGTGAGTGCCGGGCCTTTAATGTCTTCACTAGTGTGTGTCGGGCCTTTAATGTCTTGACAAGTGTGTGTCGGGCCTTTAATGTCTTGACAAGTGTGTGCCGGGCCTTTAATGTCTTCACTAGTGTGTGCCGGGCCTTTAATGTCTTCACTAGTGTGTGCCGGGCCTTTAATGCTTTCACTAGTGTGTGCCGGGCCTTTAATGCTTTCACTAGTGTGTGCCGGGCCTTTAATGTCTTCACAAGTGTTTGCCGGGCCTTTAATGCTTTCACTAGTGTGTGCCGGGCCTTTAATGCTTTCACTAGTGTGTGCCGGGCCTTTAATATCTTCACTAGTGTGTGCCGAGTTTTTAATGTCTTCACAAGTGTGTGCCGGGCCTTTAATGTCTTTACCAGTGTGTGCCGGGCCTTTAATGTCTTCACAAGTGTGTGCCGGGCCTTTAATGTCTTTACCAGTGTGTGCCGGGCCTTTAATGTCTTCACTAGTGTGTGCCGGGCCTTTAATGCTTTCACTAGTGTGTGCCGGGCCTTTAATGCTTTCACTATTGTGTGCCGGGCCTTTAATGTCTTTACCAGTGTGTGCCGGGCCTTTAATGCTTTCACTAGTGTGTGCCGGGCCTTTAATGTCTTTACCAGTGTGTGCCGGGCCTTTAATGCTTTCACTAGTGTGTGCCGGGCCTTTAATGCTTTCACTAGTGTGTGCCGGGCCTTTAATGCTTTCACTAGTGTGTGCCGGGCCTTTAATGCTTTCACTAGTGTGTGCCGGGCCTTTAATGCTTTCACTAGTGTGTGCCGGGCCTTTAATGCTTTCACTAGTGTGTGCCGGGCCTTTAATGCCTTTACCAGTGTGTGCCGGGGCTTTAATGCCTTTACCAGTGTGTGCCGGGCCTTTAATGCCTTTACCAGTGTGTGCCGGGCCTTTAATGCCTTTACCAGTGTGTGCCGGGCCTTTAATGTCTTCACTAGTGAGTGCCGGGCCTTTAATGTCTTCACTAGTGTGTGCCGGGCCTTTAATGTCTTCACTAGTGTGTGCCGGGCCTTTAATGTCTTCACTAGTGAGTGCCGGGCCTTTAATGTCTTCACTAGTGTGTGTCGGGCCTTTAATGTCTTGACAAGTGTGTGTCGGGCCTTTAATGTCTTGACAAGTGTGTGCCGGGCCTTTAATGTCTTCACTAGTGTGTGCCGGGCCTTTAATGTCTTCACTAGTGTGTGCCGGGCCTTTAATGCTTTCACTAGTGTGTGCCGGGCCTTTAATGCTTTCACTAGTGTGTGCCGGGCCTTTAATGTCTTCACAAGTGTTGCCGGGCCTTTAATGTCTTCACTAGTGTGTGCCGGGCCTTTAATGTCTTCACTAGTGTGTGCCGGGCCTTTAATGTCTTCACTAGTGTGTGCCGGGCCTTTAATGCTTTCACTAGTGTGTGCCGGGCCTTTAATGTCTTTACCAGTGTGTGCCGGGCCTTTAATGTCTTCACCAGTGTGTGCCGGCCTTTAATGCTTTCACTAGTGTGTGCCGGGCCTTTAATGCCTTTACAGTGTGTGCCGGGCCTTTAATGTCTTCACCAGTGTGTGCCGGGCCTTTAATGCTTTCACTAGTGTGTGCCGGGCCTTTAATGCTTTCACTAGTGTGTGCCGGGCCTTTAATGCTTTTACTAGTGTGTGCCGGGCCTTTAATGCTTTCACTAGTGTTTGCCGGGCCTTTAATGCCTTCACAAGTGTGTGCCGGGCCTTTAATGCTTTCACTAGTGTGTGCCGGGCCTTTAATGTCTTCACTAGTGTGTGCCGGGCCTTTAATGCTTTCACTAGTGTGTGCCGGGCCTTTAATGCCTTCACAAGTGTGTGCCGGGCCTTTAATGCTTTCACTAGTGTGTGCCGGGCCTTTAATGCTTTCACTAGTGTGTGCCGGGCCTTTAATGCCTTCACAATTGTGTGCCGGGCCTTTAATGTCTTCACAAGTGTGTGCCGGGCCTTTAATGCTTTCACTAGTGTGTGCCGGGCCTTTAATGCTTTCACTAGTGTGTGCCGGGCCTTTAATGCCTTCACAAGTGTGTGCCGGGCCTTTAATGCCTTCACAAGTGTGTGCCGGGCCTTTAATGCCTTCACAAGTGTGTGCCGGGCCTTTAATGCTTTCACTAGTGTGTGCCGGGCCTTTAATGCCTTCACAAGTGTGTGCCGGGCCTTTAATGCCTTCACAAGTGTGTGCCGGGCCTTTAATGTCTTCACAAGTGTGTGCCGGGCCTTTAATGTCTTCACAAGTGTGTGCCGGGCCTTTAATGTCTTCACTAGTGTGTGCCGGGCCTTTAATGTCTTCACAAGTGTGTGCCGGGCCTTTAATGTCTTCACTAGTGTGTGCCGGGCCTTTAATGTCTTCACAAGTGTGTGCCGGGCCTTTAATGTCTTCACAAGTGTGTGCCGGGCCTTTAATGTCTTCACTAGTGTGTGCCGGGCCTTTAATGTCTTCACAAGTGTGTGCCGGGCCTTTAATGCCTTCACTAGTGTGTGCCGGGCCTTTAATGCCTTCACTAGTGTGTGCCTTTTGTACTTAACTTCATCGACTTCAAAAAAGCATTTGATAGTATTCATAGAGATTCTTTGTGGAAAATTCTGAAGCAATATGGCTTACCATCAAAAATCATAATATTATCAAAGACATGTATGATGGTTACACATGTGCAGTCGAACAGAGGAAGGACTGAGCGAATGTTTCCCAATAGAAACTGGGGTTAAACAAGATGTATTTTATCGCCTTGTTATTTGGAATTGTTATGGACTTCATAATGAAGAAATGCTGCACTGGTAATAAGGCATCGAATGGATACAAGGAGACCATTTGGAGGACCTGGACTTTGCTGATGACATAGTTCTCATCAGCAATCAGATAAAAACGATGCAGGAAACACAAATGAACTATCATCAATAGCCAGCAAAATTGGGCTTGAGGTCAATCATGAAAAGACTAAAGTCATGAAAGTTTAATTCCAACAAGTGACAAAATATACATGGAAAACAAACCAGTAGAAGAGATCGATCACTTCATCTATCTTGGAAGTCACATTGATCGAGAAGGGATACGAGCAAGAAATTAGAATCAGACTGGCTAAAGCAGCAATGTCTTTCAGAAGCCTTGAAAAGTTGTGGAAATCAAAACTCATTAGCACAAACACAAAACTTAGGCTATTCAAATCAAATGTACTATCAACCCTTACGTATGCGTGTGAAAGCTGGAAAACAACAAGAGATATAGAAACAAAGTTGAACGCATTCGAAAATAAATGTCTAAGGAAAATACTTGGTATAGAATGGAACGAATTCAAAACAAACGAGGAATTAGAGAAATCGCCAATCAACCACTAATATCTTCAGTAATCAAGAAAAGATGATGGCCGTATGTTGGACATGTGATGAGAAGAGTAATAATCGAATAGCAAAGCAAGCCCTCATATGGGAAACAACAGGTAAAGAAAAGAGGAAGACCAGGGAGACACTGAGAAGAACATTGATGAGAGAGGCAAGAGCAGCAGGAATCGGCTCCCTCAATGAGATAGAACTGCTTGCACAGAACAGAGACAGTGGCGAGATTTGATAAATATCTTTAAAAGAAAACTGCTAGAACAAAAATTCATATAGGAGAAGGTGTATCTTGGTCTACGCCCTATGGGCCGGTTACGGCTCGAAAGGTCAATAGATAGATAGTGTGTGCCGGGCCTTTAATGTCTTCACTAGTGTGTGCCGAACATGGTGTTCGGATCAGAGTTTTTATTTCACCCACTGATTAAAAAAATAAACAAAAACTTTGCAATCTTTGGCGATTTCAAACTGAGAGCAGCTGATTTGGAGATAACAAATTAAACAACGGTTTTTATCTGCTGTCAACTGTTTTGTCTTGCTTGTAAAATATGCGAGTACCGTTTGGGCATTTGCATCTATAATTTTATTAGGATAGCATTTTCAGAGAATAGTTCAAAAGTAGCTTGCATGAGAGTATATAGTTATTGTTATACTATAATATATATAATATATGATGACCCTTTTCGTCTTGTCAGACGGTCTAGTCTAAGTCTAGTGGAGGCTTTTGTCACTTATTGTGTATTTTGTTTTTGTCTAACAGCTTGAAAGCTTTTCTCGTGGCTAATTTAACCAATGTTTGACAAACACACACGGTCACAGAATGAACAAGTCAGGCCCACTGATCATCAGGGTTTTCCATCCTTTTTCATGTGTCTTTTATATTCTAAGTGTTGCCTTACCACAGTCTCAGATGATGTTGTACCATTCCTTATACATGCTCTCCATGATGTGAAATCACTTGCCAAATGTTCCCAGTAATTTTCGCAGATGGAGAAGTTATTCATAGATGATTTACAAATATCTCTATATCGTAGTTTAGGTCTGCCGATCTGTACATACTATACATAGTTATATATTATAGTTTATACTATATATAGTTATACAATAACAAGTGTAAACACCCACAACTAAATAAACATACATAAAATATATACTGTTATATACACACTAGTTGAGAGCAACGAGAAAAAGCAATATCAATACAATAAGTAACAGACACATTTGAACCTTAATAAGGAAGATAATAATAATAAATAAACAAATATTTATTACCGAGAGCCACACCGAGGAGAAAGACAAAGATAAATTACACATAAACATTGGTTGTTTTTGCCGCATTCGGAAGTTAACAAACAACAACAGAGGTATTGAAATAATTGACAGCTAGTTGAGCTAGAACCATTATTTGTATGCTAGGCAGCTAGTTGAGCTAGAACCATTATTTGTATGCTAGGCAGCTAGTTGAGCTAGAACCATTATTTGTATGCTAGGCAGCTAGTTGAGCTAGAACCATTATTTGTATGCTAGGCAGCTAGTTGAGCTAGAACCATTATTTGTATGCTAGGCAGCTAGTTGAGTTAGAACCATTATTGGATGCTAGGCAGCTAGTTGAGCTAGAACCATTATTGGATGCTAGGCAGCTAGTTGAGCTAGAACCATTATTTGGATGCTAGGCAGCTAGTTGAGCTAGAACCATTATTTGGATTCTATGAGTATCAACACTTATGAATTAGGCAATGCCATTATCCTATAAAAGGTCATATTGTTTATGTCTTGCAAGCTCCTGATTTAAGTAAACAAAATAAGCCATCATGAAACTGTTGCATAGCTGCACCAGCCAGCAGGAGAGGATACTATGTGACTAGACAGTATCTTATGGTACACTAATTGTTTCCTTTTTAACATTTCATATTTGATTAGCATAGGTATTGTTCCAATTATATTAAACAAAATGTATACAATTTGTTTTTTTTAGATGGGCAGAATACAAAAAACAATTCTCTAAACAGCACATATTGTGAGGGAATGTGGCAGCCAAATGAGCCCAGGGAAACTAAAGAGGATGTTGCTATAGCAAGTAATACACAAGGCAGGTGGGCTCTCAAGTGGATATGGACAAATCTACCTTTTGTTTGTAGAGCACCAGCTTGTCCAACAGGTAGTAAGACAGTTTTATTGTTTATTTTTAATGAATGAATTGTTTTTGCTTTAAAAAGAAGTGACTCAGATATGCACAATAAAGGTAGTCATATAGACTTGTGCAAGAATGATACAGTGGCTTAACTTGAATGCTTAGTCTTGATAAACTATCAGGGCAATGGGGGGGTTGTTTTACAAAAATATAAACCAAGCTAAAGACTATAATGACCTCCATCAACAATGAGAATCATTGAACAACTCATCCCTTGTGTAGCTTATGTAACCATAGGAAATGTTCTGTTTCTGCAGAAACACAATGGCAATACACAAAGATATGAACCCTGGCCAGCACAGACACCCACCAAGATATGAGCCATGGCTAGCATGGATGTACACTAAGATATGAACCATGGCCAGCACAGACACACACAAAGATATGAATCATGGCCAGCCCAGACAAACACTAAGATATGAGCCATGGCCAGCACATAAACCCACTAAGATATGAGCCATGGCTATCGCAGACACCCACTAACATATGAGCTACGACTAGCACGGATATACACTGAGAATTGAGCCATGGCTCGTATCTTAGTAAGTATAAGAGCAGTGATCGCAAAAAGTATCCATATGCTTGGGTTTGTTGTAGTCGGCAGACTCTTCTTAATGTGGGAATCATCGACATACGAGATGCAGGCCCCGGTTAACTGTTCACAGATTCCGTTCAAACGGTTGTCCGGAGATTTGAGAGTGCAGTCTGACCCGTAGAACGTTCCCTTGCATGTACAGTTCCCGGTTGACTGTTCACAGGTGTCGTTGAAACAGTTGTCCGGACATTTGAGAGTGCAGTCTGACCTGTAGTACGTTTCCTTGCACGTACAGTCTGCACTTTCTGGGTCACATATGATGTCACAGCCATCAGAACACGTCTGTTCGCACTGTAGCCCAAAATTACCATCGGGACAAGTGTCATTACAGGTATAGCCAGGGTGTTTACATTGTAGGCATTTTCCAGATTTTTTCTCACATAAAGGACAGACATTGAGATAAGACCTGGAGCAATCGTGTCCATAGATCCCATGTGAACAGTTGCCGTGACACGTACCGATGATGCCGTAGCAGCCTTTGCTACACCCACTACACACTTCACAAAATGACCCAGAATGCTCGTCCAGACAATAGGTGTCTGTAAATGTTTGCACCTCACACACCGTCAGTGCACTGTCGGCCTACAAAATGGTCGGTGAGAACACGATATTAATGTGTGCCATTGGCGTTTGTGTGGTGACTACAATAGTGTTCACAGAAACATTAGGGTATGATATATCATATTATATTGGATCATTACGCCGCCACTGTCAGAGAAAGCCTTTAGAGTGGCATTCTTTACCTGAATCATAGTGCTAGCTCGATGATAGATTCGAATGGTGTGAGTCTTCTGGGGCCTGGCAAAGTTCAGATACCAGGAGTAAACAGGATTTGTTCCACTTCTGAATTTTGTGTGTGTGCAAGTCATTGTCATTTAAAGATTTAAGGTGAATGAAGTTATTAAGGTTTCTGGTCGTGGCAAAGAGTAAGAATGTTCCAAATTTTACCACATATTTACAATATAATTTATCAATGAATTATTTCATGACAGCTTCATTTCGCTGCAGTGATGGAACATGCTTAAATAGGAAATGGAAGTGTGATGGTGACTTTGATTGTCAAGATGATTCAGATGAAAGTGATTGTCCAGGTAACATGTGAAATGTTTTATATAAGAAATAATACATGGAACTATATTCTTTAACTTTCCTTCAAGTTTCACAATGACTGACAT
The DNA here is from genome assembly GCA_032433765.1 of Megaustenia siamemsis. Taxonomy (NCBI): domain Eukaryota; kingdom Metazoa; phylum Mollusca; class Gastropoda; order Stylommatophora; family Ariophantidae; genus Megaustenia; species Megaustenia siamemsis. Next base: position 36,787,563 of record JAVIAB010000073.1, on the reverse strand, counting down.
TATTGCTGTTGTAATGGAACTAATGCACTGGGTTATTTCTTGCAACGCAGAGTGGCTTGCTCCTATTTTATGTGACCTTCTTGATGTCCAGTTTCTACTGAAGAAACTGGAGCATGTCCTCCTGATGGTAATGTAACTATGTACCTGCAGCTTTTGTCATGGAGGGGATCATGATATTTCTTATCTCATAATCAAGTCTGTGCAACACAGACTTCCTTTTTTTAGTAAGTTCAGTGAAGAGATAAAATGAGACCTTGGTCAACTGTAGATTCCTTACCTTCCCAGCTAATAAAAGTGATCATATTTTAATTCCATATTTTCATGTTATCTATAAATTGCTGTTTCACTCTTCACACCTTTTATTTTTTTTTCTTGCCTTCCTATATACCTTTAGCACTTTTATCCTGATTTTCTAGTATTAAACTTTACTAATACATCTTTGAGAAACTAGATTTATTATCCATTTATCCCTTCCCCTTGAATAAAAAAAACTATCCATGGAACCAGCTTTATTTAAAAAAAACTATCTTTTCGATACATATTGCCATTGGTGGTGTATGTCGGGGGCACATGATAGAACCAGAGGGATAAAGGCAGCTTGATTAAAGCAGGCGCCACGACTTATGAGACTCAGGATTTTTATTTCACCACTGATAGAAAAAACCCTTTCTGTATAATGCTGGTTTCGAACACTGTAAGCCGGCTTTTCAGCCAGTGAAGCAGTGGTTTTAACCACATGGCCACGTGCTTCATTGCAGTTAGGAATTCTCCATATCCACTTCAGCACTTGTCACAGCACTCTCCAAGATATAGTGATCAATTCTGTTGACAAGGTCGCTCTGTACACGTTCAAAGCTACTGTACAGATGAACAATTCCAAACCTCCTTAGTCGTCTCTTACGACATACATAGCATGTAACAATGGCTCTATTCTTTTTTCCTCTCACCTTGGGGGCGCCAGTAGCCACATGGGTTAATAATTTAAATTATCTATCTAAGATGTCAATCAGACTATAATCCAGTTCTTTTCTAGTATATAAATAACTTATATATGGCTTGTAATGTATGTAGTTGAATGATAATTTGAAGGCCTGGTAACATATCATCATCCTTATCATCATTATCATCATCTAATGTTACAAATATATTAATTTTTAAGTGCATTTAACCAGTAATGTACTAAATTACAGAAAAAATGAGTTACTACTACCAAGGTAGTTCGGGGACTCTTAGTATGACCACCACTGCAGATAAAGGCTACCATCAGTGGTTCATTCAAGGTCTTCCTGGTCAGGTCATAAAGCTAGAGGTAAGTCACTTTCAAACATCATTAAGTCACTATGTACTTCATCTTCAAGTGCATTTCTTCAGAGCATTATCAGTTAGTTTTTCTACAGAAATCTCCATTTTAGCATTTCAACACTTCTTAAGTTCTTTATTTTCCAAATCCTTTCCTGTCATTGAGTTTAAATGTGTTCACTTTGTTCTCCTTGCTTTTTCTTACAGCAAAAATAATGAAACTGTTAGAGAGAGAGTGTGGGGGTGGAGGGGAATTGTTTTAATTGAAAGCTAACAGTAAAAGGAGATTTGTGGCTTGTCCCTATCATCTATTGTATTCATCCCTTAATCAGCTGTTTTGAACATATTGTACCATGACGTATGTAATTTGATCACAGTACTGCTGATTAGATGTACAGGACTGCCAGGTACAAAACTTGTGAAATACAATATGCTAATAAGTAAACAATGTGAGTAAAATCAAATGTACTATCAACCCTTACATATGCGTGTGAAAGCTGGAAAACAACAAGAAACATAGAAACAAAGTTGAACGCATTAGAAAAATAAATGTCTAAGGAAAATACTTGGTATAGCATGGAACGAATTCAAAACAAAAGAGGAAATTAGAGAAATCGCCAATCAACCACTAATATCTTCAGTAATCAAGGAAAGATGATGGTTATATGTTGGGCATGTGATGAGAAGAGATAATAACTGAATAGCAAAGCAAGCCCTCATGTGGGAAACAACAGGTAAGAGGAAAAGAGGAAGACTCAGAGAGACACTGAGAAGAACATTGATGAGAAAGGCAAGGGCAGCTGGAATCGTCTCCCTCAATGAGATAGAGCAGCTTGCACATAACAGAGACAAATGGCGAGATTTGATCAAATATCTTTAAAAGAATTGAAAAACTGCTAGAATAAAAATTTAGATAAGAGAAGGAGTATCTTTGTCTATGCCCTATGGCCGGCTACGGCTCGAAAGGTCAATAGATAGATAGATAGAATAAGTAAACACTGAAAAAAAAGTCACACTAGATAAATTATCAAGTGTTTCAAGCCTTGACAAGAGACTGATGTTTTGAAATTCTTTTTTCACTGAAATCAAATTCCTTGTATCTTAGAAATTCTCTTTCCTGATTGGTTACTATTATATGATCTTTTCATTCACAGCAACAGATTATTTTGGAACTTGAATCATCAGCCATTGTTGAAAATCAGTCTGTCAAAAATTATAACCACATGGTTTTTATCATTGCAGATTGAAAATCAATACAACACAGTTGTTCATGTAATATTGATAATATTCTTGCAGTTTTATGACCTTAAAGAAGAAAAGAATGCAATACTATTTTCTTTATATATGTTATTGTATTCTTATAATATGCCTAGCGACATTTGGGTGTGACTCATCAAACTTCACAACAGTTGCTGTAACTGAATAATTTTAATACTAAAGTCATTGATATTTCAATGAGTAAATTTATGTATTCAACATTGACAGCAATACTTGCAGCAGACTGTTGAAATCTTTCATTATATTCAATTATTAACTTAAATGTTACATCCTGACTTAGAGCACATTGTAACTATGTCAAGCTGTCAGAGTTTAAATTTAACTAAAATATAAAAGTAATGTGGAAAGGTTGAGATAACATTCTAGTCAGAATCGCCAACATTAATGGTAGCAGAATTATTTTTTGGCTAATTTGTATTGTAACATTTCAAAATACCCATCATCATGATGTGCTTACTGATTGGCATAGGCGATCATGTCCTTCCACAATTTCCTATCTACAATGCATTGTATCAATTCTGTTGTTGACCGCGTTCCATGCCATGACATCAAGCTATCCAGTATTTTCTCTCTTTGTCATCCGCGATCTCTCTTTCCTTTTATTTTGCCAGTTGTAACCAAATATTATTTTTAAAATTATATTCAAAATACTATTTCTGATATTTTAATGTTTTTCTATCAATTATAGTAATTGTTCATTTTATGATTAATCTTGAAATGTATATGAATATAATGTAAGAGGTAGATTAGGACATTAGTTTTTACAATTCTTTTTCATTGACATACACTCCATGTTACATGTAAGCCTATCTGATGAAACTGTTTTTTTTTTAAATATTGAGCATAAATTATAATTTATTGCATAGATTGCATCATTGACCTTAGATGATAGTGTAGACAGCTGCAGAGTGTATTCGGGTGGTGCATCTATCTTTACGAGTGAACTGATTCAAGAAGTGAGGAAAAGTTCTACTGGTCAAATGACTATATTTGGCAAGAATAACTTCCTTATTGTTGTACTTCAGTCAGACGCAACAACTTTTCGGGCAACAATCACTGCTAATTGGCTTTCAGGTATGAATAGCAAACATTTGCTGCTGTAAATTTGTGTCTATGATGTGAGGAGCAGGCAAATAATTGCAGTGCTGAAGTGTGAATATGACATGTTACCATCTATCTATCTATTGACCTTTCGAGTCGTAGCCAGCCCATAGGGCATAGACCCAGATACTCTTTCTCTTATCTAAATTTTATTCTAGCAGTTTTCAATCCTTGTAAAGATATTTTATCAAATCTCACCATTTGTCTCTGTTCTGTGCAAGCAGCTCTATCCCACTGAGGGAGCCGATTCAAGCTTCTTTTGCCTCTCTGATCAATGTTCTTCTCAGTGTCTCTCTGGGTCGGCCTCTTTTCCTCTTACCTGTTGTTTCCCACAGGAGGGCTTATTTTGTTATTTGGTTATTATCTCTCCCATCACATGTCCAACATATAACCATCGTCTTCTCTTGATTACTGAAGATATTAGTGGCTGATTGGTGATTTCTCTAATTTCTTTGTTTGTTTTGAATTCGTTCCACGCTATACCATACATGTTACCATACTTTTATGAATTACATAATTAAGCTTTTCACTTTCTGAATTAAGAAAAATTATTTCTATTAACAGTTATAAAATTAATTTTCTTTGAAGTGAGTGTAACTCAGTATCATCAATACTAAATACAAATCATCAAGTTTAAAACTCAGTAACTCTTTTTTTTTCAATGTAAATTTAAGAGGGATAAATCAAACAGAAAGAAAACATTTCTACTATTGAACGCTGTTATCATTGATGCATAATCAGCTGGCAGTTATTGGTTGAGAATGAGTGTATCGGTGGGGAATGTCTTGGCTACATTATTCCTGAGCAGAGCATTATTGCACACTTAATGTCTTACATCAAAGTGACAGTTCTCTTTTGAGTTATTGAGTTATTTCACTTTTCTGATCCAGAACTTGGTAGACAGTTCTCTTTTGAGTTATTGAGTTATTTCTCTTTTCTGATCCAGAACTTGGTAGGCAAAAATCCATAGACTTTCCAACCTAAAAAATATCTATATTGCATTGTGTATAAAGGCAAAGGCCTCTACCATGTCAGTAACCCGCCATCCAAACAACCCATTGTTTATTCACCCAGTGACATAATTTTAAAATGACTTGTGAGAGTATTTTCCTAGAAGTAAAGAGTTAATCATGAAATTCAGGGAAATTCAAATAAAATATGGCACATGTAGAAAGGACTGATTAATATGCTGGAATAGAGTGTCATGTTTAATTAACCAGCAAGCAACATAACAATTTTTCCCATATGATTTGACCAGGCAGTGACAACTTTTGGCCTACTCTTTTCAGCTTTCAACTGCCAAGGATTCTTTAACATGCACAGAATGTACGCATGACCTCTTGCTTTTTGCTATTTTCTATGAGGGCTAGACATCGGATCTCGCTACCCGGAAACTGGGGAAGCATAAACCATGAAGAAACAACAGTTTCAAAGTGAATAATGTCCACCACCTATGGGTTTTGAACCTGGGAACCTTTAGTTCAGAAGCTGACATTTTATTTCTACACCAATTCCCCCCCCCCCCCCCCACTCTCCTACTTGGTTTCTTTTGGTCTTCCATGTTTTTTTTTTTTTGCCACCAGTGTCCATGTGAGAGCCTAGTGCGGAAGTCTTTTTTTTATCCATTCTGACACACCATTAGCAATCAGTTAATAAGGTTTTTAGTACAAGTGAAGAAATTTAAAACAGAAACAGGAGTCAGGCAGCTCGTAGGCTTCTGCAAAGACCTCATGACTATTGAGAAGAAACACAAACTCATGTGATATGGTCATAAAAAAGTAAAAAGTGAAGAGCCACCATCACGCCAAGTGGCGTATAGGGAATATGGTGTTAGTGACCATAAATTTTACAGACCTTCAGCACATGATTTTTGGGGTAATGTAGTCGGTATTATGCCTGTGCCATTTTTACTTTCCCAGAAAAAATCCGGTACCCATTTAAGTGCTGGGTGAACCTGGAAGCCGTCGGTTCGGATCGAACCCTACCTCTTGTCCTTTATAGTCCAGTTCACTAACCACTGAGCTATCGCGGCTCGATATGGTCATGTATTTAGCTAATCCAATTGTGTAAAAACAACTTTGCAGAAAATGGTAAATGGATGAAGAAAATGTGGAAAACTGAAGAAATGATTAGAAGACTAGATCAGTGAATAGACAGGTCTTGACAACATCATCTTACAACCAGTTAACCACAAAGAAAGAGAAATGCAGAAAGTTGGTTTTGTTATCTGTGTTGCTCACAATAAACTGCCAAAGACAAAGAGAAATGCAGTAAGTTGGTTTTGTCATCAGTGTTGCTCACAACTAATTGCCATAAACAAAGAGAAATAGAGGAAGTTGGTTGCACTCATTAATATTATCCTAAGGACCTTATTGGTTGCAGTACAGGCAGGAAGGAAAAGGGACATAGCAATTTTGAGACTGTCAGGTCATGCTAACTACCCAGTCTATGAAAAGTTATATTTTTTAATTCTTGAAAACACTGCATTATAAAAAGATTGAATCATCATACAATCATTTTTTTTCAAAATGAGATATTCTAGCACTATTTTTCAGATCCAGAAGTGTACATGAAACAAATAAATACTGTTAATGTAACAGACACATCAAGTAGCATTTTCTCACCCTACTTCAATTCATCCTTGATGCCAAGAAGCTTCAAAATGGAATGGCTGCTTGTTGCTCCTGAAGGACAAGTCTTTACACTGCAGGTATTTATTACAACATTTTATCTTATTATATAATATTTTATCAATAGTGATTACAAGTGAGTGATTACTGTATTTTTATTTATTTGTTAATTTTTTAAAGATTGTTGGTTGGTACAGAATGTAGCTAACGTAATTGTTAACATCTTGTCATAGAGTTTGTTTCCAGGTAAGTGGGATGTTTTAGTCAAACCATCAATAAAAATTAGCATTTTAATTGCAAATTTTGAAAAGTGAAAATAGATTAGATGAATAATAATGGTTTAAGTGTGAATTTGTCTCTTTGCATTACAGGCTATAGGATTGTGTATCTTTTACAGTTTTTGGCAGTTTGTGCGAGCAAAAAATGTATCTAGTTTTTTTAATCCTGTAATTTTGTTTTGGACATTTTAAACAAAAATATTTTTATTCTGACAGTTCCACCTGTTCCTAATTTTTATTTTAATCTTGACTCTTCCTGCACCACTTGACATCACGTGGGGCTTATAGTGCTTTTCACTATCAATCTCATTTCTTACTGAGATGTTCCATCTTAACAAATGAGTCTATGCCTGTCAACTTTGCTTATCTTTTCAATTTTTCTCCGGGTCTTCCTCTTTTTCTGTATCGTGATGTTTCCCATATAAGAGATTATTTTGAAATTTTGTTGTTGTTTCTTTTCAACACATAGCTGACATATGTAAATCTTCTCTTCATAATTGTAGATGAGTTCATTGGTTGCATATTGGCCATTTCTGCTATCTCTATATTCATTGGTTGCATGCTGGCCATTTCTGTTATCTCTATATTCATTGGTTGCATGCTGGCCATTTCTGTTATCTCTATATTCATTGGTTGCATGCTGGCCATTTCTGTTATCTCTATATTCATTGGTTGCATGCTGGCCATTTCTGTTATCTCTATATTCATTGGTTGCATGCTGGCCATTTCTGTTATCTCTATATTCATTGGTTGCATGCTGGCCATTTCTGCTATCTCTATATTCATTGGTTGCATGCTGGCCATTTCTGTTATCTCTATATTAGTCTTGAATTAATTTCGTTCTACACAGAGTATCCTGTTAGACATTTGCCTTCAAAAGCATTTAGTTTTCTCTCAATCTCTTTTGTTTTTTTTTTCCAGCTTTTATAAAAAAATAAAATAGTGTATTCTTACTATTATTAGAATAGTGAATAGTAAGAAAACAGAAGTAATGGTCATATCAAAGAAACAATCATAACCATCATACATCATAAAAATAAACAGGACAAATCTGAAACAAGTGCAATGCGTCAAATACTTGGGCACAATAATAACATCAGATGGTAGATGCACCACAGAAATAAAAAGCAGAATAGCTTAGGCCAAAATAGCATTTCAGAAAATGAAAAATATCTTATGCAACAAATCTATGTCATAGAAGTGAGATAGAGAGTTCATCGGTGTTATATAGAATCAATTCTGACCTATGGAAGCGAATCATGGACAGTAGACAAGCAAATGAAAAGACAATTAGAGGCCACAGAGATGGGATTTCTCAGAAGAATGTTGAAAGTTCCCTGGACAGCTAAACAGACCAATGAGGAAATTCTCAAAGAGGCTAACACAAAAAGGGTAGCTCCTAAGAAACATCAGAAATAAACAATCAACATTTTTCGGGCACATCATGAGAAGAGGAAAGTTGGAATACTTGGTTACAACTGGCAAAATAAAAGGAAAGAGAGATCACTGACGACAAAGAGAAAAAATACTAGATAGCTTGGTGTCATGGCATGGAAAACAGTCAACAACAGAACTGATACGATGCACTGTAGATAGAAGATTGTGGAAGGACATGATCGCCTACGCCAACAGGTATGGCACATAATGATGATTTATAAAAAAAGCTGGATGTCCATAAGTGCTCAGATCTCTTCCAAAGTATATTCTTCAATATGTAGTGAATAACAATACTGGTGTGGTTTTTTTATTGATAAAGCTTTTGTACACACTGGTAATACCAGTATTCTTTTAAACTTGTGAAACATGGACTTCAATACAGAATTAAAAAGGAAAATGCAAGCTATAAAAATCAGGTGTTACAGTAAGATTCTTGGCATCTCTTGGGAGAGAGATCGTCGTCTCATACAGAGACCACTTTGCAGCCAAACATATTTGTAATTATCATCAATAATAAAAGTTTCACATGAAAAGTTCCTGATTTCAATAAAGAAGAGGAAATTTTGCTGGATCAAGTATGACACAAGATATAATTGCATGACAAAAGACCATCTTACAGGAAACAACTAAAGGGGGAAAACTAAGAGGTAGAAAAGCATCCTCTTGCTTTTGATATCCTTATTTTGCTACCATTCTCTGTTCCTCCTTCTTCGTCTATATTACTGCTATATGTAAGATTAAACATCTAGTAGAGGTATTTCTCCTATTGTTATTTGGTATTTGCCAACTGCATTAATTCTCGTAATTTTGGTCTTATCTCTGTTTATTTTCAATCCCAGCTATTGTGATCTCTCATCATATATGCGCATTTATCTTGCATCTGTTGACGATTATGTGATAGGAGTGCTATGTCATCAGCAAAGTTTAAGTCATTCAGTTGTTTGGTCAATGACCACTGGATTCCATTTCTGTTGTTCAGAGTTATTTTAATAATGCACTCTATGGCCAGTAGAAAGAGAAATGGAGATAGCAGGCATTCTTGTCTTACTCCTGTTCTTATTTCAAATGTCTCTGTGAGCTTCCCCTCGTGCACAACACTACATTTCATTCCTTCATACGTTGTTGTTATCATGTTAATAAACTTTATGGGAATTCCGTAACGACTTAGTAACTAGGTATTTCTTCCCTCTCCCAAATTTTATCTAGTAGATTATGTAACATCTTGATAGAGGTGTTAATATCTGATTTGAAGGCTTCTGAAGGAATTTCATCTGGTCCTGTGGCTTTACCATTTTTAATAGCTTGATGGCTTTCATTCTTTCTTCCTTGCTTGGCTTTCCACAGTTAATGTGTAACTCTTCTTCGGCTGGTAGTAAATCTGGAGGGTTTATCCGGTCGGATCATGTTCAAGAGTACTTAAAAATGCTCCTTTCATTTCTTCATTTGCTCCTTTATATTACTAAGCAGATTTCCTTTATCTTTAATAAAAGCATTTATTGGTTTATATGTTTCTCTTACATTTCTTTGTGCTGTTGTATAGTTCTTTCATATCTCCTTTTTTTTGCTGCTTCCTCTGCCTCATTAAATAGTTCATCTATATTTTTCCTTCTATCCCTTTTAATGCAAATTCTGACTTCTTTGTTGACTTCTGTGTAAGTTTCCTATGTCTTGGCTTTAGTACTTCTCATTTTGCTTTTATTTATGTCTGCTTTCTTATTCATTCTTTCTTTAATTTTTCTCCAGGGTCTCTTCTGTCATCCATGCCTTATTCTGGTGTTCTCTTTTCCCCAGGGTTTCATCACATATCTCCTTCCACATATTTCCTTTACCTGTTTTCAATGATCTTCTATATTTATTGTATTTTCTAGTTGGAGGACTTGGTATTTGTTTGATACAATGACTGCAGATTTATCTTTAATTCCTTGTTCTTTAAGAAACCCTACATTGAAATACTGTCTACTCATACGTGTTGTAGTATATCTTTTCAATTTAAGTTCAGCTAGCAGAAAATGATGATCTGAAGCCACATCTTCCCTTCTAAATATATTTACATCATATATGGATGACTTACACATTTTATTAATACATATGTGGTTAATTTGATTCTCTAATCTATGATCTAGGATGTCTGGTGACACCCATGTAGCTTTATGTATTCCTTTATGTTGGAATATTGTTCCTCCTATGCTCATTTGATTAAAAACACAGAAGTTCATGAATATCTCTCCATTCTCATTCATTTCTTAAAGTCCATGTTTTCCCACAATCTTTTCAAAGCTTTGGTTGTCTGATCCTACTTTTGCATTTAGATCTCCCATCAAGATTATAACATCTTTGGCTCTTCTTCCATCTATCTGATATTGCAACTGTTTATAGAATTCATCTTTAACTAAATCTTCCTTATCATTGGTTGGTGCACAGCATTGAAAAATGTGCATTTTTATTTTGTTTTTTTGTTGTTTTAAATGTTGTTCTTATTAGTCTTGGCCCTACTGCTTCCCATTCTGTCAGTGTTTTCTGTGCTTAATAAAATTATAGCTACCCCTTCACTATGTTGTGCATCAGGTTCCTGGTGTCCTGATGATAAAATAATCTCTCCTGTGTTTAGTTTTATCCTTTCTGTTCCTGAAAATCTTGTTTCGCACATTCCTAGAATATCTATTTTATAGTTTGCCATTTCTGTTGCTACTTGTGCAGCTTTTCCTTGTTAATTTAGACCATGTACATTCCAGGTGCCAATTCTGGAGGATTTCCTGGTAGACAAAAGGTGAGTCTGCAACCTGGACTCCTTGCGGCTTTCTCTAGATTGCATCATACATCTCGTAGACAGAGAGCCCATATTTTTCCTTGGATGGCAGAATTACTTTTTTCTTTTCTTTGACTTGTCCATATTTGTACAATTTTTTCAGCTTATCTTTTTACAGTACAGGATAGCCAGTTCCATGCCCAACCCTCCTTAGTCGCCTCGTACAAACATGCCAGGTAGGAAACATTACAATTCTTTCCTCCTCTTTTGGGCCCCCGCAGCACACTGCTGCATTTAAAAATTAACCAGCGAAAATTATTTGTCTTTATAAAGGCTAAGATAAAGTGCAATTAAAAATTCACACAGGAGGAGGTATCTATAGTTCCGGCAAACAATCTACCTAAGAAAATAAAAATTTCATGCAATTTAGTAGGAAAGATTTGTTAATCTAGTAAGATTACTTTTCTTGAAGAGATACCGCTGACTACAAACAACTGCTGTCTGACAGAAAGTTTTTCCAGAAAATTAAAGATCATAAAAATAGACTCAAACAAATGTGCACTGAAAATAAGGCAATGAACTGTAAGGAGCAAACAGTTTGCAACAATCCACTTATAAGTAACTGAAGAAAATATTCTGCGCATCATGTTTCCAGAATGTAATATTTTTTTGTTAACATGACAAGCAAAAAATATGGACTAGATATGAATATCAAAAAGACTAAAACTATGTCATAAACAAAGAAAATTTACAAGACCTACAATTAAATATCAAAGTTGAAGGAATACATCTAGAGACAGTCCAGAGCTACAACTACCTTGGACATACTATAACCAGTGATGGAAAATGTACAACTGAAATAAATAAAAGAATAGGAATGGCAAAAAGTAATTTCAATGCCATGAAAAATATACTAACATCAAAACAAATAACACAAGGGCTAAAACTAAGAATAGCAAAATGTTACATCTTCTCAATATTCCTGTGTGGTGCAGAAACATGGACATTAGACCAGAAAACAGAACAGAAAATTGAGGCCTTTGAAATGTGGATTTATAGAAGAATAGGTAGAATTGGATGGAAAGAAAAGAAAACAAACGAGGAAGTTTTAAAACAACTAAAAATGAAGAAAGAACTACTAACCACAATTAGAGCAAGACAAATGAAATTTTTTGGTCATGTTAAAAGACACAACAGTCTAATAAAAGTAATATTAGAAGGGAAAATACAAGGTAAAAGAGGCAGAGGCAGAACAAGACTAACATGGACGAGTAACATCAAAAGATGGACAAGTCAGCCTATGGCAGTCTGCACCATCAAGGCGAGAGACAGAGTGGAATGGCGCTCCATGGTAGCCAACCTTTGATGCGGAGACGGCACTCATTGATGATGATGATGATGAATATTTTTTTAAACTTCTGCACAAACATATTAATTACATCCTTTTGTTTATTTAATTTAAACAGGTTAATAACAACACCTTTGACATGAGTGACGGATCAGATGTTTACATTGTCACAAATATAGGGTTTGTGTTGATGAAGTCAAAGTCCAACACAGCTATTTATGTTTCTAGCACAAACACCATGTCAATAATCATAAAAGCAACAAGAGGGAAGAGATTTTTCAGTGCCAGCTTCAAAATAGGTAAAAATTGCTTTATTGTGACAGTTTCAATTTATCTTTAATGTCATGTTGTCATGCTTTTACTGCATGATGTCATAGTCTTCATGTCAAAAGAAAGCATGCTTTTTCTTTTTATATTCGTAATTAAAATATAGATATAAAAAAACTGAGATTTTTACAATTTATTTGTTCTGAGACCCGTATATAACTGTGCATGTTTGGAGTGTAATAAAATGAACATAGGTTTAAACACAGCATGAATTCTGCTCAGTCAACGAACCTGAAAAAAAAAATACGTATCTGACTCATTCAAGCCAGGCAGATCAAACACACAAACTGAGGAAGTGACTATCAGTTAGAAATTATCGGTGTGCATCCCCATTCCAAATAAAGGAAATTTGAAGCTGTATTTCAGCTATAGAACTATTATCATTATAAGCCATGCCAGCAAATTACTCTTGTGGATCATCATGTAGAGCATAGCATGCAAGTTAGAAAAAGAACTTCATATAGGTCAAGAAGGTTTCAGACTTAGTAGATGCACCTGGGACCACATCTTTAACATAATAAACATCATTAAGAAGTGTAAGGAATACAGCATAAAACTGAAATTAATAGATTACAGCAAGATCTTTGACTATGTACAACATCAGAAACTATGGGACCTCATTAAATACATTACCTAATACAACTTATTGAATCATTATATGATCATTAAATGATAATTATATCATGTAGGTCAGGTCAGGTAATTTTATCAGTTACTGTATGCAGTAGACAGTATAACTTGTGGCTGCCCTGCTGCCTTGCAGGTATGCTCGGGAGAGAAAAGGGCTAGGGGAGGATACCCTAAGGTAAAACAACCCCACTACCTTGTGGGTGAGACTGTAGTCAAAAGCTAGTGGAGTCAACCGTAAACAAACTGACGGAATGCAACAGAAAACCACCGTTGTAACTTCTTTGTGTAATCATGTGTCACCAAAGCAAAAAGAGAGCTAATTTCCAATATTAGGAAGAAACAATCATTATTCTTTGGCCATGCAATGAAAAGGAAACAGCTGGAATAGATTGTGACAACTGGGAAAATTGAGGAATGACGAGATAGAGGGAAGCAAATAGAAAAGATACCAGACACCTTAAGAGAATGGCTTGGCAGAAGGTCAACAACAGATATGATAAATAACTGTAGAGATCAAAAGTTGTGGAGAGATATGATCACCTATGCCAGCAGGTATGGTTCTTGATGATGATGATATCATGATCAGTAAAGAGTATTAGAATAGCAGGTGAAACATCAAATTGGTTTGAAGTACAAAAAAGATGTGAGGTGTGAAACCTCAATGTGACAACAGAAGAAGTGAGAGATCTGGCTAGAGACAGAGATTCTTTGCAAAAGGCTGTGGTGAATGCAACATTCTGCATTGGACATGCAACCTGATGATGATGACCTGACTCACTGAGTTTAGGGAAAAGTAGTGACAGTAAAAAAGACACTGGCCCCCTCACCTCCAAATGTTATATTATGTTACCATCATCATCACTACATTCCTGACAAATCCATAAGTTGTTTTATTTTCTCTTTGAAATACTGAGAACTTTCAAAGAGAATCTTGATTCATGGCTGGAGCCAAAACAGAGTTAACAAATCTGCATTGTTTCCTTCTTGATCATGCTGGTGTTGAAAGCAACAAAAGAATAGATAGATTAGCTTTTTCAGTGATGGTCTGCTAATGGATGGGCAGATATCATTAACGATCAGAGAGATATGGGTAGAATGAAGGATTTTGAAAGAAATAAATATCACAATGTAGACTATGTGAACTTCTTCTTTTCTCTTTTCACTGATACCTAAAAGGTGTCGTGGTTTATATCATTTGTCGTTCTTGAGCTGCTCGAACTGTCTGAATTAGTGACTTTCCTTTGTTGTTACATGTCTCTGTCACTGCATCTATCCATCTTCTTCTGGGTCTTCCTCTTGGTCTTTTTCCATGCATTCTCGAGAAGAACGCCCTTGATGGTGATTGATAAGGATTCATTCTGACCAGGTGGCCGAACCATTTAAGTTGTTGTTCTATATATTCTTGGCAGGGTTTTGTTCCTACTATTTTTCTTATGGTTTCATTTGGTATTCTATCTCTTCTTGTGTTGTTTGTTACTTTTCTCAAGCATCGCATCTCACATGTATTGATCTTTCTTAAATGTGATTTAGAAAGGGTCCATGTTTGACTTTCATAGCACAAAGTTGGTATGAAAATGCTATTTATCATTTGTTGTTTAGCTGGCATAGAAATGTTTGGATGTCTTAGCAATGGTGAAAGCTGGTATGTGACAGCATTTGCTTTTTGTATTCTCATGTCAATTTCTCTGTCTAGTTTTCCATCTTCTGTGAACATTGTGCCTAAATACTTGAATTCCTCTACTTGTTTTATTTCTTTATCTTTGATCTTAATGTTTAATGGGTGTCTTAATTTGCTTATTCTTATAGCCTCTGTTTTTGCTGTGTTAATTTTCATACTGTAGTTTGTGCAGCTTTTATCTAGAGATGTTAAATGCTGTTGTAGCAGGTTTTCATCCTCATATATTAGGCATTGGTCATCTGCGAAGAGTAGCTCGTTGATGTTGGAGTTTTTTACCTCTACGTTATTATTTGATTTTTCCTTATTGTTGGTTGTTTCCTGATTTATTTTGTCCATATATATGATGAAGAGGAGTGGTGAGAGGACACATCCTTGTCTTACACCTGTTGTAACCTGAAACCATTCTGACAGACGTTCCGATGTTCTAACGGCACTTTGACTGTTTTTATATAATGCCATTATATTATCTAGTAGTTGTCCTGCTACCTCGTAGGTTTCTAAAGTTTACCAAAGTTTGTTCCTGTCCACACAATCAAATGCTTTTTCCTGATCTATAAACACTATATTTAGGTTTCTGTCATATTCTATTGTTTTTTCACATAGTTGTCTCAATGTGACTAGTCTAGTCAATCCCAACCCATGGACTCATTTTAGCTGTCCTTTTCAAGGATTCTTAATTTATAAAAATAAATCAGTACCATAATTCTTCCAAATATGTTGTTTTCAACTCAGTAGTCTTAGCATGCTTGTTGCATTGATATGACTGTGCTTTACTGCTTGCAACTGTAGTTCAAAATCACAAAATCAAAGAAATGCTTCATTACAAAAGAAAAACTACAAATTCCATTGAAGTGACAATGTTTCTAATTACCCTGGTTTTAATTCAGTGAGTAAATCCTTGGAAGTTTTTGTGGATGTTTCCTATTAACTTACTAATCTTCTTATATAGTATAAGTGACTGCCCTCACTTTTCCATACTGTGCTTTTTTTGGCCTTTAGACAATGCAAGGTTGGACCACACTGATATTTAACAACTTTTGAATAATACTGTTAACAAATTGATTATCTTTTAGATCATTTGTTGTATTACCATATTTGATTACCACCTGTATCTGTAGAGAGTAAAATCTAATGACAAAATTAGTATTATTTGTGGTGTTTAATTATATATAATTAATATTGTTCGTTTTTTTAAAACATCATTAATTAAAATTGTGTTTAATGTGTCCCATTGTTTTTCCCAGGTTGTGATTTTACAACAATGCTATCATCAGCAACATTCTCATTGATGAATTTGCCACAAAATCTTACTTGTTTCTGGAATTTCATGAATGAAATAGGTACAAACTTCAGACTGAGAATAGAAAGTGCTAATTTTGCAGATTCAAATGACTTTCTTCAGGTGAATAATTGTTAACTTAACAATATAGATTATTTATTTAGATTAAAACAGTAACTAAGAAAAATTAGAGTTTACTCAAGTTAGTATATAAAATTCAAAGGCAAATTTATAGATTGTATTTGTTATTTTTCCATCAGCTTTCAATGGGTACAAATATGAGTTCTAGCATGGCCTATGCAACACTCAACAGTAACAATGTTGGAGCAAGAGAATTTGATTCTTTGTCTGCTCAAATGACTTTGAAATATTTCTCTGACAATGTTCGTCCTGGCAATATGATAACGGGTAAAATTTTAGCAGGTAAGAGTCTACTTATGTGCTTGTCACTTAACTATAGACCGATTTTTTGCTTAAAATTAAATGGCAAAATAAAAATATCAGTTTCAAATATTGAAATAATATCAAATGTATAATGTCACGGAGATATACATGGCTTATAATAAAGCCTCCTGCATAAATAAAATAACTGCAGAGATGCTGAAAGCATTTAATAATCAAAACTTATCCCACCTAAGAAAATTATTTAATAAAATTTGGGATGAAGAAAAATTTTCTACAAACTGGAAGAAAGGGATTATTATCAAACTTTCTGAAAAAGGCAATCTTAAAGATTCCAATAACTGGAGAGGAATTACACTTTTATCAGTTGCCTCCAAGGTTTTTTCTGTAGAATCATGCTGAACAGAATACAAGATGCAGTAGATAATATTATGTGTGAAGAACAAGCAGGATTCAGAAAGGGGAGAAGCTGTCTTGACCAAATATTCACTCTAAGGATAATACTAGAAGAACATACAGAAAAACAACAACCATTAAACTGCAATTTCATTGATTTTAAAAAAGCGTTTGACAGCATACGTAGAATGTCCCTGTGGAATATCTTGAAACATTACAGAATACAATCAAAATTACCAACATTATAAAAGATCTATATGACAGCTATACTTGCACAGTTTGCACAGAGGAGGGAATGCATGATTGGTTTCGAATTGAAATGGGAGTCAAACAGGGATGTAAACTATCACCATTGCTATTTGGAATTACCATTAATCAATTACATAATAAGTAAATGTTGCAGCGCCAATTGCATGGAAGATCTAAATTTTAGAGATGTTATAGTGCTTCTAAGTCACAATATCAACAAGGTACAAAATATCACAGATATCTTATCATTCATGGCGAAAAAAATAGTACTTGAAATCAACAGGGATAAAACAAAAATAATAAAAAATAATACCCCAGAGGGCAATATATATCTCAATTGCTGGGCATTGGAAAGAGTGAGATCACTATATATATCTTGGTAGTAAAATATAGATCATGAAGGTGAAACAAAAAAGATATCAGAAGCAGGATAGCAAAAACAGCAACTAATTTTAAAAACCTGGAATATTTAACTCAAACGTATTATCAACCCTTACCTATGTGTGTGAAAGCTGGAAAACATCAAAATAGATTGAGAAAAAACTAAATGCCTTTGAAGACAAATGCCTAAGAAAAATACTCTGTGTACAATGGAATGAATTTAAGACCAATATTAAAATAAGAGAAATTGTCATGCAACCAAAGATCTCATCTACAATTAAGGAAAGAAGATGAACATATGTCAGATATGTGCTAAGAAGAGACAACAAGAGAATTCTCAAAACAGGCTCATCTATGGGAAACATCAGGATAGAGGAAGACATAAAAAGACACTAAAAATGGCACTTATAAGAGAAGCAAAGTCGGCAGGCATAGACTCATTAAATAAGATTGAACATCTCACCAAGAACAGAGATGGGTGGTAAGAGACACTACAAGTCCCGTGTGACATCTAAGTGCATGGAAAGGATAAAAAATCAAGAACAATGTCACAGAAGAAGCAAATAACATTTATTATCAATAATAAAAGATGGAAATAGTACAATCATTGGAGGCAACAACATGTAGTTTTAGAGAACAAAATAAGAAATCTCATTGACGCAAAAACTGCTATAGAAGGATGTGCTGCATTTAAAACATTGAAACTAAAATGTGAAATTACATAAATCAAACCAAGAAATTTGCAATTTATGGTCATGCTTTGAAAATAAGAGTGCTAGACCTCCCTGTCAATAATAACATGAGATGGTAGATGTCCTGCAGAAATTAGAAACAGAATAGGACAAGCAAATACAGAATACCATTGAATGAAAAATATCCTATATAACAAACCATTGTCAATTAATGTTAGAAAATGTGTCCTACAGTGCTACATCAAACCTGTTCTATTATATGGAAGCAAATCATGGACAATAGGTAAGACAACACAGAGAACATTAGAGGCAGCTAAAATGTAGTTTATCAGAAGAATGCTACAAATTCCATGGATAGCAAAAATTACAAATGAAGAATGTTTAAAACGAGCTGGAGAAAACAGAAATATCATCAAAATCAAAAGAAAGAGACAATCTACATTTATTGGACATGTCATGCGAAAAGAAGGCATTGAGAATACTATAACAACAAGTAGAATGAATGGAAGGTTTCTAGGCAAAGAAATACATATAAATGCATAAAAATGCAAAGCTGCAGTAAAGCTGGTTGTAAAATAGAAGTGAAAAAATGGAAAAAATGATATGGTTAAAGCTTTATGTAACTAATGGACAACACAAATTTGAACAACGTTTCGGCTCAATATGCCTTCAGCAAGAACAACAAACAACACACACACACAGATATGTAAGTAAACAATAGTTAACTAACAATGAAGTATATAAGATAAAATAATTTTGAACTGGAATGAGAAATAAAAATATTTTCTCTGTGTATTGTGCCATGGACAGAAACAAAATCAATGAGGGCTAGTCCATGCAGGATACTTGGTGTAGTTGACCAGCTAATGGGAAGGCTAAAACACAGATGGAAGGGTTCTAAAAATATGTGGGGAGATATTGTATAGGTCACCTCAACTATAATACCACCAGCAATGTCTACACATATCTATGTATATACAACTGCGTGAGAACACACAGACCAGTATACATACATATATATATATATATATATATATATATATATATATATATATATATATGTGTGTGTGTGTGTATATATATATGTATATATATATATATATATATATATATATATACACACACACACACACACATATATATATATATATACATATAAACACACACACACACATATATATATATATATATATATATATATATATATATATATATATATATACATATAAACACACACACACACTCACCCATATATATATATATATATATGTCTACAACAAAAAATGTGCATACACACATATGAAACAGTGTGCATGCCGCATACATACTGAGAGAAATGTCTACACCTAGGTCCATGTGGGTACACAAAGCACAAAGAATAGACCAGAATAATACAGAGTACCCAAAAGGAGAAAAGAATGAGATGTCACAGAGTGGGGTTCATTAAGAACATGTAAAAAGTGCAGGTGGAAAGGTATTGCTTTGTACAAAAGTAAGCAGCACAGACAAAAGAGATATAGGGAACCACCGAAGTGTTGCAGTGTGGTCTAGTAGAGGAGAGCTGTGAATAACATAGCATGTGCATATACTAATGTGCTCATACATGAGCTAAAGAGTAGAATATGCAACAGGAAAGGAACAGCTACAGGGAAACTATGTGTATGAGTGTGATACATTCATGCATTATGGGGTCAGTGAATTCATTTGGACTATAAAGTGATTCTCCAAGATGAACCTGCTGTGGTCATCAGAGTGGCAAAGGATAGTACCATTGATACAGATGTTGTTTTTGTCCTTGTGGTCTGAGGACTTGAAATGGGATGCCACTGGAGTGCCAGTATTCTGTTCAACATCCTGAAGGTGTTTACAAAATCTTTCTGCTAAACATCTCCCAGACTTGCCAATATAGGTCATGTGACATCATTGACAAGAATGAATGAAAAGAAGAGCAGAAGAAAACCAAGAGAAAAATTATTGAACAGCTTATCCAAATGGCTTAATAAAAAAGATCACAGACTGAAATTATGACATAATGAAGGACCAAGTTATATATAGAGAGAGATGATCGCCTGCACTGACCGGCATTGCACCTGATGATGATGAGACCTCCTTGTGGTGGTTATGTGAGATTGATAAGAAGTAACACTAAGGATGACTTCAGAGAGCAAATGCTGGACAGATTCATGTAGTTTGTATGGTAGAAATAAATAGTGGATTTGCATACATTCTATCTATCAATTGACCTTTTGAGCCGTAGCAGCCATAGGGCGTAGACCCAGATACTCCATCTCGCAGTTTACAATCCTTGTAAATATCTTTTATCAAATCTCGCCATTTATCTCTGTTCTGTGCAAACAACTCTATCTCATTGAGGGAGCCTATTCCTGCTGCTCTTGTCTCTCTCATCAATGCTCTTCTCAGTGTCTCTCTGGGTCTTCCTCTTTTCCTCTTACCTGTTGTTTCCCACATGAGGGCTTGCTTTGCTATTCGGTTATTATCTCTTCTCATCACATGTCCAACATACGGCCATCATCTTTTCTTGATTACTGAAGATATTAGTGACTAGTGATATTAGTGATTAGATATTGGTGATTTCTCTAATTTCCTCATTTGTTTTGAATTCGTTCCATGCTATACCAAGTATTTTCCTTAGACTTTTATTTTTGAATGCATTCAACTTTGTTTCTATGTCTCTTGTTGTTTTCCAGCTCTTGCATGCATACATTAGGGTTGATAATACATTTTATTTGAATAGACTAAGTTTTGTGTTTGTGCTAATGAGTTTTGATTTCCACAACTTTTCAAGGCTTCTGGAAGACATTGCTGCTTTAGCTATTCTGATTCTAATTTCTTTACTTGTATCCCCTTCCCGATCAATGTGACTTCCAAGATAGATAAAGTGATCGATCTCTTCTACTGGTTTGTTTTCCATGTATATTCTGTCATCTGTTGGAATTAAGCTTTTCATGACCTTAGTCTTTTCATGATTGATCTCAAGCCCAATTTTGCTGGCTATTGATGATAGAATTGCACACATTATCTGGCATAATAAAAATCATAATGATGCAGTAATGTATGTATGTTGATCCTTGATGTAGAAATGCGTTCTTCAATTACATATTAGTTTTTAAAGTCAGTTTTTAAACACCTTAAGGCATATGGGAAATATGGTTTTAGTGCATATATTTTTACTTTTATAAATTTAATCAATAATCAAATTGTTCTTCTATTTCTCCTGTTCTACTATCATTCTCCCATTCTCCCCGCATTCTCATCCTCTTTCTCCACCTCTTCTTCCTGTTTTTCTGTTTTATCTTCTATTCTGCTTGACTACTTAAAAAAAGTCCACATCGGATGAATTTTATGATCACAAAGGTCAGCTTAAGGTTCTTATCCCAGCCATACAGTTTGTCCCTTATGGAGATACACTGACATGCTAATTATGTTATCACATATAACTAAGATATCTGGAAAAGATATCTATTTTTATATGAGGAAAGTGTTTATACCCATGGATGGTGCATTCTTTGTTAGCACGCATTTATTTTTGACAGCTTGCCTACTTTTTTTATTTTCATGACCCATACAGGATTAATCCACCTGGAAAGTGGGAGATGCAATAGCTCAGTGGTTAGTGAACTAAGGGCAAGAGATTGGGTTCAATCCTGATCAACGGCATCCGGGTTCACCCAGCCATAAATGGGTACCGGATTTTTTTTTGGAAAGTAAAGCAGCATGGGTGTAATACCGACCACATTACCCCAAAAATCATGTGCTGAGGGTCTTTAAAATGATCGTCACTTACACCATATTCCCTATACACCACATGGCGTGACGGGGCACTTTACTTTTTTTTTTTTTTTAAACCATCTGGAAAGTGACTAAAGTTGCTTATAATAATTTTCATTTATTCAAAATGTATAAATACAATTTATAATTAAATAAATACTATAACGCTTATCAGTTTTAATTTTCATGATTATGCAATTATTAAAAGTAATTATAAATGTTGTGAATCTTGCCTTAATTTTTTTTTGAAAACTTGTTTTTCCAGATTGCCCTAATATCCTGAACATGAACAACATGACTATAACAATTAGCAACACAAGTGACACTAGAAAGTCTTATTTAGCTCAAATTACTTGCCAAGGAGGTTTTGGTTTCAAACAACAAGAATACAGAAGCAGCAATTCATTATCTGCTGCTTGTGTTGAAGGTGGAATGTGGGACTGGGGTTCTCCAAGCTATACTCGTATGCCAGAATGCCAGGGTAAGTTTTATATTTTACTGCAAATGTTTAATAAAATACCAGCTTTTCTTATATATTTTATTTAATTACATCTTCTTCTGTTTTTGAAAGCTTATGTTGACAAGTCATTTCCCCTTATAATTTGACCGGAACACAACAGACTGAACAAAATACATAGTTCTCAAAACTTATCTGTACAGATTGGCCACAAACTGTACACCAGACTACAACCACTGTAGCAGACAGGAAGAGAAACAGTTAAAAAAGCATCTTGTGGGCTTCTGCACTGAAAGATATGAGGAAATATCTGCTATCATTAAACTCCTTTATCAAATTTAGAGAGGAATAAGAGAAAAAGTGACATGAATTAAATTTAATCAGCAATTTTTTTAAGTTAATTAATAAATTTTAAGTCTTTGTTGATGTTTAGTTTTTGTATGTTAGATTTGTTTTACATTTCATTTATAAAATTTCATAGAAAGAAGAAATTCAGTTTTATAATTTTTCATTTGTTTGTGTTTTAATCAATTAATTTGTACCATTTAACATTTCTCATAATGAAGAGCTTATATTTCAGTTGTTTACTGTGGATTTCCTCCGCAAATACGAAATGGCTTTGTTAACACCATTACTGAAAGTGTCATATACAAAAGTATAGCATCATATCAATGCTTTCCTGGATTTAAAATGATGGGATCAGTTAATGTGACCTGTGAAGCTAATGGAAACTGGTCATCAATTCCAACCTGTGAAGGTGAGTGTTGTGGTAGTGAAGTAATTAATGCTTTTACATTTGAACAGCTATTTTAGCACCGTGAGAGTAATTTGTCCTTTATAATTTTTTTTGTTTCTTTTTTACAAAATATTTAAATAATAAATTCTTGCTCATTTGTCATTAATTTCATCAGTCAATTAAAAAAAATTAATTATATGACCTGTTTTGTTTTACTAATAAATTTTATTTAGCCTTCATTCATTTGTGCTGCATCTTTAAATTAGTAAGATTTGAGAGTTTGAAATATTTTTGGCTAACATTTGACAACAATCTACTCGTAGTTACAACTATTTTGTCTGGAAAAAAATATACAAAAATGTTAATTAAAATCTGGCAAACACAATTAAAATAAGTGTGTTAACAACAGAATGAGAAACCACATGCTCTCCAAACTCAAAATAGGAACTACCAGCCAATGCCACTTGTACACTGGATAACATGACAACAAAATATGTTCTACAGGATTGCCCCCAGTACACAGATCTGAGAAGGACAATGTGGTCCACATTCACCTCCCTGGAAGAGAGACTATATGGGGAAACCGAATCACTTAAACAGACAGCTGCCTTCATAAGAGAGTCCGGAATCCTAGTCCGAATGAGTCTTGATCGCAGAAGAAGAAGAAAAATAAGTGAATCAGCAGAAACAGCTTGTCCTCAGACACTATTACTTTATTTTCTCTGTTGTACATTATGAAATGTGTTGCAGCTATTATCTATTTGTTGTATATAAAATGGGCAGGTTATGTTCATAATGTCAAAGTCACAAAGAATAGTTAGAGTTGTCCAGGATTAATGAGTATGATTCACAAAGTAAGTGGTTTTTTTTCTTTGTATTTCATATAATGAGGTAATTACTTTAATGCTTAAAATTGGTAAAACTTGTTTACTTATGAATAAATGGATCTGCGGAAATTTGTATTACATTACATAAGAGACTGAAGTAATACAATAATGCTTATGTTTGTCTTTGACATTGATTGATGAGGGAACAATTATATAGTTCAGAGAACCTGAAGTCAGGTTTGGTGAAAATGATGCAATTGAAAGGATTAGATTGAGTGTATGTGGTAGTGAAAATGATGCAATTGAAAGGATTAGATTGAGTGTATGTAACCAGCAAGCTAAAGGTGAAACATCATTATGTGCATACTTTTAATATCTGTTGAGAGAAACTCCTGTATGTGTTTGCTGTGCATACTGTATCAAATGAGAAGAGCTGAGCTTCTATGTATATCCTCCATATGTGCAGTTTCTGTTGAAAAGAGTTCCTGTATGTCTGCAATAAGTGCAATTGGATCAATTATTTTAATAATGAATCTGTATGGTTTTAGTTAAATTATTTGACATTTATTAGTGCCAGTTATTCAAACAAAACAAATGAAGTTTTCTGGATATATAAATAGATGCAAGAACTTATTAAAAGTCATCTTGGGAAGGAAAATACAAGGTAAATGAGGGAGGTAGAAGCAGACAAAGTCGAAAGTGGACTGATAAAATCAAGAGATGGGCATGAAAACTCATGACAGTATATACCATTAATGCAAGAGACAGAGTAAAATTATGTTCCATGATAGCCAATATTCAATGTGGAGATAGCACAAGATGATGATGAGTGCCAGCTTAAAAAATAACAGATGCAAAAGAGTGTAGATAAAATAAAAAGTGTGTTATTAAAACAATAGATGGCAGTAGAATGACATGATGTGATTTGAATAGCATCAGTATTAAAACAAACTAGATGAGATTGATGTGCTAATTCTAAGCTTTGAAAGATGAAGTAACCATTGCTCTTCCAAACTGATTTACCTTCTCAAACTATAACAATTGTTCAACTGCTGTGTGATACCAGTGCTAACGTAATGGATGTGAAAGTTGGAAACCAATCAAGGCTTTAGATAGAAAATTAAATGCCTTTGAAAACAAATCATTATAGGATCTGAAACATAGGCTGGAAAGAATACATTTCCAACAAACAGATAGGAGATGAATCTCAACAAGAATATGTGTTGAGCTTTATGAAAAGGAGAAGTTGGAAATACATCTGCATTGTGCTGAGAATGAATGAAGAAAGAATTCCTCATTAGGCATTCATGTGGAAACCATCTGGTAAAAGAAAACAAGGCAGACGAAGAGAATCTCTAGAACAATTAGTAGTGAAGGCTTAACCATGGGACCAAGAAACAACCAAGATCTACAAGAACTAGCAGCAAATTGTCAAATGTGGAGAACTATGATGTGGATAAAGAGATACAGCAAAGATGATGTTGCTGGATTGGACACACACTGCGGAAACCAATGGAGAGTATTACACAACAGGCCCTTTTTTGGAACCACCTAGGAAAAAGACAAAGAGGAAGACCAAGATAATCTTGGAGAAGACAAATGGAAGCAAACATGGGGAAGACATGGAATGATCTTAAAAGAATGGCAAGAAACAGAACGGTTTGGAAAGTGTTTGTTGAAGACCTATACTCCATAGGGAGCTGAAAAGAAAGAAGTAGAAGAGAACTATGACTTCCACCCTATGTGATGTCTTTGGCCTGAGAGGAAAAATATGATGATGAAAATGAACTATAACAAAGTAAACTATTGAATACCTTGGTACTGGGGACTGAGTAGTCTAAAATTTAAACATCAGCCTCTGGACAAGTTTGTCCCAGGTTTGGATCCAATGGTAGGAATTTTTCTCTTCAAATCCATGATTTCTTCATGGCTTTACCCACCCTTGACCTCTGGGTAGTGAGGTGCAATGACTCTTGGACAACCCTGTTTGGGCACAATTAACCAATGAAACATTCACCAATACCAAAGGCAGATGTAGAGAACCAAAAGGGACAGATATATTGGCTTGAAGTAAACTAGCGACACAACACATCTATGTCCACTTAATGAGTGAGTGCGAAGAAGAATAAGATTCCCAATTAAATTTCTGGTTATATTTAATTCGACATAGTGTCTTTGACATCTTAGTTATTACTTCTGTTGCTTACTCTTATATTCATTACTCATCGTTAATATTGTTATTATCTTGGTCAAAAAGGTTATTTTTGTCTGTTGGCATGTGAAGTATAAATTCTGTAATGTTATGTATAATAATATATAATTATTCATCTTTAATTCATCTAACTAATAATGTGAGCCATGTACACATTTATAATTTTGTTGACTGGGATGATTTTATAATTTTGTTGACTGGGATGATTTTATTATTTTGTTAACTGGAATGATTATCTTGCATGCAGAACTTTTACCTTTAGAATGAAAAAATCAAAGTTCTATTTCCCTTGTCAGTCTATTTACTTTTCATACAAATTTTCTAATTAATGTAAGTCAGGTACCCATTTGTAACTGTATTGATTGGGATGAGTGAATTTTATGGGTGCTTACCTGTTACCTTTGGATAGAAAAGTAAATGTTTTAAACCACATTTTTAGTTCTACACTACCTTTTATATTTGCAATGCTTGCTGTTAACAATTCTTTTGTCTGTCTGTCTGTCTGTCCGTCCGTCCATCCATCCATCAGTCCCTCCTGCCATCCATCCATCCATCCATCCATCCATCCATCCATCCATCCATCCATCCATCCATCCATCCTCCATCCATCCATCCATCCATCCATTCATCCATCTATCTATCCATTGTCCTTTTGAGCCAAAGATGGCACACAGGGCAGAAATTCTAAACTCTCTATGTCCAATATTCTTTGTTATAGAGTGTTTTAATAATTCTTGCTAATATTTAATTAATGTATTTCATTTTATATTTACACATGTAAAACTAATTTACAGCGGAAAAGTGCCCTCCTGTGCCTGTTGTTCCAAATGCTTCATATAACTTCACATTTGGCAATCAGAGTGATTTGGAGTTTGGCAATGTTGTCAAGTACACTTGTAATCCAGGCTTTGATTTATTGGGAGCACAAACAATTGTGTGTTTGTCAAATAAGACTTGGTCTCATGAATCTCCATCGTGTACAAGTAAGTTTTCGTGTATGTCTTCTGTTGTTATTGCACAAATTTTCTAAACATTTCACAAACAGGAGTTAGATGAATAAAATTAATCATTGTTTCATTTTAAAAAATTAGTAGATGTGCATATTTTCCTGAAATTGGATAGTCCAAATGTTTCAGTCTCAAAGTTAAATGAATTATCTGTTAATTAAATTTTTGTACAAGTAATTATATTTACATTGTTTACATTGAAGTCACATTGATCGAGAAGGGGATACGAGCAAAGAAATTAGAATCAGAATAGCTAAAGCAGCAATGTCTTTCAGAAGCCTTGAAAAGTTATGGAAATCAAAACTTATCAGCACAAACACAAAACTTAGGCTATTCAAATCAAATGTACTATCAACCCTTACGTATGCGTGTGAAAGCTGGAAAACAACAAGAGATATAGAAACAAAGTTGAACGCATTCGAAAATAAATGTCTAAGGAAAATACTTGGTATAGCATGGAATGAATTCAAAATAAACGAGGAAATTAGAGAAATCGCCAATCAACCACTAATATCTTCAGTAATAAAGAAAAGACGATGGTCATACGTTGGACATGTGATGAGAAGAGATAATAACCGAATAGCAAAGCAAGCCCTCATATGGGAAACAACAGGTAAAAGAAAAAGAGGAAGACCCAGGGAGACACTGAGAAGAACATTGATGAGAGAGGCAAGAGCAGCAGGAATCGGCTCCCTCAATGAGATAGAACTGCTTGCACAGAACAGAGACAGATGGCGAGATTTGATAAAATATCTTTAAAAGAAAACTGCTAGAACAAAAAATTCAGATAGGAGAAGGTGTATCTTGGTCTACGCCCTATGGGCCGGTTACGGCTCGAAAGGTCAATAGATAGATAGATAGAATTATACTTATAATTGATACATTTTAAAAATAAATATTTATCATATTTGTCTTTTACTATCAGAGCTGACGTGCCCTCTGCCAATGATAAGTCATGGTCGCTACAGTTCGGGTTCAATGAAGCCACCACAATTTAATGAATCAGTTAGCCTGTCTTGTGATTCTGGATATCACATTAACAGAACAAAGACACAGCAAGACACTGCAATTACTTGTAATGCAAACAGAGCTCTCAGTTTTACTGATGATGTTTGCGTTGGTATGTAATTTAAGATTCTTTAGTGTTTAAATTATAAATTATCATGTATAAAAAGTAATAGATATTTGTAAATGAATAGTGAAATCAATGAAAAGAAGTAAGTAGAGAATAGCAGACATAGATTACAAGCAGAGTTTGTTGGATATGCTGTTGCTAACATTTTACACATATACTTGTATGTCAGCTTCATATTAATAGTCATTATATTGGCAGAGTGAATTTAAAAATTGCAACTAAGAAAAGAACATTTAAATATGGGACAAAATAAATGGGACAGTAATAAAACAGGGCAATTAATTCAAATTCTAGGAATTATGTTAACTTCAGATGGTAGATGTACAACAGAGGTGAGCTGCTGAACTGCTCAGGCAAATGCAGCATTTCAAAGAATGAGAAAAATATTATGCAACCCATTTTTTTTTTCTTTATGGAATAAGAAACAGAGATCTTCAGTGTTACGTGGAGCTAGTCTTAACAAATGGTTGTGAATCTGAATAATTTTACCACCACAGTTTTATCATGATAAATAATTTTCACTAAATTATCATCATCATCATTGAGAGCCGTCTCCGCATCAAAAGTTCGCTACCATGGAGTGCCATTCCATTCTGTCTCTTCTTTTGTTAGTGCAGGTTGTCATAGGCTGACTTGTCCATCTTTTTATGTTACTCGTCTACTAGTCTTGGTTGCCACTGCCTCTTTTACCTTGTATATTCCCTTTCAAGATTACTTTTAGCAGGCTGCTGTGTCTTTTAACATGCCCCAAAAATCTCATTTGTCTTGTTTGAATTGTGTTTAGTAATTTAAAAAAAATGTTGGTTGTTTTAAGACTTCATCATTTGTTTTCTTTTCTTTCCATCCAATTCTTCATATTATTTTATAAATCCACATTTCAAAGGCTTTATTTTTCTGTTCTGTTTTCTTGTTTAATGTCCATGTTTCTGCACCATACAGGAATGTTGAGAAGATATAACATTTTGCTATTCTTAGTTTTAACCCTGGTGTTATTTGTTTTGATGTTAATATATTTTTCATAGCATTACTTTTTGCCACTCTTATTCTTTTGTTTAGTAGGCTAAAACTAAGACTTTAGTCTTTTTGATATTCATATCTAATCCATATTTTTTGCTTGTCATGTTTATTTCATCAAGTAATTGTTGTAGATCTTTGGGATTTTCTGCTAGTAATACAGTGTCATCAGCATATCTTAGGTTATTGATTATCTTTCCATTAATGTTTAGGCCTGGATCTCTGTGATGTTTTTAAAAATTTCCTCAGTGTATAGATTGAACAAGCTTGGTGATAGGATGCATCCCTGTCTTACTCCTTTTTTTTTATATCAATCGGTGTAGAGTACTCTTTGTAATATTTTATTATTACTGTTTGCTCCCAGGATAAATTGCATATTAGTCATATGTCTGTGTCATCTAGATGTATATCTTTTAGACAGTCTTTGTTTATGGTGTATTCTGTCAAAAGCTTTGGTGTAGTGTTTGAAGCAGGCATATGTTGGTTTGCTTACTTCTGTGTATTTTTCAATTAATGTTCTCATGGAGAATATTGGTTCTTTTGTCCCACTGTTTTTCCTAAATCCAATTTGTTGTTCTTCTAAGTCCATATTGATTTTATTCTGAATCCTTTCTTGTATAAATTTTAGCAAGATTTTTGTTACTTGGCTCTTTAGACTAATTGTTCTAAAATCACTGCATTCAACTTGACCATTTAAAAAAATAAGATAATAATATCATGTGATGAATGATGACAGGAAAGTCATCTGGATCAGATTAAGCAACCGGTGAGAAAATGGAAGCTATGGGAACATTTTTAATTGTAATAATAACAAAGCAATTGAATTACTTCTTCAATAGCAAATATGAACTTGATGATTTGCCAAAATGCTTATTCATAGCTCTAATAAAGAAATCTGATGCAATGGAGTGTAGGAATCATCACACAATAAGTTTTGTAAATCACATGACCAAAATATTACTAAGAATCATCATGCAAAGAGTGAAAAAAATAAAAACTCAGAAATTAAGGCTGAGCAGTGTGGATTTATTGGAGGTGTAGGTACAGGCAATGCTACATACTTAATAAGAACATTAGTAGAAAGGGTCATAGAAATGAAAACATATCTCTACTTACATTTTATAGACTACACCAAAATATTTTACAAAGTAAACCATCAAGAAATAATAAAAAATTTAGTTGGTATAAATGTTGACAACAAAGATATAAGAATAATAATTATCATAAACAACCAGCAAAAAAAGCCATAAGATCTGTCAATCATTTGGGAAAGCTTCAACATATAAAACAAAGAATTGATCACAGTTGTGTATCTTCTTCTTCTTCTTCTTCTTCTTTTCTCTTTCACTGATAACTAAAAGGTGTCGTGGTTTATATCATTTGTCGTTCTTGTGCTGCTCGAATTGTCTGAATTAGTGATTTCCCTTTGTTGTTACATGTCTCTGTCACTGCATCTATCCATCTTCTTCTGGGTCTTCCTCTTGGTCTTTTTCCATGCATTCTCGAGAAGAATGCCCTTGATGGTGATTGGTGAGGATTCATTCTGACCAGGTGGCCAAACCATTTAAATTGTTGTTGTTCTATATATTCTTGGCAGGGTTTTGTTCCTACTATTTTTCTTATGGTTACATTTGGTATTCTATCTCTTCTTGTGTTGTTTGTTACCTTTCTCAAGCAACGCATCTCACATGTATTGATCTTTCTTAAATGTGATTTATAAAGGGTCCATGTTTGACTTTCATAGCACAAAGTTGGTATGAAGATGCTATTTATCATTTGTTGTTTAGCTGGCATAGAAATGTTTGGATGTCTTAGCAATGGTGAAAGCTGGTATGTGACAGCATTTGCTTTTTGTATTCTCATGTCAATTTCTCTGTCTAGTTTTCCATCTTCTGTGAACATTGTGCCTAAATACTTGAATTCCTCTACTTGTTTTATTTCTTAAATATTTTAAAAAATTTATACTAAGATCCATAAAGGACATACCAGGAAGATGGTGGTAATAACATAAGCAACCTGAGGTATGTTGATGTGGCAATCTTAATCTCTAGGAATGAAAACTCATTACATTAGCGATTGACATTATAGTGAAGGCAAGCAAAAATGTATGTCTTAACTTCAACAGCAAATAGAAGTAGTTGCAGCAGAAAAAAAAAATGCTCGCTTAAAAGAATTAAAAATAGATAACAAAATTCAAATACTCTGAAATTATTTTATCTTCATGTAGTAGATGTACCAATGTGAGGTGTAGTATAATGCAGCAAAGCTTCCATTCTAAAAAATATATTACCCATTTTTTTTTTTATTGAAGCAAGGAAAATAGTTCTTTGGTGTTGTGTAGAGCCAATCTTGTCATGTGAGTGTGAATTCTGGACAATTAGTCAACAGACAAGAAAGAGATTCCACACAGTTTAAGAAAATGGTTTGGTACGAAATCAAAAGAAATAATAAACAACTCAATTGTAGAGATAGAAAGTTGTGGAAGAGATATGAACACCTCTGCCAGTGCATGATAATGGTGGTGATATATGTACATATTTATGCATATATATTTTTGAAGTTTCTTTGAAAAAAATACGTTTGTCAAAAATGTTCCTGTTTTCAGATATTAATGAGTGCAGTAGTGGGAGCTTGAACAATTGTTCACTCATCAGCCAAGTATGCATAAACAAGGAGGGATCTTATTCTTGTGTTTGCAAGAGTGGATACAATGGAACTGGCTGCCAAGGTAGTTATTAAACATTTTTTAATGTGAACCATTATAAAGTGCCGTTCTAAATAACCACTTTTCTTATTTTACATATGTCTCTTTTTGGTTCTTTTTGCCAGTTCGATTTAATTAATATAATAATTTTCTCTTGCAAAGCACTTTTTCTACTTTCATTTTGAACTTTTACATAGATATCCTATATTGTGTCCTATGTCTTTATGCTTACAACATTGCTAATTTAGGTGATTGCATGGAAGGTTTCTGGAATTTCTAGGGAGGTGAACTTATTTGATTGACCTCTTTTTTTAATAGACATTTCCACTGGCAGAGAGTTTTAAATATTCTTCTATGGAGCCACAATTTAAATCATCAATGAGCTTCACATTTATTTATTATATATAAATTTTTTATTATGTCTGTCAGTAAAATTATACAAAATATCAAATATTATTTGAAATAAATACAAGAATATCAATATAAAGAATAATTGTATAATTTCTTGTAACATTATAACATTATCAGGTGAAAAGTATTTATCAACAAATTTAACGTTCATTACAATTTTACTCATCAACAAAAATCTGAAGGTGTTTCTTAAATTATTTTTTTAATTCACTGAAGGTGTAGTAAAATTAACAAATATTAAGCACTAAACACATATGAGGACATCTAGTTTTTGTCAAATATATACATGGTATATAACTAATACATCATGGTGGGTAACTGTGTGTTAATGTAATTCCATTAAAAATTGTGTTGTTAATTTAGACAATATGAGCAACTGGGTTCATTAAGATTGCCGGGTCCTGTCTTTGCCTGTTAATTAAAACAATTGGATCATTCTTTGTTATTTTAGGGCAGTATTTTTGTAGTGGACATTAAATCTGGAGATAGAAATCAAAACAGTGAACCTTGTGACTACATGACTCAGACTTTCAGCTTATCTTAACAAATATTGTCAGTGAAGTGCTATAAATACTTTCTGCAATATCATCACATGTGGAACTTTCATAACTTGGTCTTTTGACACAAAGTGCAAATTTATTGAGGAAAAACTAAGGATGTTTAGCATTATGGGTTTCAAAATTCTATGTATGGGTTTCAAAATTCTATGTCTTTCACATGGTTAAGTATATACTTATTTTTTACATTTTATAATAGTAGTAAAGATGAAGAATGAAAGCCATCAAGCTATTAAAAATGGTAAAGCCAAAGGACTAGATGAAATTCTTTCAGAAGCCATCAAAGCATATATTAACACCTCTACCAAGATGTTACATAATCTACTAGATGCAATTTGGGTGAGGGCAGAAATGCCTAGTTACTAAGTCATTAAGGAATCCCCATAAAGTTTATTAACCCGATAAGAATAATGAATGAAGGAATGAAATGTAGTGTGGTACATGAAGGGCAGCTTACAAAAGCATTTGAAATAAGAACAGGAGTAAGACAAGAATGCCTTCTATCTCAATTTCTCTTTCTACTGGCCATAGGGTGGATTATTAAAATAACTCAAAACAACAGAAATGGAATCCAGTGGTCACTGACCAAGCAACTTGATGATTTAGAGTTTGCTGATGACATAACTCTCCTATAACACAGCCATCAACAGATACAAGATAAAATGGGCATACTTGATGAGAGATCACAACAGATGGGACTGAAAATAAATAGAGATATAACCAAAATTATGAGAATTAATTAAGTTGGCAATAACCTAATAATAATAGGAGAAATACCTCTACTAGATATACAATCTTACATATATCTGGGAAGTAATATAGACAAGGAGGGTGGAACAGAAAATGATACCAAAATAAGGATATCAAAAGCAAGAGGATAATTTGTTGCACTGGGAAACACATGGAAGTCTAAAGAAATTAGGTTAAATACTAAAATAAAAATTTTCAACTCAAATGTTAAGTTAGTCTTATTATATGGCTGTGAAAGATAGAGAACAACAAAAATGACAATCATGAAAATACAGACTTTCATAAATGGTTGCTTACGCAGAACAAAAGGATGGAAATGGCAGGACAAAAACACTAACATAGAATTATGGAAATGTACCAGTCAAATACCAGTGGATAAAGAGATACAGTGAAGACAATGGCGCTGGATAGGACACACACT
Source organism: Megaustenia siamemsis (assembly GCA_032433765.1). NCBI lineage: Eukaryota > Metazoa > Mollusca > Gastropoda > Stylommatophora > Ariophantidae > Megaustenia > Megaustenia siamemsis. The sequence continues at coordinate 36,753,392 of JAVIAB010000073.1, read as the reverse complement.
GCAGAAGCCAACTGAGAGTATTACACAACAGGCCATTTTTGGGATTCCCCAGGGAGAAAGACAAAGAGGAAGACCAAGGAATTCTTGGAGAAAACATATAGAAGCAGAGATGAAGATGATGGGGAAGACATGGAATGATCTTAAAAGAATGGCAAAAAACAGAACGACTTGGAAAGTGTTTGTTGAAGACCTATGCTCAAAAGAGAGCTGAAAGGTAGAAGAAGAAGTAGAGATGAGATAAAAAAGAAAGATGAAAAAAATCTTCATTATCAGGGAAGATTGGTAATGGGTTATCTAGACAAAGTTCTGTGGTTTGCTTCATCATCATCATTGAGTGCCGTCTCCACATCGAAGGTTGGCTACTATGGAGCACCATTCCACTCTGTCTCTTGCTTTGATGGTGCAGATTGTCATAGACTTGTCAATCTTTTGATGTTACTCGTCCATGTTAGTCTTGGTCTGCCTCTGCCTCTTTTACCTTGTATTTTCCCTTCCAATATTACTTTTATTAGGCTGTTGTGTCTTTTAACATGACCCAAAAATGTTGGCTTCACAAGCAGTAATTAAATACATGGCACTAATCTATCTTTTGGTAAATCTTTTGTTCCCTCTCTTTTTGTTGTCTCACTAATTGCTAATGCTTTTTTGTGGGATGCTGCTTAATGGTCATAAAATGTACATAAAAAAACTTCTGATTCTTCCCTCAACTCTTTTATTTCAGATATTGATGAATGTGCTTTGAAAATGTGTAATCAGAAATGTACAAACCTCCCTGGGTCTTACTCCTGTTCCTGTCAAGATGGCTACACCTTGTTCACCGCAAATGGCACCAATGGTTTTTTCATACCAGTTGGAGAAAATGGGATGAAACCTAATGATGTCTTCCAGATCAATAACACTTGTGTCCGTACGTGAGCATCATATCATTTTAAAAATGTAATTATGAATAACAATGGGGCACTGGTGATAGAGTGGTTAGTGCACTCATTTACTGATCATGAGGGTCTGGGTTCAATTCTCAAATGTTGTGAATTTTTTATTCTGAACACTTAAAGTTTTACCTAGTCACTGAAAATGGTTGCCAAAATGAAAAATGTGGGCATTGACACCATATTCCCTATAAATACCACTAGGCAAAATGAGAACTCTTTCTTACTTTACCTTACATTTGTAATATCTCTATCATAAAAAATAAATCTGAGAGATGAGATCAAGGATAATCACTGCTGCCCTTTGTTCACTTTTTCCCCTTAAAGAAGGCTCTTATTATATTAAATTCTCAATTCATGCATTAAAATGTCCAAAATAAATGCCTTAACAGGTGGCTACAACACCCTGTCAGGATTCAGGAAAAACAGAGACAAAAGAAGCCATACTCTGCATGAGAACATTAATCGAAAAGTACACAGAAGTAAACAAACCAATATATGCCTGCGTCATAGACTACACCAAAGCTTTTGGTAGACTACACCATAAACAACTTATAGATTGCCTAAAAGATATACATCTAGATGACACAGACATACGACTAATATGTAATTTATACTGGGAGCAAACAGCAATAATAAAATATTACAAAGAGGACTCTACACCTATTGATATAAAAAGAGGAGTAAGGCAGGGATGCATCCTATCACCAAGCTTGTTCAATCTATACACTGAGCAAATCTTTAAAAATATCACATAGATGCCAGGCCTAAACGTTATGGAGAGATAATCAATAACCTAAGATATGCTGATGATACTGTACTACTAGCAGAACATTCTAAAGATTTAAAACAATTACTTAATGAAACAACATGAAGATCAACATAAGCAAAGCCAAAGTAATGGCAATAGCGAGAAAGAAAGAAAAACTAAACATCATAATAGATAATATGACTTTGAAGCAAGTAGACAATTTTAAATATCTGGGTAGCACGTTAACACAAGACAATAACCAAGAGACTGAGATAGATATAAGGTGTAACAAAGCCTGCCAAGTTATAGGCCAAGTATCAACACTATTGAAAAACAAAGCAATAACTACGGAAGCAAAAAGGGCAATATACAAATCAATTTTTCTACCAACTCTGTGCTATCAATGCCAGAATTGGATGCTGGACTCTAGAACAATAAGAAAGATAACGACCACCGAAATGAAATGTGTCAGAAGAATTGACAGGAAACAGCTTAAGGGACAGAGTAAGAAACACTGATCTGAGGAAGAAACTCGAAATTGAACCAGCCATCGAATACATAAAGAAACAACAAATAAATTGGTTCGGCCACATAACAAGACAAAAAGAACTAACACTGACTCAAAAAGCCATAAACAAATGCCACAAAAACGCCAGATTAAGAGGAAGACCGAGAAAGAGATGGAATACTAGAGTCACTAGGAGGAATAACATCAGAAGAGGCCAACAGAAGAGCAAAGAATCGCAGATTGTTTCTCCCCTCAACGCCAACGGCATCTTCTCAACATTTCTGTGTGGTGCAGAAACATGGACATTATACAACAAAACAGAACAGAAAATTAAAGCCTTTGAAATATGAATATATAAAAGTATAGGTAGAATTTTGATGGAAAGAAAAGAAAACAAATGATGAAGTCTTAAAACAACTAAAAATGAAAAGAGAACTACTAAATACAATTCAAACAAGACAAATGAGATTTTTAGGACATGCTAAAAGACACAGCAGCCTACAAAAAGTAATATTGGAAGGGAAAATACAAGGTAAAAGAAGCAGAGGCAGATCAAGACTAACATGGACGAGTAACATCAAAAGATGTACAAGTCAGCTTATGGCAACCTGCACCATCAAAGCAAGAGACAAAACAGAATGGCACTCCATGGTAGCCAACCTTTGATGCTGAGATGGCACTCAATGATGATGATGATGAATAGCTCAGTGGTTAGTGAACTGGACTACTAAGGACAAGAGATTGTTTTCAATCCTGAGTACAGCTTCCAGCCTTAAATGGGTCATTTTTTCTTTCGGGCTGAAAATGGCACATTGAATGAAAGTCATAGTTCTCCACGATTTACAATCTGCTGTTGGCTCTTGTAGTTCTTGGTTGTTTCTTAGTCCCTTTTTGAGCCTTCCCTATTAATTGTTCTGCATAGCAACTATCTTGGTCTACCTTGTTTTCAATTACCAGGTAGTTTCCACATGAATGCCTGATAGGGAAGTCTTTCTTCATACATTCTCAGCACATGATCATGTATTTCGAATGCCTTTTTCTTTTAGAGATCGACACATATTTTTGTTTTGATTCATCTCTTGTTTGTTCATTTCAAATGTATTCCTTCCAGCTTACATTCGAGATCCTACAAAGACATTTGTTTTCAAAGGCATTTAATATCCTATCTAAAGTCTTTGTGGATTTCTATCTTTCACATCCCTTATGTTAGCACTTGTATCACAGAGGAGGTGAACAGTTTAAGTTTTGGTTGTTTGCTGAGAAATTTGAATCTCCAGATGTTCGTAAGTTTGTTGAAACCATTTGATGCTAGTTTGATGCGGGTCATGATTTCTGATGTTATGTCTCCATCTCTGTACATTTTTGTGCCTAAATGGGGCCCAGATTTTTTCTGGGAAAAAAGGCAGCACAGGTGTTAATATTGACATTACCCCAAAAATCGTGTGCTGAAGATCTATAAAAAAAAATATGTGCACTAATACCATATTCCCTTTAAGCCACCTGGCATGTTGGGACTCTTTTGTTTTCATTCTTCTTTTTATGTGGATTTACTATTCTGACTACTTATAAGTCCATTGTAATGAAAAAACTAACAGGCTTAGTTTGAGGACACCTGTAGCAGAAGCTTTAGAGATTGACAAGAAATAGATCCAGTAACTCTCATATTACACGAGTGATTGGCTTTAAAACTCCAAGCTTAAATACACTAGTGAAGCCATGTTATTTAGTAACATTAATTATGGTAGTCATGTTATTAAGGCCATACTGAGCATCATTTGTAACTTTACATTCACTGAAAGATTAAGTAACAGTGAATCCATTGTAAACCTATTTACATGTCACAATTTGTGGATAACAAATGTATAATGATTAGGAGTATGTTTAATCTTTTTTTTAACTATTATTGTGCAAACCTAATTCTGAAAGAGTACCCAGAGGTTTGTTTAGAGTATACTAAAGTTAATTCATGTAACCAACAATTCATCATCATCAGGTGACATACCCATGGATGTGGGTAAATATGTCTATCCAAATATTCCTGTCACTGGTGTTCCCTACCGGCTATTGTATTTATCTCAACCCATGACAGGCTGCTAAACTGTCTAGTATAGTTTGACATTGTCGTTATTCGTTTTCTTTCCTAAATTAAATTTTTTCTCTCCTTTTAACATTGCCAAAGAATGTATACTACTTATTTCTAATGTGTTTCAAAGGTTCACTTTGTGTGCTTGCTTCATTTAAGACATCTTCATTACCCTTTTTAAAAGTCAATGGTATTCTCAACATTCTTCTGTAGAACCAAATTTCTGCTTCCTTCAATGATCTTCTTGCTTATTCACTAACTGTCCATGATTTATTTCCCTATGACAAGAATATGCAACATTGAAGAACTCTTATTCTTACTTCTGTCAAATAACCTTTGGCAGAAAAAATCATTTAGTGGAGATTTATTCATTATGATTGTACAAAGATAATGAATACAATTATTGTTTTTCATTTCCTTCAATCAGGTCATAGATGGTTGTCTTCAATAGTCTTTGACTAGAAATCTGACCAATAAGCAGTGGGGTTATTTTCTATAAATTTTACTCCCTTAGCTTTTTACTCTCTGTAAAGTTTGACATAAGGGGGCAATACAGTAACAATAGTACTGTCTATCTAATATAATCATTAGCATTATTTAATATAAAGCCTGATGATGATAATGACCAACTTATTTTAGTTTGACATCTCTGTCACTGATATTAAAACGAATTAAATATTACTGTATTACAATTTGATAACGGTATGTTTTATCTGACAGCTGTATCATGCAAAAATAGCCCTATTGCACCTGTGAATGGAACAGTTTTGAAAACAAGATCCACATACTTTTACAATGAAACTGTCAAAATTATCTGTAACTTTGGTTATCAATTGGAGGGGTCATCATTTGCTACTTGCCAAAGCAATGGAAACTGGACTTATGCCAGTACACCAACATGTAGAAGTAAGCACTAAATGTTCGATAATGATTTTTTAAATAAATCGAAAATCTTGAATTGTTGTTACTTTATATGTTTAATTTTTAATGTATCAATTTATAACTGATTAGCACAATTCTCACAATTTTAGTTTAAGTAATTTATTTTATTTTTAATCCTTCATGGCATTACATGTATGTCTCATGTATATATAGACAAAAAGAGAGAGAGAGAATAAGAGAGATTGTGTCAGAGTGAAGCTTTCATGTCAACTATCTACTTACTGTTCTTGTTCTAATCTAGACCTTGGTCATTCATGGACTGTTAACATTATCTCTCCATCTCATAAAATACAATTTAACTGTTTAACAATTTTGTAATTTTTAAATATTCTTAAATGTTAGTTACATAATTGCTTGATGTGCAAAGGGGTACTATATCTCCCCCCCCCCCACCCCACCTATTGTTTATCACATACATGGACAATATATGCAAGTTAGCCAACCCATCAAAGTCAGAGGAGATCAACGAGCTTCTACTTGCAGATGATCAGATACTTATACATGGAAAAATAGAAGACCTACAAACAGACATGTCTGAAATAGACTCAACAACACATGCACAAAATACAACATGAAAATCAACATCAGCAAAACAGAAGTCATGAATATTAAAAAAGAGAAATAGAACATCAACATAACTATAGATGATAGACAACTAAAACAAGTAGAAAAATTTAAATACCTGGGAAGTCTAGTGACAAATGACAATTCACAAACAGCAGAGATAGATTCGAGATGCAACAAAGCTTGTCAAATCATTGGACAGCTATCACCACTATTGTCCAACAGGGAAATAACTCTAGAGGCAAAATGGGCACTATGTTTTACATATAAGACTGCTGTACATGTTTTACATATAAGACTGCTGTACATGTTTTACTAAGACTACTGTACATGTTTTACATATGAGACTGCTGTACATGTTTTACATATAAGACTGCTGTACATGTGTTACATGTAAGACTAGTATGCAAATTTACAAATTAATTGTCTAAAATGTGCTGCCTGCATTTATTTTATCATCATTAGATTTGGCCTGTAAACAGCCTCAAATAGGAGCATATGAAGCATTCAGAGTACCTATTGCTTCAGTGAACATAGAACCAGGAGGTCAATTAATAATCTCATGTAATTTGAATGATAGGAGCGGGAGATCTGTCAACAAAACAATGTTCTGTGCTCCAAGCTCTAATGGAAGTGGGATATTTACCCTTCAGGGAGATAATCCTCAATGTCCAGGTAATGACAAACAAAGAAGCTAATATTTTTACTTTCTTTGATGAAAATACATCAATAAAAAGACTGTAATAAACAGCTTTCAATAATCATATTTATCTAAATATATATATATATTGACCTTTTGAGTCGTGTCCGGCCAATAGGGCATTAACCTAGATACTCTTTCTCTTTTTCTAAATTTTCTTTCTAGCAGTCTCAATCCTTGCAAAAACATTTATTAAATCCCGCTCTTTGTGTCTGTTCTGTGCATGCATCTCAATCTCATTGAGGGAGCCGATTCCTGCTTCCTTTGCCTTCCTGATCAATATTCTTCTCAGTGTCTCTCTGGGCCAGCCTCTTTTCCACCTACCTGTTGTTTCCCACATGAGGGCTTGCTTTGTTATTCGGCTTTTATCTCTCCTCACCACATGTCCAACATATGTCTATTGTCTTTTCTTGATTACTGAAGATACTAGTGGTTGATTGCCGATTTCTTTAATTTCCTCATTTGTTTTTAATTTGTTCCATGCTATACCAAACAGCTAGGACTAAAGTTTAATAGAGATAAGACCAACATTATTAGAATTAATGCAGTTGGCAATAACCAAATAAAACTAGGAGAAATACCTCTACTAGACGTACAATCTTACATATATCTGGGCAGTAATATAGATAAAGAGGGAGGAACAGAAAATGATACCAAAATAAGGATATCAAAAGCAAGAGGAGCTTTCATTGCACTGGGAAACATATGGAAATCCAAAGAAATTAGGCGAAATACCAAAAAAAAAATTTTCAACTCAAATGTTAAGTCGGTCCTATTATATAGCTGTGAAACATGGAGAATAACAAAATTGACAATCACGAAGGTACAGACTTTCATTAATGGATGCGTGCGCAGAATAAAGGGATGGAAATGGCAGGACAAAGTCACTAACGTGGAATTATGGAAATGTACCGGTCAAATACCAGTGGATAAAGAGATACAGCGAAGACGATGGCGATGGATAGGACAGACACTATGGAAGCCAACTGAGAGTATTACACAACAGGCCCTTTTTTGGAATCCCCAGGGGAAAAGACAAAGTGGAAGACCAAGGAATTCTTGGAGAAGACAGATCGAAGCAGAGATAAAGATGATGGGGAAGACATGGAATGATCTTAAAAGAATTGCAAAAAACAGAACGACTTGGAAAGTGTTTGTTGAAGACCTATGCTCCACTGGGAGCTAAAAGGTAAAAGAAGAAGAAGAAGAAGAAGATGCTATACCAAGCATTTTCCATAGACATTTAATTTCAAATGCATTCAACTTTGTATCTATTGTTGTTTTCCAGCTCTTGCATGCATATGTAAGAGTTGATAGTACGTTTGATTTGAATAGTTTAAGTTTTGTGTTTGTGCTGATGCGTTTTGATTTCCACATCTTCTCAAGACTTTTGAAGGACGTTACTGCTTTAGCTATTCTGATTCTAATTTCTTTATCCCCCTCCTGATCAATGTGACTTTCAAGATAGACAAAGTGATCAATCTCTTCCACTGTTTTATTAACCATTTATATTCTGTCATCTATTAGAAACAAGCATTTCATAACTTTAGTATTTTCGTAATTGATCTCAAGCCCAATTTTATTGGCTGTTGATGATAGTTCATTTGTGTTTTCATGCATCGTTTTTATTTGACTGCTGATGAGGACTATGTCATCAGCAAAGTTGAGGTCCTCCAAATGGTCTTTTGTATCCATTCTATGCCTTTGTTACCAGTGCAGCATTTCTTCATTATGAAGTATAACAACTCCAAATAACAAGAGCGATAAAATACATCCTTGTTTTAACTCCAGTTTCTATTGGGAAACATTCGCTCAGTCCTTCCTCTGTACAAACTGCACATGTGTATCCATCATACATGTCTTTGATAATATTTATAATTTTTGATGCTCTTCCATATTACTTCAAAATTTTCCACAAAGTATCCCTATGAATGCTTTTTTTGAAGTCAGTGAAGTACAAAATAAATGTGTGTGTGTGTGCATGCGTGTGCATTCGTTTTCTGTATATGTTAATCATCCTTACTCTTTTGATTTTCTTTTACAATAATATTTCTTCATTGATGTCTGGGGACTGGGGGTAGTCTAGAGGTAAGACATCAGCCTATGAACAGGAAGGTCCCAGGTTCAAATCTCACTACAGGGGGTGGGAATTTAACAAAAATAGAATCTGTGGCCTTACCCTCTCCTGTTATCTGGATAGTGGAATCTGATATCTAGTCCTCTCTGATAATGGTGAAAAACAGGAGGTACTTTGTGCACTTGCACATGCAATGCCCTTGGCAGTTAAAAATCTAAAATAGTAGGCCATAATAGTTGCTCCCTGGGCAAAAAAATTGCTAAGCAAATCTACCCATTCCAAAGATGGATGTGTCAGGCTGAAAGTTGCAGATATTGCGGCTTTGCCATTAACTAGCAACACAATGCATCCACACCCACTTAACAGGTGAATGCTAATAAGGAGAAGAAGATTTTATTTCTTAACTGTCCATTATATTCAGAGCATTGTTCTTTGAGTTTATTTACTGCTCTATTGAAAATTACACTGTATCCAAATTAGTCTTTATTAGGGAAACCATATTGTTCCCTTATTGACTGTTAAGTATTTTGTTATGATTCCTAGAGTTTTAGCATTGCATCAATACTTCTTTTTTGTGGTTGGCTCTTAGATCTAGTATTTTTTAGTGTTTGTTGATAGCTCACTGTATGATATTTTGATTTTTCTGTCTTATCACATGGCCAAACCATTTTATCTTTTTTTTCTTTGTGCATTCAAAGGGAGGGTTTAATTTTATCATTTTTTCTTAGTTCTTTACTTCTGATCATATCTCTCAAGCTTTTCCTATTATGCATCTAACAACACATTCAGTTTCAGTCATAGTAATTGTCCTGATTGTTCTTGAGCCTAGCACCCCAGTTTGGCATATCTCAACAATGAATATTTTAAATTCTGAATGAAATCATATTTAATTTTGTATCACTGTGTATGAGAAGGTTTTTAAATTTGTATTCTGAAAAGCATGCATTAGTTTAAGTAACTTGTTGCTGTAAACATTAAAGTTAATCCTACATATTACAAGTTTTTAAAATTGTAATTTTAGTTACCTTGACAGCTGATATGAGAGTGTTAATTACTTGTGTGCTGGCTTGATGAAAAAATTATCAAGGTTTGATGCCAATCTGGCACTAAAATAAAGGAATAGACGTCTGACTACTGAGTTGGGAAAGGTATTAACAGCCAAGAAGAGCATGGGCCCCTTCAATTTCAAAAGCCTTGGCCTAGTACAATGAAATGTAATACTTTACTCATTTTTGAAATTATATGTTAAAGGACATACTTTTTCTTGTCATAACTGATAAATAAAATACAAAATCCAGTAATTAATATAACTGTTGTTTATTGAGTATATTAAGTAATTACTAAAAAAATTACTTTTTATTAATTATATCTAAGATAATATTTCAGAAATGCATTTAGAAGTTACAATTATATACATGAAAATGTAATATTTTTGCTGTTGCATTTTTGTTTAATAGAAATCAACTGTGGGCAACCTTTAGACATTCCTGGAGCAAAACAGATCAATATGTCGCAAACTGTGTATGGAAGTTCATTTGAGTTTGTTTGTGACCAAAGTCGAGGATTCACTGTGGCAGGACTCTCAGCTTTGGGCAATTATACAGTAACTTGTCAGGGCAATGGTCGTTGGGGTTATGCCAATCTGACATGTGAAGGTAAAGTCTCTTTAAACAAGATTTAATGGACATAATATTTTATTCTTGCAAAAGAGATTGAGAATGGCTTCATTTATTTCATTCTGTTTTCAAAGTTGTTAACTGAAGTTTAATCACGATTATGACTGAAGTTTAATCATGATTATGACTGAAATCTAATCATGATTATGGCTGAAGTTTAATCATGATTATGACTGAAGTTTAATCATGATTATGACTATTAAAATACTCGTTAAATGGATGTTAAAGCCAATACACTTATGACTTTATGTTTATTTTTTAATGAGTTGGAAGACCTCATCTGAAGTTAAAGTGAGGTATAGTTTGCAATTCTAAATAGGTTCAATCATTATTTATAATTTGATTATTTTATTAAACATATATTTTTTACAATGTCCAAATGTATTGTTTATCAATACAATTGTACTGTTGTAACTGTCTCAGATAATTGATACCACATATTAACTGTCTGATATTTACCACTAATTTCAGCACAACTGGGTATGGACTGTAGATTTGATCTGAAAAGTTGCAAAGAATAAGTTTAGTATATGCCATTTATAATGTGAGCCTTCAAGGTTCAATGCAGCAAGAGGTCAATAACAGGGAGTCCTTAGATTGTCAAGGAGCTAAAGGGCTGAAACACTTGCTCAACAGGGACTGCTTCTTATGATCAGATTACCTCCTGCTGTGAAGCTCTGTATAGAGTCTCCTATTATTGCTACTATTGTAATTAATAAAATATTTGTGTCATCCCTTTAAACTTTTTATGCAAACAAAGTTCCATCAATAATTCTCATCTAGAGGAAAAGTATAACATAATTAAATTAAAATCCTGACACTGCTGAAATGGTGTTAGAGGACAATTGAGAGGATAATAGGAGGTGTGATTACGACCATCTCTCCAAAGGGTTTTATCAATTCTTTTAATTAAGCAAATAATGTTTTTATTTGTCAGTGCTATGGACGATCATTTAGAGTGTGGCATCTTTTACTATCCAGCAAACAACAACAACAGCAGCAGCAAAAGGCTGAACATAGGTTTAACCAGTTAATAATTGAAGCCATCAGTGTATTTATTCTTTACCAATGAAATTTCAATTGAAAGACAAAGCCCAAGATAATTTAATGTCTACCTTCTATATAGCCAACAAGCTAGACCACCACAAGTCTTGGAACTATACATAATAAAGACTTAGGCATGGGCAAAGTTACAAATAATAATCATGAAGAAGTTAGCTGTGGTACTACATGAGGCATGGATAAGAGTATCTTTAAAACGAATACACTAAGAGAATTATCAACATTTTAGAATGGTATTCCGATCTTAGCTGAAACAAGTATCATTAAAGAAACATTTAAGCCTACACAGATAAGTCAGATGGAAAATTTTAAGGGGCTGCAATGTTTATTAGACCTGAACCCTACAACAAACTGAGAATGTAATAGAGTAACAAAATAGAGCAGACTCAACAGAAGTATTTTTGTGGTCCTGGCTAAAGAAAAGAATTGTGAAAACCCTGATTTGGCAGTTTCTCTCCAACTCTCTATTTTAGTGACATTGCCAGCATGCACATCCACTTCTTATGAAAAAAAGAAAAACTTACAAAAGCTAAAATGGGATTTCCAGATTTTTCAATCTAAATGGTACAGACATAAATTTTAAAGAAAACAAATGACTGCTGAGTTTATAGAACATAATTATGGAACAATTATTGACATGTGAATTTTCTAATGGTCCAACTATGAGAACAATTAGAAAATGGAGGAAGGGAATTTCTTTTTTTAACTAAAGAACACAATCCACTCTTTGCCTAATGCTACTTTAAATATTGCAACAACTTCAATGAAAAATTAAAAAAAACTCAGAGACATGCCTAAGAAGTCCAGACAGCATAAAACACAAGCAGAGATGAGAGTAGCCAAATTTGCTGATATTCTGTTCAAAAGATAAATATTGTCTCTACTTAAATGAATAGTAAATGAATATTAAGTGAGAAAGTTTTAAATGAAAGTTGTATTATAAGATTAAATCTAACAAAATTATAGAGAACACAATCTACATAATTAGTCTGAATAAATACTTGGAATGAAAGGTCCAGAACACAATTTTGAGACAACTGGGAAAAAAGTGTGAGAGAAACACAAGAATATAGCAATAAGATAGCTGGGAAAGCAGCAATAATTTATGTCTTTAAGAAACCATTACTAGCTGGGAAAGCAGCAATAATTTATGTCTTTAAGAAACTTTTGCTAGCTGGGAAAGCAACAATAATTTATGTCTTTAAGAAACTTTTGCTAGCTGGGAAAGCAGCAATAATTTATGTCTTTAAGAAACTTTTGCTAGCTGGGAAAGCAGCAATAATTTATGTCTTTAAGAAACTTTTGCTAGCTGGGAAAGCAGCAATAATTTATGTCTTTAAGAAACTTTTGCTAGCTGGGAAAGCAGCAATAATTTATGTCTTTAAGAAACTTTTGCTAGCTGGGAAAGCAGCAATAATTTATGTCTTTAAGAAACTGTTGCTAGCTGGGAAAGCAGCAATAATTTGTCTTTTAGAAACTTTTGCTAGCTGTGAAAGCAGCAATAATTTATGTCTTTTAGAAACTTTTGCTAGCTGCAGCAATAATTTATGAATTGTTGCTAGCTGGGAAAGCAATAATTTATGTCTTTAAAAATTGATTGTGATGAAAGAGATTGTTCACCAATTAACATAACAAATTATTATTTTATTTATTGAAATGTAATTTTACTTTTCTGTGATTGAAGGTTCAAGGTGCAAAGATCCTGGCACAATGGGTGGAACTATACAGATTGTGAAAACAAGTTACGAGATAGATCAAATAGTACAGTATAACTGCACAAAGCCAGGCTTTACTCCTCTACCAAACAATACTCTTGTGTGTGAATATAAAAATGGAAATGCTTCATGGAGTGGCAGTCCTCCTATGTGTGAAGGTATTTATAATATCTCATCAGTTAGCTATAGAAAATAAAGCATTGTTTGTAAAATCATGGTTGGTAAGGAACAATTGTAAAGTAAGTAAAGGTTCCTTCCATGCCTTCCTAGGTGTATGGGGAATATGATATTAATGGCCATATTTTTTCCATGTCCATGGCACATTGATGGGTGAGGTGGTTGGTATCATGCCAGAGTTTTGGTTACAAATTGAATATTGCATCCATCGAAACTCACAGATTGGGCAATCTTTGATCTTTCTTGTTATGAGCATTATTCTAATAAATTGACATTCATAAAAAAATACTGAGTTTATCTAAAAATCTTACATTTTGTGTGTAGTATCATAAGTTGAGACCACTTGATTAGAGTACCAATTTTATGAATGAGTGGAATGTACTAGGCTCAGGTTCATACATAAATGTTGCAACATTTCCAAGATTAGAACTAAAGTACCATTTTGAGATGAAAACAAACAGCTGTGAACTGTTTCTCTTTGTTCATCCCACAATAAATTCTAACTTGAGACACATCAATAAATGATAGTTCCTCTTTTTCAGACACCACACCACCAGTGATCACATGCCCTACTCTGGAGCCATTTGAGCTGTACAGCAAATTAGTTTACCCTAATCCTAATGTGACTGATAATTCTGGCCTTTCCTGCTTTATGATTGACTCAGGGCCACCATCTGGAGTGTCTGTGGTGTCTAAAAACATGACAATGAAATACAGGGCCACTGACAGCAAGAAAGAAGCTTTCTGTGAATTTAATGTTACTTTGAAAGGTATTGAGTTGTATCTAAGGCAGTCTGTTGTGTGTATGTATATTAGTTTATTGCATTATGTTAGTTAAGTGCACTGATGCTGTCATTGTCCAAAAAAGTGCTTAATATTTTTTTCAGTTGATATTGAAGTGTCGACACTGATAGCTCTGGTAATTAACTGGTTAACTTATCATTTGTCCATTCTCCACAGTTATCCCTTTCTACACTCATCCTTCTAAATCCCTACAGTTTCACCCTCATCATTAATTGTGTGATGCTTCAATTGTGATTCATTGGTTGAACATAGTAAGCTATCCTTTTCTATAATCAATATTCTCGTTATAAGTGTAATTGAATCCACTGTCAAATTTCTCATTGCCTCAGACTCCTGCATGTCCATGACCATAAGTTGACATGAATCCAAGGATGTTTGAGGTCTCTATAAATTCTGTCAACTTATGTACCAACCATCTATATTGTACTTTCTGTAGCATGAACTGAGAATCCATCATATTTATTTTACTCAGTGTTGTCCATGAAAGCCATTTTTTGGTGACACTGCCTCAAAATCTATTCTGATCTCATACTAGAGGTACATGTCATATAGGCTTTAATTTGTTCCATTTTGATCTTTCCTGTATCTACTGCAGTGAGGACATGGATGTTGAGTAAGATGTTGTTTTGGAATTTTATTTATGGAGCCATCACTTCTGAATAAAATATTTTTTTTTTCTCCTCCTATCTTGCAATTCCTTCAGCATTCCTTCCTATTTTCTTTTTTATGCAGTGTATGACTCTACAATTAGTACCAACACCCCTTCAACATCCAACAAACAAGAAGATCATTTTCCCATGCTTTAGAGGCATCTTTAGTGTGTCTTTGTGTTATTTCTTGTATCCACTGTTTAATCTCTTTGTTTTTTGCATTGCAATGTAAAATAAATATATATTGACAGGTATTTACTTTGAATAAAAACAATTTGATACTTGTTTATATAATAATAAATATAACTATTGTTCAATTGTACAATTTTTGGTCAGTGTAACCCATATATGTACAAATGTAATGAACTAACGGTTATATGCAATAATTAATTTTGTGTATGTGTTTTTTGCAGTAAATAGCATTTTATTTTCAGATCTTAATTTTTATTCCAGTTGAGGTTACTAATGGTTGCATGAAAGTCAAGGGACATATTAATTTTTTCGTTATGGAGAATATTAAATATATTATTTCCTTTCCAGATTACACAGAACCAAGGATTGAATGCTATCCAACAATGCAGATAGATCTTGGTGGCAACAAATATAAAATATTGAATGTAACAGAAGCACTCTTGAAATCTTCCTCTGGTGATGGTGTTATCAAGTTTGATCCTCCAGGTCCAATTAACCTAACAATGGGAAGTCGTGTTCCAGTTAGAGCATTTATTACCAAAGCCAACGGCCTAGTCAAGGGATGTGCTTTCCTAGTTACTGCAATGTGTAAGTATTTTGTCATATTGAATATTTAGTTGTGATACTTATTTCTGTTTTTGAACTGTTTATATGTTATCTATTCTTTTCTTTTAGTACTTATCCTTACTACTTATCTTTTTAGTAATCTATTAAATAATTGGAAAATTGACAAAGTACACATTTGAACAAATATCATATTCATTTCTGCACATTTCTTTACCTTGTTCTTAGTTTACTTAGAGATGTGCAATTATTTTGTGCACCTTCTTGTTGATAGGCGATGAGGAATAAATATAGACCTATATATAAAATACTTGTATCAAACCATTATCTCAGCTTTGGGAATCATTTAAGAAATAGGCATAAATATACATTATTATATAATCATGTGGAGCTAAAGTCAAGCTAGACAGAGTAAAGGGAAAAAAAACTACATGAAATTGTATATTATATTGCTTTACAAAAATGGAACAAAGCAAAATAATTAATTGTTTCAGCAACAGAGCTTCATCAGTAGGCACACACTAGATAAATGCACGATTACATTGACAGCTACTTATTTGTATATCAGAGGAATTCTATGTTCCATAGCTACATGTAAGAGTGTCATAAATGTGTGTTTCGTGTCCCCTTTTTGCAAAGCTGTAACAAACAATTTCATGTGGTTTTTTTTTTCCCTTTCATCATCATCAAGTACCTTTGCCTGCTGGCGTAGGTGATCATGTCTCTCCACAACTTTTTATCTCCACAGTTATTTATCATTTCTGTTGTTGACCTTCTGCCAAACCATTCTCTTAATCTGTCTGGTATTTTTTTTCTTTGCTTCCCTCTATCTCTTCATCCCTCAATTTTCCCAGTTGTTAAAATATATTCCAGTTGTTCTCTTCTCATTACATGGCCAAAAAATAATTACTGTTTTTTCCTAAAATTGGAAATTAGCTCTCTTTTTGCTTTGGTTTCTTTCAGAACATTTTCATTACATTTTTTTTAGCTGTCTATGGTAGTCTCAACATTCTTCTGTGAAATCACATTTCTACAGCCTCCAGTGATTATCTTGTCTGTTGTCCAATTGTCCATGATTCACTTCCATATGTTAAGACTGGTTCTACATAACATTTAGAAACTCTTTTTCTTGTTTCTATTGTCAAAAATGGATTGCACAAATTCCTCACTTTTTGGAAAGCTGCTTTTGCCTGTGCTATTCTGCACCTCACCTCTGTTGTACATCTACCATCTGAAGTTAACATTGTTCCCAGATATTTAAATTCATTTACTTGTTTTAATATTGTCTCACTTGTCTTTATTGTGCATTGCAATGATGTCTTTTTCTTTGTTGCTACCATTACTTCTGTCTGTTTTGCTATTAAGGTATTTTTGCTTTCCTTCACTTTAATATATTTCCAAGAAGGGTTTCCAAGATGGCGGATCTAGTCCACGTCCTCTCGATCGCTGCAGAAAATGCACCTTATGTCTGATTAATTTCGGATCTTCATTGCACTTTTCTGCGTAAAAGTCAAAATGATGATATGCTTGATACATCTGTGTCGCTAAGGCGAGGTCGTAGGTCAACAACAGTCCGTTTTTTTGACGAATCAAGTGTTGTGAGTGAGACATTCCTCCGTCTAGACTAGATCTGTGCTTTACGTCACATTAGTGCTGTTCAAGACCGTTATTGGGATTCTTTGACGCAAGTTATTTCCACGTTACACATTAATGTAAACTACTTCGTCAGTCGCAGTTTTGTCTCTTTAGGGAAGTTGCTTCGTGTTTTGTTCGTCGTAGACTGTTTACACTTGAGTAATCAGACATAAGTCTAAAGGTATCGAGATTATGAGTTTGGCGACATTGTGTCCTACGTCATCGTATTGGTTCCCTAAACCGGCCGTGCGCAAATCTTACGGTCTGCTGTTTGATGTGCAACAAGAATAATTTGACGACTGACTGTGTGTCTATATGTTCGGAATTGGAGTCATCAACGATGGCCTAACATCATCAAGTGCTACGATGATCATCATTTTCAAGAGGACGTGACTTACCGGTATATGGGGATAGGCGGCGGGAACAAATGAAGGCTATGCATGAAATGTGTTCCTTGTTGCAGTTTCCTCATATTACAAGTCGCATGTCTGTGTTAGTCACCTCTAGTGACTCGGGCAGATGGTGCTCGTAAACCTGGGAAGGCCGACCATCTAAGGGCAGAATCCCCCGACAGAAAAGATCAACTGCTGCCTTGCAGGAAGATTGGGGACAATCAAAGGCTAAGGAAAGCAAACCTGAAAAAATGCTGGCTGAAATCGGATGCACTGGGCCACTGGCGCAGAACACAGTGCAACGTATTAACGGGTGTTCAGTCAGAGTGGATCTGACAGACTCTAATTGTGATGTTCTGTCTGTGGGGGCGATCAACACACTTAGCCTGACAGCTGACTTCATATGAGAGTCTGGAATCCTTACTCTGATTGAGTCCTGAACGCAGAGAGAGAGAGAGAGAGACTTTAATATATATATATT
Organism: Megaustenia siamemsis; assembly: GCA_032433765.1. NCBI lineage: Eukaryota > Metazoa > Mollusca > Gastropoda > Stylommatophora > Ariophantidae > Megaustenia > Megaustenia siamemsis. The sequence continues at coordinate 36,735,490 of JAVIAB010000073.1, read as the reverse complement.
TTACTTTAAGAATCAATTAATTAATGAGAATGAATTACAAATTGCAATGACACTCATGAATTTGGTTAAGGTGATCATCGCCACCAAAACTTGGTTTTTTAGTTTGTGTGCTAATAAACACTGGTTGTTTTCTGAATTGATCAGGAAGTACTTCAAGCCAGTTAAAATAAACAAAATGTTGAGTGTAGTGGCAGTTATTAGGTTTTAAAGAATGAATTTAATTCATTATTTTTATTTTAGTCAAATAAAATATAAGTTTAAGATTAACTCTTTATGAGAAAATGTAAACAAAAATATGTATTTTTTTGCAATAGTATTTGAAGAAAGTGAAACATAGAAAGAAATCAAAAGCAGGTTAGCAAAAGCAGCAGCTTATTTTAAAAGCCTAGTAAAAATATGGGAAAAAACGTATTATCAACTCTTACCTATGCATGTGAAAGCTGGAAAACAACAAAAGAGATTGAGAGAAAACTAAACACTTTTGAAGACGAATGCCTGGGAAGAATAATCTTATATACAATGGAATGAATTCAAGACTAATATAGAAATATGAGATTTACTGAGTTATTGAGTTATTTGCAGGTCATCATCAATGCACTCTGAACATGCTCAGATCCCCTCCTCAGCAAGTCCCACAGTGTCTAGTGACTGATGACTCCGGTTCTTTGTTGGTTGATAGGTCTTCTTATACGTCCACTAATGAGATATGAGAAATGGCCATGCAACTAATGATGTCATCTACAATTATGATGAGAAGATGAACATATGTCGAACATGTGTTGAGAAGATTTCCAAAGAAGAGAATTCCAAAAGAGACTCTTCTATGGGAAACATCAGGATACAGAAAAAGAGGAAGACCTAGAGAGACACTAGAATGAACACTTATAAGAGAAGCAAAGTTAGCAGGCATAGACTTATTAGATAAGATCGAACATCTCACCAAAAATAGAGATGGATAATAAAAAACACTACGAGCCCTATGCAATGTCTAGCAGCACTGGAAAGATCCAGATCAGTAATATGTATCCCTATAACAATTTGGTTTATAGAACACAGATGGTGTTTCAACCAAAATATTATTTAATCCAGTGTACTGATTAATAGCCAATAGTTGTTTTATTTTTTTTGTCCTTTCTATTCTAGGACTCAGAGATCAACATACCTTGATAAATTAGACAAAATAAATTAAAATTAAGAAAAAATTTCCAGACATTTATATTTGCATTAGAATGTAGATTTGGAAAGTTAAAACAGAGAAAGAGCAAGGAAAGAAGGAAATATTATTTTTACTGGCCGTGTCTTAGGTAAAAAAGTCAGTGTTGCAAATACAACCTCATATACTCTTGTATATTGTTGAGATCCAACACTTTCCTTTTTTTTATATTTTTTCATTCACTAACTAGCAAAAGGATGCAAGATAGTTAAACCTGCTGTGTATTGCATAGCAACAAATTCTCACAATTTTCGTAATTTATTAAAATTTGTCAGTGATGATCTTTTATACATTGTCCTAGATCTGATCATCTCTTAGTGTGCTAAATATATCTGATCATCTCTTAGTGCGTTAAATATGAAATATTGTTTTGTGACAACTGAAAATATTTAGATGCTTTATATGCTCAAAATGTTTCATTTCTTTAGCCCTCATCACAGTCAGTATTTCTTATTTCATTTCTATTCCTATTTTTAAAAATAGAATTTGCTTTATTTTACTTATTTGCTTTTATATACACAAAATATTTTCTATTCATCTGCATATCCACATTTTAAAGGCCTCACTTTTCTCTTTCATCTGTATGTTCAATAAGTTGCTGTAACATAAATTTGTATTGTATAAATGTAACTTTGACAATTCTCATTTCTAAATCGTTATTTTCTGTTTTCTTTTCAGCAACAACCTGCATGAATGATTCCATTACTCCACCTGTGAATGGCAGAATTGAGAGATGCACAGGCAACAACAGTAGTATGACGTGTACAGCTGTTTGCAATGATGGCTATTTATATCAGAACGCATCCAACTCAACAAGTTATTCATGCACAAATGGAATGTGGGAAGCAAAGCTGCCATTGCAGCCATGTATCAGTGAGTGCTGTCTGAAGTAGTCCTGTTAATCCTTCAATAATGATGTGTATTATCAGAAAAGAGACTTTATGTCTTAAATGAGTTGCATACAGATCTTATCTTGCAATTGTAATACAGATTCGCTTTAAAAAAATTGCAAAGAAGTGAACTTGAAAAGAAAAGGTGAGAAATATGGTTATATAAAGAACTAACACTTTGTGTCAACCCAGTGCATTCATCTCAAATAAATAACTTTTCCTGTACCTGCCTTTTTATTTAAAATTAATTTCTATTTACACCAGCCCACTTATAGGTAAACAGATTCATAATATCACATATTCACAGTTCAACAGTTCTCTAATCTAACTTTTATATTTCAGAACTGAAAGAGCCCACATTTGACTATGATGTGCATCTTCTCTACACAGTAAATGGCAACAAAGCCATAGACAACACTCAGTATTATTCAGATATCTGTTTAGGCAGACATTACACTTTGTTGGCTCAGCTTGTGCAAAACATGTCTGTTTGTGGTTACCGTAACTTCAATGCCAAAGATTTATCTAGGTTTTTTGAAACCAATTCGCAATCGGTAAGTATTAACTTAGAAACAGTTAAAAATCTATGGAATAAATATTGAGCTTAAGGACAGAAATATTTTAATTGAAAAGAGAAGAAACAAATATATTGTAGAGCTGTATTGCCAAATCTGTATACCAGTATAGTCACTTTTATTATTGTTTCTTCATCAGTTTTGATGAAGATCACCTTATCATCATTCTTTGCTAACATAAGTTTATTGATAAGATCATCACAAGCTTGTAAGTTGCTGCTGTGAGAACAAGGGTGAATTGTTTGACTGTTCAAGAAAGATGTTGTGAAGGACATATGATTGACACTGATGACATATTTTGTTCCCTCTTATAGCATGCAGTACTTCTAGCAGTCTTGTTGCAGCATGTAGCTGCTGTAATATCCAAAAAATTAAGATAGATGCAAGAGTGCTTTGATGAATCTTTAAATGTGTCCTTGAATCTTTTAGTTTATTCAGTAAGAGCGTGAAAAGCACATTTATCTGATTCAGTGTTAGCTTCACTCTGTTATGAGTTATTATCAATAAATAATTGATAAAAAAATGACTTTAAAAATAAATGAAGAGTTGCTACAACCAAAAATAAATTCTTTGGAAGTATAACTGCAATCAGGTTTTTTAAAATAAAATAATATTACCAGAACTGTATCATCCCATCACCTAGGATGAGAAAATCATGAAATATAAGATTTTTGAAGCTATGGTGTATATACATCTTTTGAATGGATATTATATTTATCAGATTATGTTACACTGATATATCTATCAAATGAAAAATTAAATAGGCAATAAATCAGTAAGTTCAGTGATTTTTTTACCCATAAAACACAGAAGAAAAAAATGTAATCAAAGAACACCTTTAATAGGAGTTTATAAATAATTGGGCTTATCATATTGGGCACATCACCTTCACCAGTTCCTTCAATGCTCTTCAGGGCAGCTGCTATAAATCTGCCTTTAATGAACCATGAATTAGCAGATGGTAAAGTTGAAAATAATATTATTCTTATTATAAATTATTATTATTATAATTAATATTCTTCCTGTGCGTTCCAAGATGGAGGCTTTGTTTATTTTCTGTTTTGCATGGATCATTAGGCATGAGGCTGACAACCTTACCCTGAGACATGCTCCAGGGCAACCCTAAGTGGGGAAACCATCATCCAAAAAACCTGCTCAAGAAATTAGTAGTACAGCGAATATCATAGTCTGAAAGTGCTAAAACAAATAGGCTACTGGAATGTTTGAAAAATGACTGCTCTGAACAAACTAGTGCAAGTGGAACGAAAAGGAAAAATACCACCTTGATATATTAGGAATTAGTGAAATTTTATGGCCAGGAAAAGGAAAAAATCCAACAACAACATGACAATAATTTATTCAGGTATGGATGATTATAACCATTATGGAGGAGTGGGAATTATAATGAACGTCTTCGTGGCGGACAATCGAAACGAATGGGAGCCGGTGAATCATAGATTAGAGCATGTTATTAAACCAAGTTTGGAAATTTAACAATTATACACTACTATACGCCCACTAATGAAGCTGAAGTCAAAATTAGGCTGTGTTTTATTATCAGTGGCAACATCTAATAAATAAAGTTCCTAGACATGATATTTTAATAGTAATGTGTGACTTTAATATATCAAAGTAGGTAGAGACAACAATGGAGTTATGATAGCAATGGGGAAAGAAGCAGTTCACTGTCAATGGTTGATTATTTGTCATTTTTTCCGAGTGCTGTAAACATACCTCTTCCTCTGAATTGATTTGCTGATTATCGCCTTGGAAGTTTCCCTCTATAACAATATTCATTTATTATTATTTGTCACCAAGGTTAATAGAGCTATGTTTAACAGAAGACTTAGTTATAGGTGGAACATTTTTTCCACATAAGGAGATACATAAGACAAAATGGATATATCCAGATGATAAAACTAGAAACCAAATAGAGGCAATTCCAAAAATTCTTGATTCATGTGAGGGTATATAGAGGAGTTGACATCAATAGTGACCATAATCTATGTGTTTGGAAGATTAAACTTAAACTGAAATATTCAACACAAGAAGCACGTCTTGAAGAATATCTATCAATCTATTGACCTTTGAAGCTGTAGCTGGCCCATAGGGCATAGACCCAGATACTCTTTCTGTTATTTAAATTTGTATTCTAGCAGTTTTCAATCCTTGTAAAGATCTTTTACCAAATCTCGCCATTTGTATCTGTTCTGTGCAGCAGCTCTATCTCATTGAGGGAGCTGATTCCTGCTGCTCTTGCCTCTCTGATCTATGTTCTTCTCAATGTCTCTCTGGGTCAGCCAGAATATATAGAATATTGAAGAATATAGATAGTAACAGATTAATAGATGAAGGTATCAATGAACAATTTAATCTCTCTCTCTCTCTGCGATCAAGACTCAATCAGAGTAGGATTCCAGACTATCTCATGAAGTCAGCTGTCTGTTTAAGTGATTCAATTGCCGCATATAGTTTCTCTTCCAGGGAGGTGGGTGTGGACCACATTGCTCTTCTTCAGGGTGACCACCAATAACTTGGGGTGCCCCCTATGTGTTACGAGGCCCAGCATTCCACCTGCCTAGGGAGACTCCACAAACAGAACATCATAATTAGAGTCTGTTAGATCCATTCCGATTGAATACCTGTTAAAACGTTGCACTGTGTTCTGTGCTAGTGGCCCAGTGCATCCTATTTCAGCCAGCATTTTATTCAGGTTTGTTTTCCTTAGCCTTTGATTGTCCCCAATTTCCTGCAAGGCAGCAGATTGTCTTTTCATAAGGGGGATTCTGCCCTTAGATGGTCGGCCCTAACAGAGCACCATCTGCCCAAACTTGATGTAGTTTAATTTAATCTATAACTTAGCAATTGTCTTGAAGCTTTAGGTGCAATGGATGAAGTAAATATTGATGAACTATGGGATATTCACAACACAGAAAAATTGACATCAGCTGAATTTAGTGCTGGATTTAAAGAAACTGAAAGAAAAGCATGGATATCATACATCACATGGAAGCATATTCAAAATAGGCATGAAGCCAAACTAGTATTGTTAAATGTCAAGACTGACTTAGGTAAAACATTACCAAAGCAGCATATAAAGATCTTAATAACAGGGTGAAAAACTCAGCAAGACGTGATAAAAGAACATATTTAGATAATCTGGCAGTTGAAGCAAAATTAGCCTCCAAAACTGGAAATAGCAAGGTATTATTTATTATACAGAAACAACTAACAAGCTCCTTTACATCAAACGGTAAACCTGTTCTGAGTAAAGATTGCACCTTACTAGCTTCTAGTGCTAACAAAAAGGCCAAATGGGCTGAACATTTCCAGGATATTCATAACCGCCCATATCCTTGTCCTCTGATGCAGTTCAAAACAGATGAAGCACCAACTCCGCATCTAGACATCAATAAACAACTGTAACAGAAATTGAATTAGCAGTGAAACTCATGGCAAATAATAAAGCCCCTGGCATAGATAAAATAACTGCAGAGACGCTGAAAGCATTTAACAATCAAAACTTATTCCACCTAAGAAAGTTATTTAATAAAATTTAGGATGAAGAAAAAGTTCATGAAAACTGGAAGAAAAGGATCATTATTAAACTACCTAAAAAGGGCAATCTTAAAGATTACAATAACTGGAGAGGAATTACACTTTCATCTGTTATCTTCATGGTTTTCTGTAGAATTATGCTGAACAGAATAAAAGATGCTGTAGATAATATTATTCATGAAGAACAAGCAGGGTTCAGAAAGGGGAGAAGCTTTCTAGATCAAATATTCACTCTAAGGATAAATTAGAAGAACATACATAAAAACAACAACTATTAATATGCAATTTAATTGATTTTAAAAGAGCATTTGACAGCATACATAAATTGTCCTTGTGGAATATTATTAACATTAAACATTACAGAATACCACCACAAATTACCAACATTATAAAAGACTTATATAACGGCTATTCTAGCACAGATAACACAGAAGAGGGAATGAGTGATTGGTTCTGAATTGAAACAGAGGAGTCAAACAGGGATTTCAAACAATCACCATTGCTATTTGGAATTACCATTGATTACAAGTAAATATTGCAAAGGCAATAATGGCATTAAATGTATGTTGGACATGTGCTGAGAAGAGACAACAAGAGAATACCAGAACAGGCTCTTCAATGGGAAACATCAGAATATTGAAGAAGAGGAAGACCTAAAGAGACACTAACAAGAACACTTGTAAGAGAAGCAAAGTTGGAAGACATAGATTCATTAGATAAGATCAAATATCTAACCCAGAATAGAGATGGTTGACAAAAACACTACAAGCCCTATATGACATGGGAAGGATCAAGAATAAAAATAGTTGAAAATCCTTGCCTAGATTGAAAGGCTTGCCCAGAACAGGAATGTATGGCAAGATACAATGCAAGTCCTGTGCAAGGTCTGACACTTGATAACAAGAATTGTCGGACATAGAGAGTCTATAATTTCTGCCCTATGTACCATCTTTGGCTCAAAAGGACTGTAGATAGATAGAAAGTTGAAATACCTGCATGGAAATACCAACAAGCTTGATGAAAATTAATAAATTTATGGGCTTCACTTGTAGTGAAGGTCTTATCAATGTGAGAACAAGGTACATCTGGGAGAAACCATGCTCACATTCAGGTGTGGAAATGAGAATGCTATTGCTAATGTTTATTGTCTGCAGTAGTGCAGCAGGCATTTGTTTCTTTTATCAGGAATGAAAACCACTTACAGACACATTTACTTGATTGAATTAATAGATTCTTACAAAAAGTCTTCTATTAGGTCTCATTGAAATGAAAATATTATTGTCTCTTTTATCATTTATCTCTTTTTTTTTCGACAGAACATGATTTTCCATTCATTGTTTCAAGTTATCATAAAACATTGTGGGATCAAGTGAACAATTAGTTTTTTTACCCTTTATCTATTTTCAAATAATCCAACCCAGGAAGTGAGGATTGAAGTAGGGGCACAGACAAGTACAAATTATTTAGGAAAAAGTAGTTTTTTTTATACAGCTAGGCCAAGTCATATGGTTTGGCAATGTAACAATAACAACAAAAAAACTCAACACAATGCAAAGTTATCAATAAATGTTTAAAAAATAAAACAGACCAAGAGAATATCCACAAGATAGGTGAAATTCTAGAAACACTCAGGTGCATGATTAGTAGAGGCCAATCAAAGAGTAAAAGACTGTAGACTATTTTTCCCCTCAATTCTGAAAGAAAATAAATAAAGACAGAAGTAGACTAGGCCAAAAATATTTTGGAGGTGAGAGGATTTTTTTGAAGGTTCACTTTTCCAAATTCTAGTTTTTTCATTCACTCATTAACTTACACGCAAGTTAAAATAAGAAATACATGATCTGCTTCTCAATATCCAGTAATCCTCAAAACCTCCAATATATCACAGTTTTGGTTATATAGAAATGCGAGATGCCCTTTGAATCTAAACAAGCTAAAATAAAATATTGAAGACATATGTTTAAGAGGGAAGCAAAGACATCTGTAATTTGAACGCATTCGAAAATAAATGTCTAAGGAAAATACTTGGTATAGCGTGGAACAAATTCAAAACAAATGAGGAAATTAGAGAAATCGCCAATCAACCACAAATATCTTCAGTAATAAATAAAAGACGATGGTCATATGTTGGACATGTGATGAGAAGAGATGTTGTTATTGTTGTGTTCGCCAGCTTTCAACTCTGACGAAGTCCCTAGAGACTTGGAACTGAATTTTGCATGTTAATCCATTTTTCCCTGGTAGCCGTGTGCACAGGGGTCCTTCGCCGCACAGGCAGATAACTCTGACTTCGGAGGTACTCATGTTTTTTCCGCCAATGAGTAACTGATGTTTCAAGCCGGGCCTCGCTGCTGAGACCAGGGGTGGTTGTCGCAGAGAGAAATCATAAATAAAAATCCCAACCGGTGGAGCCGAGATTTGAACCCACAACCTCTCTGTTCTGAGGCCGATGTCCTGCCTCGAGACCAACCAGTCCCCATGGACTTGGAATATGAGGAAACTGCAGCAAGGAACACTATTCATGCATAGCCTGCAATGGTTCCTGCCGCCTATCCACCATATACCAGAAGTTCACGTCCTCCCGAAAGTGATGATCGTCATATTTCTCTATATATGAGAAGAGATAATAACCGAACAGCAAAGCAAGCCCTCATGTGGGAAACAACAGGTAAGAGGAAAAGAGGAAGACCCAGAGAGACACTGAGAAGAACATTGATGAGAGAGGCAAAAGCAGCAGGAATCAGCTCCCTCAATGAGATAGAGCTGCTTGCACAGAACAGATACAAATGGCTAGATTTGATAAAATATCTTTAAAAGAATTGAAAACTGCTAGAATAAAAATTTAGATAAAAGAAGGAGTATCTTGGTCTACGCCCTATGGGCCAGCTACTGCTCGAAAGGAGAATAGATAGATAGATAGATAGACATCTGTAAACTTGACATGAGGGACACTTGACATGATCAGGTGTGGCTAGAAAGACCTTGTTAAAGATATAACTAACTAGAGTCATGCTATAAATTGTTTTCATAAGATAAATACAATCAGTTCACGTGTCAGTTGTTGCAACTCACTTGACATTGTTTCTTACTTTTCTTTCTTTACTTCCTCTTGTACCCATTCAGGTGTCAGGGAAGATACAAAGTTTTGGTTCTCACCTTTTTTGTAGATTCAATCACTGCCAAATGATGATGATGTAGCATTTCTTTCATGGTGTCTGTCCATCTTACTCTGGGTCTGCCTCTTGCTCATCTTCATTCTCCTATTTTAGTATGTGCTTTCTATGGTAAGGAATTGCACAGTATTCTATCTTTATGGGCAAATCAGTTTATTTGTTGTTTCTCTATGTAGCTTGGGATTGGTTCAATGCCAACTCTTTCTCTTATAATATAATTTCTGATTCTGACTTTTCTGGTTACTCCAAGTGCTTTTCTCAAACATCTCATCTTGGTGGTGGCAAGCTTTCTTTTATGCATGGTCATGACCGTGTTTGGTAGCACAATGTGGAAATGAATGTACTCTGTATAAGATGTTTCTCAGTGATAAATAGGCATTGCTTTGTATTGAAGTATAGGGGAAAGCTGTCCCAATATTTGGTTTACCTTGTTGTTTCAGTCTATTTCTTTATTGATTTTACCATCTTCAGAGATTGTTGTTCCTACATATTTAAAGTGTGTTACTTGTTTTATAACTTGATGTTCTATTGCTATGTTTAATGTAAGAAGTGACAAGAAAGAGCTTGCTAAAGATATGACTAATTAGGGACAGGCAATAGATTGTTTTGATGTGTTCAGTAAAATCGGTTCACATGTCAGTTGTAACTCCAGTGACATTGATTAACATTGCTTATTTGATTGTTCTAGGACGTCATAGCATTCACTCTTCAACTGTTGATAAGTGATGGAAATGAGACAGCTCTAAGGAATTGTGCTGATGTAATGCTGAAGCAGGCAACAACATTATTTGGTCCCACATACCCAAACACTGCCAACATTTCCTGCCTCTCACCCTGGAATGTCGCTTCTTCTTCAAGTGAAAATAAGATAGTTGCGAAGAACCTGTCATGTGACAGTTCATTCATATTTGTAAATTATAACAACAAGAGATACTGCTGTAAGTATAAACAATAGTAATTCATTCATTGCAAACAAATCTAGGAAGTCAATTTAGAAATGTATTTATTATTCTTAAAGTTCAGCTGTTTTCAGGAATGACATTATGTTGGGGCCAGAAATGTGTATATTCCTAGTGTGTAAATAGCAAATAGCAGCATTACCCAGTTATTTCTGTTGTACATATTTATACATACATATTTATGATGCTGATAGAAAACTCTTTACATTGAGCTTTGCAGCAGGAGCAATTTGATCATCAGAAGAATATCTCCATCAAACAAGTGCTTCAGCCATTTAGCTTCTTGACACTCAGGGGATAGGGGGGGGGGCCAATCTAGGTCGTGACTCCCAGGCATCTCCTGCTGCATCCAACCAATATCAGTGGCAATGTGAACATGATACCAATAAAAAAATTAATTCTCTGTCATCAATGACTAGTATAACAGGACTTGAGATGAACCAAGACAAGATTAAGGTAATGTGAAATCAAATACATCCAGAAGAAAAAATATACCTGGAAGGAAAAGCAGTGGAAGAAGTAAATCACTTTGTATATCTTGGAAGCTGCATTGTTCAAGAAGGGGACACAAAGAAATAAATTTAAATCAGGATAGCAAAGGCAGTAATGACTTTCAGAAACCTTGATAAAATAAGGAAATCAAAATTATTAAGCACAGAAATAAAGCTCAGGATTTTCAGGATAAATATATTATCCACCCTTACAAGGGAACCCCGCAATAGCTCAGTGGTTAGTGAACTGGACTACAAAGGACAAGAGGTAGGGTTCGATTCCAACCGACGGCTTCCGGTTCACCCAGCCTTTAATGGGTACCGGATTTTTTTCTGGGAAATTAAAGCGGCACGGGCGTAATACCGACCACATTACCCCAGAAATCATGTGCTGAAGGGAATATAACACCATATTCCCCATACGCCACTTGGCGTGACAGGGTTACTTTACTTTTTTTTTTAACCCTTACATGGGAGAGCTGCAACCACAGCTAAAGAGATGCAAAATAAATTTCCTCATGGAAATACTTTGTATACTATGGAATGAAATCAAGACTAGTTCAGAAATAAGAAAAATGACAAAGCATAAAAAAATATAAACTATAATCCACAGAAGAAGGTGATCATGTGTTGGCCATGCAATGGGAAAAGACAAGGGAATCTCAATAACAACTCTCAAATGTGAACCAGAAGGTAAAAGAAAAAGAGGCTAATCTAGAGAAACACAAAAAGAACATTGAGGCTAGAGGCAACAACCACAAGCATCAGCTTCCTTGCTGAGATTGAGAGGCCCACCCAGAAAGGGGACGTGTGGTGAAATGCAATGCTCGTCCTGTGGAGGCTCTGACACTTGATAGCAAAGATCGTCAGAATAAAGAATCTAGAATTCTTGCCCTATGTCCCGTCTTTGGCTCTAAAGGACAATAGATAGAGAGAAAGTTATATGAAACACTTTAAATAAAACTATAAAGCAGAAAGCAAGCTAGTTATCAGAAATAGTTTATCTCATGAAGCAAGCATTCATCTTTTTAGCTTCTTGACATTTTAAGGAAGGCAGACTTGCCTGGATCATGACTTTTTTGAGAGATTAATAGTATAGTGGTTGGCGTTCTGGCTTATGTTGATTTGGTCCAAACTTCTCAAGTCAACCTAACTGAAAAAGCAATGAGCAACTAGCTCACTGAAATGGGGAGGTGTTGGCAGCAAAGTAGAGTACTAACTGCGCCCCTTAACTCCAAATACTGATGATCTTGTACTGTGAAGTTTAATATTTCACTACCCCACAACATATTTTACAGGATGTTCCCATATATAAACATATGCACACATGGAAGAATGTACACATATACACACACAAATATATATATATATATATTATTTTATTTTTTTCTCTTGTCCTGTTCTCTGTCCTCTTTTGCTCTTTGGCATAGAAGGAAAATGGAGTGTTCATAATAACAGTGCTCTTTAGTTTGCCTCCTACATGGTTTTTGTGTAGTGTTATATATTTTGTTTATCCATCTCTTGAGGAGGGAGGAGATCTTCCTCTACCTCTTCTATTGTTGTATCTGGTTGTAAATGCTTGTTGTAGAATTTTATTTTCTGTAACAATACCCAAACCCTTTAGTTTCTTGTCTTTGTTTGAAGCTCAGAACTGGTGTTACTCTGACTCTCTTCCTGATTTCTTTATTTCTTATTTTCTCTCTTGCTGTCACATTAAGGGGGTAAAGGCATAAAAATGTGAAGCTTCTGTAAAGCTGATGATAAGAGTGTAAAGGAAAAAAATTGTTATGTTAAATTTTCTTTGAAGACACCTGATATCAGTAGTTGTGATCTTTCTTTTCATCTTTGCTGTTAATGTCTGTGCTTGACACAGACACCACAACGTTGGCAGAAATATTGAGTTGTATATTGCTCTGTTTTTTTTTATCCATCATGACATGTTTGTTTTTCACAATGGGTGTTATCTGTCCACTTATTTAATTGTCATTGTTGCATTTATTTTCTATTTCAGTCTCAATTTTCCCATTTACTGCTATAAAACTTCTCAAATATTTGAACTCTCTTACGTGTATTGATTCTTAATTCTCAATTCTAATCTGTGATTTTTCCATTACTCTGCTAATGATCATGACTTCTATATCTGTCTGTGTTGATCTTTATAATAAGTTTATTGCAGGCTTCTTGTTGAGTAAAACTGAATGGAAAAATCCTGAAACAAGTGCATAGAATCCAGAAGCCGTCTGTCAGGATCGAACCTGACCTCTTGTCCTTTGTAGTCCATTTCACTAACCACTGTGCTATCATGAATCTTAGTACATAGTCAGTAATGTACATCGTAAGTTGTACATAAATCTTAAATATGATTTGTCAGTTTTTAAAATTATCATTTATTTATTGAATTGTTTTGATAATTAAACAAATGTAAACATTGGAAATTATTATTTTGGTTAATGTTCTCTTTGATCAGTACCATGTGGTCCAGGCATGTTCTTTAGTCCAAATGACATGAAGTGTCAAGTATGCCAGGATGGATATTACCAAGATGAAGAAGGCAAATCTGTTTGCAAGCCGTGTCCAACTGGAGTTCTAAGATCCCATCTGCCACGGACAAGTAGCAGTCACTGCTTTGGTAATTTAGCTCTCAAAACATCTTTTTTTCCATACAGGCTTATTCATGATTAATTTTTTGGCAAAAAATTTAGAAAAACGAATAACCTAAATGATCTTAATGAAATGTGAGGGAGGTTTCTCCACTAGAGTCAAAACAAAATCATTGCAAGACAGAGAGGAACTTATTCTACAATACAGTATGAGACTCAGAGAGGAACTTATTCTACAATACAGTATGAGACTCAGCGAAGAACTTATTGTACAATACAGTATGAGACTCAGAGAGGAACTTATTCTACAATACAGTATGAGACTCAGAGAGGAACTTATTCTACAATACAGTATGAGACTCAGAGAGGAGATTATTCTACAATACAGTATGAGACCCACAGAGGAACTTATTCTATAATATAGTATGAGATTGATGATTGAATTGCTTTTATTGTTGTCAAATAGCTTCAAAGACACAGATGATTTGAACAAATATCGTTTATGCTTTCAATTAGAGTTTCACAATGTCCAAAATTAATGTCTCTTACATGAATAGGAATGTCTAAGAAAAATACTTGGTATAGCGTGGAACAAATTCAAAACAAATGAGGAAATTAGAGAAATCTCCAATCAACCACTAATATCATCAGTAATAAAGAAAAGGCGATGGTCATATGTTGGACATGTGATGAGAAGAGATAATAACTGAATAGCAAAGCAAGCCCTCATGTGGGAAACAACAGGTAAGAGAAAAAGAGGAAGACCCAGAGAGACACTGAGAAGAACATTGATGAGAGAGACAAGAGCAGCAGGAATCAGCTTCCACAATGAGATAGAGCTGCTTGCACAGAACAGAGACAAATGGCGAGATTTGATAAAATATCTTTAAAAGAATTTTAAACCGCTAGAACAAAAATTCAGATAAGAGAAGGAGTATCTTGGTCTACGCCCTATGGACCGGCTACGGCTCGAAAGGTCAATAGATAGATAGATACATGAATAGATGATATATTTAAAGGCCTTAAAGCTTAAAAAACTCAAAATTGACCTACTGCCCTGGTCAGGAGAGGCGTCAAAGAAGAGAGGTTTATAAGTTGGACTCAGGAGCACCTGTGGTATGACATGTGCAAAAGCAATACTTTGAAATTATCAGTAATTTTATATTAGATATTAACAGAACCATTGATAAGGATATGGTTCTGATATTGTAATCATCATCATCAAGTACCATGCCTGTTGGCATAGGTGATCAAGTCTCTCCACAACTTTCGATCTGGACAGCTATTGAGAGATTGTAATATTTCTGATTATTAGTGTCAAACTAATTACTAAATGTAACTTGTACTGGGAGCAAACAGCAATAATAAAATATAACAAGGAGAACTCTACACCCATTGATATAAAAAGAGGAGTAAGACAAGGATGCATCCTATCTCCAAGCTTGTTCAATCTATACACTGAGCAAATCTGTAAAAACATCACAGAGATGCCAGGCCTACAAATTAATGGAAAGATAATCAATAACCTAAGATATGCAGATGATACTGTACTACTAGCAAAAAATCCTAAAGATCTACAACAATTACTTGATGTAATAAACATGACAAGCAAAAATTGTAGACTAGATATGAATATCAAAAAGACTAAAACTATGGTCATAAACAAAGAAGATACTCAAAACCCACAAGTGGATATCAAAATAGAAGGAATAGACCTGGAGACAGTTCAGAACTACAACTACCTTGGACATACTATAATCAGTGATGGAAAATGTACAACTGAAATAAACAAAAGAATAGGAATGGCAAAAAGTAATTTTAATGTCATGAAAAATATACTAACATCAAAACAAATAACACCAGGACTAAAACTAAGAATAGCAAAATGTTACATCTTCTCAATATTCCTGTGTGGTGCAGAAACATGAACATTATACAAGGAAACAGAAAAGAAAATTGAAGCCTTTGAAATGTGGATCTATAGAAGAATAGGTAGAATTGGATGGAAAGAAAAGAAAACAAATGATGAAGTTTTATAACAACTAAAAATGAAAAGAGAACTACAAAACACAATTAGAACAAGACAAATGAAATTTTTGGGGCATGTTAAAAGACACAACAGCCTAATAAAAGTAATATTGGAAAAGAAAATACAAGGTAAAAGAGGCAGAGGCAAACCAAGACTAACATGGATGACTAACATCAAAGATGGACAAGTCAACCAATGGCAATCTGCACCATCAAAGCAAGAGACAGAGTGGAATGGTGCTCCATGGTAGCCAACCTTCGATGCGGAGACGGCACTCAATGATGATGATGTGTGTCAAACATATAGCAATGATAACTATTAAGGGTAAACAAGATGTGAGCAAAACCTCTGAGTTATTAGAACCATCAGTGCTCACATGCCTAATCATCTGCTAAGCCACTGTTTGTTAGCCTAGAGTGCTGGGATGTCAAACCAACAAGCATATAAAATAAAACAGGAAATTGTGATTTATGGAGTGCAGTGTTGCTAAGAATCCTAGAGTATTTCACCCTAAACAGTTTGTTTCATTTTTTTATTTTTACCCTGTATTTTACATGTAAAGTAAAGGTTATGTGCATATCTTGCTAGGCGTAGGGCGAATATGGTGTTAATGACCATATTTTTCTATGAACATGGCACATTTTTAGGTGATGCGATCAATATCGTGCCATTCCCAGAATGATCTGTGGCACCCATTTTTAGAGACTGGGTGAACGCCAGAGCCTTGTTGGTCTGAGAAAAAAATCTGCTACTTCTGGGGATTGAACCCATACCCTTCTGATCAGGAAACAAGCACACTAACAACTCAGCCACCAGTATTACATGTAATACCGTAAATAATCAATTTATCTCATAGATTCAACGCAGCTGTATTAATCTAGTCCTGACCTGTAGGGGTGAAACTTGGGGAGTAGATAAATAAGTAATAAAGAACACTAAAGATCACATATTAAGAATAACATAGAAAAACATAGAAAGATGTCATCTATACAGACGGATCTGTAATATGACACCAAAGGAGTACATGGGCATTTACAGTATGCTTGGCAGGCAAAACAGCCAAGGAAGACAGTGGTGCACACGTTATGACCATGAAAAGCATCACGATGGAGGTGATGGCAGTGACCAAGGCATTCATCTGGTTAGAGTCACAAGACTACACCCACGTCTATTTAATGAGTGATTCGATGAGCATGATAAGAAAAGTGGAGGTGGAATCTGTACATATGCAATGGGTAAAGTCATTGCAGAAGTAAAAAATACATAAGGTCACCTTTGTCTACGTCCCAGGACATGCAGCGGTATGGGGAAATGAAAGATCAGACAGGTTGGCTAGCTGCGCTGTTGTTGAGGATGATCAGCCAATGGATCGGGCGGACATCATCAATGCCTTCCAGGAAGTTGGAAGGACATAGGACTTCGACAACTATGAGTCCACATCACTCCTTTGGATGAAGGAGACTGGAGTTAAGATGGGCACAGCCAGAAACGAGATACTTAGTGGGTGTATAAGAAGACTAATTAACCAACACAGAACTGGGGTCATCAGTCACTAGACACTGCAAGACTTGCTGAGGAGGGGATCTGAGCACTCAAGGACATGTTTGAAGTGCAATGATGATGACCCGCTAATAACTCAGTAACTCAATAACTAAAGACCACAAAGACATAGTTTCTCAAAGGAGTATTGACAACTCTTTGGACAGTAAAAAATAACTAGCAAAGTAATTCCTAATGAATTTTTATCTAGCATTATGTATCCAATGAGCGAAGTTTCTTATTTATTATTTGTGTGAGTCATTTGGCAACCATATGCTGCTGGTGGAATGAGGAATTTTCTGGTTTTACTTTTACTGCCTTGTTGGTATTGTGCCATATGTTCTTCATTGTATTTAATTTCTGTATTGTCATTGCCATGATATCTCAACAGTCAGCAATCAGTCGTTTACCGTTGCTTCTGATTGTTTTTGGCCACTTAACACCTTAGGTCCATATCGTGCCTTGAGCTCGATACCAGGTCATTCCAGCTACTGTGTATTCCTGCATGTCCGTGTTGACTGAGTCAATCCTCCGCCCTTTCTGCCAGCAGCTGTGTGTAATATAGAAGGGAGACTGCCTTCCTCAACTTGTCCTTCATAGTTTAGCTGACCAGAGGAAATTAAAATCTTACGGCCACTTCAAAAGATACAGTGGGCTGGAAAAAACCGTAATGGAAGACGTGGTCCCGGAACAACACATCAGGGGCAAACCAAAAAGAAGGTGGTTTCAAGATATCAAGGAGATCCTGAATGTGACAACAGAAGAAGTGAGATCTGGCTAGAGATAGATTCTTTCAGATGGGTTGGGGTGAATGCTACATTCTGCAAAGGACATAAGTCCTGATGATGACTGTTACTGCCAATCTTCTTTGATTTCTTTCTAGCAGTCTTCATTATTGGTTACTACAGATCCTAGATATTCATAACTTGTCACAGGTCATAGTGATTAAAACATTACACAAGGAAATGTCTACATTTGCATATTCTATTTATTATTCATTTCAGAGCTTTGCCCTGTAGGATTTAATAGCTCAAGTGGTTACACAACAGATAACTGCACTGCATGTCCACGTGATCATTTCAGCCAGTCCCCAAACTCATGCCAACCTTGTCCAAATAATGGGTCCACTTTGGGAGTGTCTGGGGCAACATCACAGGCTCAGTGCTCAGGTGAATTATACTTGTTACTTTTTAAACTGTACAAAAGTTTGCATTTAATAATTCTATCTATCTCTACTGTCATTTTGAGCTGAAGACGGCACATAGGACAGAACCAATCTCAAAAAAAGAAACTTGTGTGCCAAAATGGCACATATTTCAGAGATCACTGCTTCAAAAATCTATGGCTCTGTTTCCATAACAATACTTTTGTATAATGACAGCTTGTCAAGCCATCGATCAACCTCCTTAGTCGCCTCTTATGACATGCTTGGATTTAATAATTACAAGATATTAATTTAAATATTAACTCATGTACAGAAATGTATTAGTTCTTGTAAGCAAATTCATAAATGTGATCTTCAAACTTAGAATTTTCAACTATAACATCATCAATTCATTAGTTAAAGGCCGATCTCTCTAATGTCCATTTTAATCATCAAACTATTAAAAATTGTGAATGGTTGAAGCATCTGTGATTTATTTTTTATTACAACCTTCCTTGCAAGAATATTGTTGAGAAGTTAATACAAGAAACAGCAATAACAATTATTGCAACAAAGCAGAAGCTAGATGTTCCAATAAACAATTAGTTTATTCTATTTGTAATGGGTTTAAGTGCTGGGCGTTCATGTGGTGATCTCAAAGGAAATAATTTCACTAAAGTGCAATATATCTATCTATCTATTTATTGTCCTTTCGAGCCAAAGATGGCACATAGGGCAAAACCACAATCTCAAAAACAGAAACCTTGCATGCCAAAATGGCACATATTGCAGAAATCACTGCTTCTAAAATCTATGGCTCTGTTTCCATAACAATACTTTTTACAATGACAGCTTGTCAAGCCATCGATCAATATCTATCTATCTATTACCTTTCGAGCCGTAGCTGGCCCATAGGGCGTAGACCAAGATACTCCTTCTCTGAAATTTTGTTTTTGCAGTTTTCAGTTCTTTTAAAGATATTTTATCAAATCTCGCCATTTGTCTCTGTTCTGTGCAAGCAGCTCTTTCTCAGTGAGGGAGCCGAATCCTGCTGCTCTTGCCTCTCTCATCAATGTTCCTCTCAGTGTCTCTCTGAGTCATCCTCTCTTTCTCTTACTTGTTGTTTCCCATATGAGGGCTTGCTTTGCTATTCGGTTATTATCTCTTCTCATCACATGTCCAACATACGACCATCGTCGTTTCTTTATTACTGAAGATATTAGTGGTTGATTTGCGATTTCTCTAATTTGCTCATTTGTTTTGAATTCGTTCCACGCTATACCAAGTATTTTCCTTAGACATTTATTTTCGAATGCGTTCAACTTGATCAATATATAGACAAATGATAAAAAGCTCAAACAAGTGGATTGTTTCAAATACATGGGAACAGGGTTAAGATCAGACGGAAGATGTCTTATTGAGATAAAAATAGAATCACATAGGCCAGGAATAATTTTAAATAAAATGAAAAATATATAGAGGGCAACAAATCATTATCTTTGAATGTTAGAAACAAAGCTCTGTGGTGCTACACTGAAGCAATGCTGCCTTATGGTTGAAAATATGTATTGTAAATGAAGAAATACAACGTTGGATAGAATCATTTGAGATTGGTTTTCTAGAAGGAATGTACATTACCTAATTGCAAATTATATTAGAAATAGTATTACAGCAATAATAAATGTTTATTTTATCTTTACATAAAACTTTAACACCTAAAATTAACGTTAACATAATTTAAAAAGAATAGCATACAGTTTTAAACCTTTTATTTCATACCTCCCATTGAGTTATGTGGTAAAATTGTCTGTCAAGGCTGCAAGCCATGTGTCAGTCATATCCTAGTTACTTAAAGACCTTCATAGGGCCACAATTAAATTTTAGTTTAGTTGCTGGATTATCCTCATCGCTTATTGATCAAGTCCATAAGTGTTCAGAAAACCTCCTGAGAAAATCCTGCAGTATTAAACGACTGAGAAAAACAAATCCTCCCCTGTTCTCACTGCAGCTCTTTTTTCGGGAATTTATAGGAAACAATTCTCCAGACTCAAAGTCTGATGCAGATGCACTAAGGCCGCAAATTAATCATGAACACCATCAGGATCTTCATCTCAAAACTCCTTATTTTAGAGCTTTGGGTATAACAATTAAATGTTAACAGCAACTACATGTTGCTAATTTCTCTCCACTTGTAGAAACACCAACTCACTCACAACTTCAGCTGCACTAACTCACTCATAACTGCAACATTACTTTGGTAATTATGTATTTAGATTTTTTTTTATTGACAAAAAGATGCAAGAGAAATATTTGGTTTTATGAAAATATCCTAATTTATGAAAGAAACATTTGACTTGTTTATTATGAGTATAACTTTCTGTTTTTCAGATCCATGTCCACGTGGACATTACTCAATAACAGGATACCAACCTTGCTTTCCATGTCCTTTCAATTTCTATAGTGATGTCGTTGGAGCAAAAATGTGCATGGAATGTCCACTCAACAGCTACACTACAACAAATGGATCACAATCATCCAACTGCCTCTCAGGAAGTTAGTAATGTTTTCTCTCATCCTTTTTCTTCATTAATTAATCTTCATAATAATCAATATCTTCTTTTATTTCAGTGTTTAGTTTCCTATTTTCAGAATATCACATTAAAAGAATTTAGTTGTTAGGAGGAGATCCACATAAGCACCCCATAACTTCTGCAAATTGTCTCTGTTAGGGCCAAATTAAAAAATCATTGTTATCACTGATGTTTGTGATCCAGGAGCTTAATTCTTTGTGCACACAGAAGTGAAGAATTAACAAAGGTTCATTGGCTCCCAAAAAGAAGATGCAAAAAATGCAAACCTCTGAGAGCCTGTTAAAAAACACTGAAAACAAAGTCAGTGCTTGACTTCTGGAATCTCAGCAAAAAAACTTTAGGCCTAGCAAAGCGTGGGAATCTTTCTCATGCACCACAAAGAATCCTAATACATTTTATACTAATTTATTTATCAGTCTGTAGTTAAAGAAAAGATCAGATTTTTCTGTGGTGGTTTAGATCATAGTGGGTGATAGTATGACTTATTGACTGGTTTCTTAAATGAGATGTACCATGAGAGTTGGACATCTGCATCAGACCTGCCCATGGAATTGTCATCAGAGGAGTGATATATGGGGAGGGAACAGGCAAATAATTGCAATGCTGCGGTAAAGCTGGTAGCAAGGAGCCAATGGTGGGGTGTGCTAAACACTCCAAGGTATGGTGACAGCTTTACAAATAAAGAACACAACACAATACTGACGTTTCGGCCTGTGGCCTTCTTCAGAATACAGGGACAACGACAACAAGCGGTGAAGCACAATTACTACATGTTAGATGATAAAGTGGAGGGCGAGGAAAGTAGGATGCAAAAATAAGAAAAGAGAGAAATGAATTTTACATGATGAGAGGTATGATGGGCGTCAAAATATATAAAATAGAAAAAGAGAGAGAAAATTGTATAATAAATTGTACTTAGCTGAGCTCAGAGCAGGGAGCAGGAAAACTGTAATCCGTGCTGAAACCAGTCGGAATGACTAAATGACTAAAAGCGCAGAGAACGTGTATAGAAAGCAACACGTGACAAAGACAGGTCAGTAAAGAGGGCAAAAAGGATCAAATATCGGGAAAACCAAAAAGGGGGGGGGGGAAAGGGGGCATAGACGAGGATACTCCTGGGACACAACAAGCAATACATATAAATCACTCAACAATGGAAGTGAGAGATCACGCGAGAGGTTAAGAGAAAGAAATAGAATGACACGACAAAGTAGTAAACTAGGCAGTGGGTGAGAGAGATGGACTCTACAGAATGGATGGCCTCGAACTGAACGAGTTGAGAGGTAGGTCAACGAAAGGAAGGATTGGATACTGGAGGAAGAGATACGGTGAGGAAGAATAATAAAGCCGGTATAATGAGAAGGGCGATAGAGGGGTGGTCCGGAGGAAGTTAGTCTATCGGGAGGTAGGGAAGTATTGGAGGAGGAGGTATGGAGAGGAGGGATAAGAAGCAGGTATGTGAAAACTGGATAGGGGGAGAGGCGGTAGGTCAGAAGTGAATGGAAAAAGAGAAAGTCTGGAAGAAGTGGAGCAATAGGGGATGGTGTGCAAGAGGTATGAACCATAGGAGGTAAAGAAGTAGGGAAATGATAGAACAAAGGGGGGAATGAAAGTGGCATCAGGATAAGGGGATACTGGAATAGTAGGTATAGATGAGTAGTGACTACAAGTTAATAGAGAGGAGAGGGGTGAGCTAGGAGTAGATCAACAGAGGGGTGGTAGGAAGGACGAGGGACAATAGAGGTGGGCAGAGAGATCGTACGTACAGTCCAGGTGGAGAGGTGATATAGTGATAAAGAGGTAAAGGACATGAAGGTAGTCAGAAGAGAAAAAGGTGTAGGGAGAGGGGGGGGGGTTTAGGAGGAAGAAGGCAAGATGGGGGTTACTCAAAGAGGATATGAAAAGCAGGGATGGACGAGTAGAGGACCCAAGAAGAGAAATAGGAAGAGAGGTCCATAGGTGGGAGGGTGGAGTCGGAGGCCGGAGGGTCCTCAGAGGGACAGGGATACATTGATGCCACGAGGGGTGAGGCAGCCCCAACGAACGATCAGACGGTGCTCAAGAGTGAGCCGACTGTGGTGATCAGAGGAGCATGATATTAGGCCAGTTACCAAGACATCAGTCTTACCTCGATGGCCCCTCGAGTTAAAGTGGGCTGCTACAGGAGTGTCCGCTTCTTGGGTGATGTCATTCAAGTGTTCACGGCACCTATCGCCGATTCTGCGACCAGACTGACCGATGTAGGTCAACTTGCATCGCTTACAGATGATGGCATAAATGATGTTCCGCGATGTGCAAGTGAATCCCTCTCTGATCTCGAAAGGACCATTTTCCTGCAACAAAAAATATGGTAGTAACATTGACATCATGCTTGCTGTCATCAGTGTAAATGTTTGATAGCTAATAAAGAACAGAACGAAACCAAATTTACCAGGCTTGCTACCAAGTGTCTGATAGTAAAAAAAAAGTAAAGTGCCCTCGTCACGCCAAGTGGCGTATATGGAATATGGTGTTAGTGACCATAAATTTTACAGACCTTTGGCACATGATTTTTGGGGTAATGTGGTCGGTATTACGCCTGTGCCGCTTTACTTTCCCAGAAAAAAAATCTGGTACCCATTAAAGGCTGAGTGAACCCAGAAGCTGTCAGTTGGGATCGAACCCTACCTCTTGTCCTTTGTAGTCCAGTTCACTAACCACTGAGCTATCGTGGCTCCCAGTGTCTGATAGACTTAAGTGTAAATTTGCACCTAATCTGCTCTCTCATAAGAAATTTAAATACAATTTTTGTTCAAGGTGTGTGTGTGGAAATGCTATTAACATCAGTTTTAAAACCTGTTTTTATGATGCTGGACAACTTAAGTATTAATGAAATTCTGGGAACTGAACATAGTGTTTTATTTGTTTCCAGGTACACTGTGCACAAACTTCTGCAATCTTGCAGGTATATCACCAAACACTCTTTGTGAAATTAATGATCACAGACCTGTGTGCAAGTGTAAGCAAGGTAAAGAAAAATATTGTTGATCACATCATAAACACAATTCTAAAAACAAAGTTATCTGTAGTCAAATTATACTTAACATTGTGATTCTCAGGTACAAACATTTTACATGATTTTTAAAGTTTCTGATACAATATTCACAGGGCTTTTTATGTCTCAGCCAGATTCACAACACTTTTTTGTTTCAGCCAATTTTCATCATCATCATGTGCCATACTGGTTGGCATAGGCGATCATGTCCTTCAACAATCTTCTATCCACCATGAATTGTATCATTTCTGTTGTTGGTTGTTTTCCATGCCATGACACCAAGCTATCTAGTATTTTCTCCTCTCTTTGTCAACCGCAAGCTCTCTTTCCCAGTATTTTGCCAGTTGTAACCAAGTATTTCAACTTTACTCTTCTCATGATGTGCCTGAAAATTGTTGCTTGTTTCATTCTGATATTTCTTAGGAGTTCTCTTTTTGTGTTGACCTTTGAGAATTTCCTTGTTGGTCTTTTTAACTGTCCAGGGAAGTTTCAACATTCTTCTGAGAAATCCCATCTCTGTGGCCTCTAATAATTTTTTAATTTGTTTGTTTATGGTCCATGATTCGCTTCCATAGGTCAGAACTGGCTCTATAAAGCAGCAATGAACTCTCTTTCTCACTTCTATTGACATAGATTTGTTACATAAGATGTTTTTCATTTTCTGAAATGCTATTTTTGCCTAAGCTATTCTGCTTTTTATTTCTGTGGTGCATCTTCTATCTGATGTTATTATTGTGCCCAGACATTCATCAAACAGTTTCTGAGATAATTGATGAACTCTGTGGACACGAATTTCTAAATGAACTATAGCATTTCTTGTTCAAGTAAAAACAAAAACCTTTTGGTAAAATACAATAATAAATATTCTTCTGGTGGTAAGCTGTAATAAAAGAGATGATGTTAAGCTAATGAAGCATTGCACTTGTTTCAGATTTGTCCTGTTTATTTTTATGCTGCATGATGATAGTGATGATTGTTTCTTCGATATGACCATGACTTATAGTTAACGGTATATTAAATCATGGTTATCCTTAATTTGTTATTCCTTGTGAAACACATATTTCCACACACATACACCTACCAGGCATGTATGTGCATATAATCACATATATACTCACTATGGATATAAAATACTTAGCGAACAAATTAAAGGTTAGCAAAAGAAGACAGAAAAAAACCTTTTTTATGACTTTAACGAAACAGAGATATATGTTTTAAGCAATTAAAAAATAAGAGCTGGTGGACTAATATGATCAGCGACTACTACAATTATGAGGGGCAGTTTATATCAGTAATTATCTTGAATCTAGTCCTGATTAAAAGCTGCATTCAAAGCTCTGCCCAGAAGGACATCCTAGAAAACAAATCACTGCTGCCTAGCAGTTACCACCTGGAGAAGGAAAAGGTATGTGAGAACACCCAGACAGAAACCATAGGCAGAGTATGTCCAAAAGCCCTGGTTCTCATCCACCCTACAAGAATGTAAACTCCTATGTCAAACCAAGATCCAGCCTACCAAAGATGGAGTGTGTCAACCACAATGCAGGCTTAAGAAAAAGTCAGGCCACACATATTTATGAGTACTGACCATGCAACTAACTCATCTTGTGTCATGATGTTGTTCTTACCCCTCCATCATTGTATAAGACAGTGTCAAGTTTGCATTATCAAAAGACTTAAACAAAGAAGAAGTCCCAATAACTCTAACAAAAATGTTATTGAGTTTAGCAACTATTCTAAAGGAAACTCTATATATATGACAGCTACTGATGGAATTTGCAAATATTTCAGCTGTTTTCCGATGCCATGTTATTCAAGATGGTATTCATTTTCAACCAGTTAACTTCAGTACAGGAACAACATTTGGCTATAAAATTTCCGTTAAAAGAAGGTTAAAAAACCTGCTCAAATTCATCATCTATTATCAAATTTGTTAAGAGACCAGATCGTAGAATGATTATCAATATATGAATGTTTTTGTGAAGGTCTAAAGTTAATCGAAGATGACCCCCTTGAAGATAAATAAAAAAATGTCATCACGGGTGAAGTCATACACAGTGTCGAGCAGGTGATTTTGAACAAATGGTGAGTTATGTGAAGTTGTGGTCACTACTGCTATAAGTAAAAGTTCTGTGGGTAGTATCACCTAGTTTTCATAAAGTTTCCTGTTGGTGAGCACACAAGATGGTCCAGTAAAGGTGCCATTCTACAGCAGAACAATACAAGACCCAAACAGCCACTAAAATTGTAGCAATTATTGACCAATTGCATTGGGAGGTACTGCCACACCAGCCCTACAGTCCTGACTTGGCTTAGAGAGATTTCCACTGTTATGGTTCTCTGAAGGCGCATCTTGGGGGACAAAGATTTCACGTGAATGATGAAGTGATTCAGGCAGTTCTCCAATGGTTCAGACACCAGCCAACAGAATTCTACACTGCCAGAATACATAAGCTCATAGTCAGAAGAAAAAAAATGTGTTGCTGTAGCAGGAGACTACATTGAAAAAATAGTACAGGTAATTTCAAATTATCTCTCACAGTTGT
Organism: Megaustenia siamemsis; assembly: GCA_032433765.1. Lineage (NCBI taxonomy): Eukaryota > Metazoa > Mollusca > Gastropoda > Stylommatophora > Ariophantidae > Megaustenia > Megaustenia siamemsis. The sequence goes on along the minus strand of JAVIAB010000073.1, from coordinate 36,709,148 downwards.
CAAGAAAATGATTAAGTATGAATGTTTACCGACACCCCTAGGTATTGGCACCAAATTTGTCATAAAGTTAAGTTGCTGTGCACAGTGATTGACACTCCATGGATGCCCACAAAGTGACAGCACCCTTGTGATCTGGACATGAAAAATGATTTTGGCTACTTGAAGACAGGAAGTGAGATATTTTTTCATCTTGAAGCCATATAAACAGTTCACAGTTTGAACTTTTAAGGAGATTTTTTCTTCTTTAGCATTCACAATTAACTCTTTACGGATGTTTTGACACACTAGGCACCATACACTGATTTTGGCCACGTATGTTTAGCCAAGATCGCATGTGAGACCTTAGCGAACACACACGTGGGGGGAAACATCAGCCGGGCTAAACCCCCATCGTGTGTTTCTCTTAAACTAAGCCCTTAACTTACGACTGACTTAGCAGGTCGGTAAGGGATAATTGTATTTATGCTCAGAGAAATACATAGAATATGGAGATCAAAGTAGCAACGATAAACATATGCGGGATAAAAAATAAAGAAATCGAACTTATAGAAGAAATGACAAAAAGGAAAATTAAAATACTAGGATTAGCGGACACCAGAGTAAAAGGACAACAGATAAAGAAAACACACATGAACTACACGAAAATATTCTCGGGAGTCGACAACACAGAAAGAGCAACACATGGAGTAGGTTTTATCATCGACCCAGAACACGCAAAGAACATTCTAGAAATAAAATACTATTCAGAAAGAATTATCTCAATTAAACTACTAGAAGACGACCGAAAAACAAATTACATTCAAATCTATGCACCATGCAACAACAATGTAAAAGACAGCGAAGAATTCTACGACACATTGAGTGAAATTATTAACAAGATTGACGAAAGCGACGACATGTTAGTGATGGGAGATTTTAATGGAAGGCTTGGGAAACGCAACAGTGAGAACAGTGACATCTTAGGACCCTTTGGCGATAAAACAGCTGAAATAAACGAAAACGGAAGCAGACTGCTGGAACTATGCAATCAAAACAATTTATTTATCACCAACACATTCTTCAAACACAGAGAGTCGCAAGTATACACCTGGTACAAATGGAATGACACAACATGCAGAAGCCAGATAGATTTTATACTAACAAGAAAAGAGAACAAGAAAAGAGTAACCGACAGTAGAGCAATCCCAAATATTACAGACGACATGGATCACAAGATGGTTATGATCACACTAAGACAGCCAAAAATAAAGAGAAAACACGAAAACAAACAAAAGAAGCGAAAAGAACAGACAATAAAAATAAAACAATTAAACGATCAAGAAACAAGGAAAACCCTAGAAGAAAAACTCAGAGAGGAATTCAAGAAACTCCCTAACGAAGTATGCACAGTAGAAGAAGAGTGGAAACAATTTAAGGAAACAGTAACTAACATCTCTAAAACAGTTTGTGGAACGAAGCTAAGAACAAGAGAAGGGAAAAAGAGCACCCCGTGGTGGAACGAAACAATCAGAGAAGCAATTAAAGAAAAGAAGAAACTGTTTAAAAATTGGAGGGAGAACAAGAACCAAGAAAAATATGAAAGATATGCCTTAGTTCGAAAAAGAGTTAAAATGCTGATCAAAGAAGCTAAGCAAAGGAATTGGACAGAATTCGGACAAAACATGAGCAGGGACTTCAAGACAGCCATAAGAGATTTCTACAAAGCAGTAAAAGCCACAAGAGCGAGAAAAGAAAACCATGATCCTACTGAGCTGATAAATGTCAAAGACGGACAACCAATATCAAACAACCAATGTATGCAACAGAGATGGAAAGAATATTTTGAAGACCTGTTAAACATACCAACTACCAACAAGACAACAAAAACCACACTAGAACTCACAAATACTGAACCCAACATCATGAAAGAGGAAATAGAAGAAGTAATCAAATATGCACCAAGAAACAAAGCACCAGGGATAGATAACATTCCAATAGAAATAATAGCAGCAGCGGGAGAAACAGGAATGCAATGGCTGCACAGAATATTTAATGCAGCATGGCACCAACAACAAGCCCCAGAAGACTGGCAACAGGCAATCATCATACCAATATGGAAAAAGAAAGGTAGCAAAAGAGACTGCAATCAATATAGAGGTATATCTCTGCTCAGCCATGTAGGAAAGCTATACGCCAAAATCTTGGAAAAAAGACTGAGACCAATAATAGAACTACAGTTAAGCGATTCTCAAATGGGGTTCCGAAAAAACAGAGGATGTACCGACGCACTATTCACACTAAAACAGCTTGCAGAAAAAACGACAGAACACAACCAAAACTTATACATAGCCTTCATTGACCAGGAAAAAGCATTCGACAGAGTAAACAGAGAACAACTGTGGGAGATACTAACAACATACGGAGTAAGCCAACATCTAACCAACATTATTAAAAGTCTCTACGCCAACAGCAGCTGCAGGGTCAGAACAGCAACAGGCTACACAGACCACTTCGAAGTTAGATCAGGTGTAAGACAGGGGTGCGTACTATCCCCCCTACTGTTTATTACATACATGGACCATATATGCAAGCTAGCCAACCCATCAGAGACAGAGGAGATCAACGAGCTTCTATTTGCAGACGACCAGGCACTAATACATGAAACAATAGAAGACCTACAAGAACACTTAAACAAACTCAACATCTTAGGAACAAATACAACATGAAAATCAACATCAACAAAACAGAAGTCATGAATGTCGCCAAAAATAAACAGAACATCAACATAACTATAGAAGGCAGACAACTAAAACAAGTAGAGGAATTCAAATACCTAGGAAGTCTAATGACAAACGACAATTCCCAAACAGCAGAGATAGAATCAAGATGCAACAAAGCTTGTCAAATCATCGGACAGTTATCACCACTATTGTCCAACAAGGAAATAACTCTGGAGGCAAAACGAGCACTATACAATACAATCTTCATTCCAACGTTGTGCTACCAATGCCAGACCTGGACTCTAGATGCAAGAACAATAAGAAAAATAACCTCTACAGAGATGAAATGTGTTAGACGAATGACAGGAAACAGTCTGAGAGATAAGATCAGAAATGTAGAACTGAGAAAAAAGCTAGGAATAGCCCCAGCCATAGAATATATAAGGAAACAACAGATAAAATGGTTCGGCCACGTGACAAGGCAGAAAGAACAAAACACAACACAACGAGCCTTCAACAAACGTTGTGAGAACAACAGACCCAAGGGTCGACCACGAAAAAGATGGATCGATGGAATATTAGAAGCACTAGGAAACATAACAGCAGCAGAGGCGAACAGAAGAGCAAAAGACCGCAAATTATATCTCCCCTCGACGCTGAAAGGCAGATGAGGAAGGAAAGAAGAAGAAGAAGAAGAAGAAGATGTTTAGCCACAAAGTGAGTCACGATTTGATAATGTAAACCATCATCAAATCATATTCTTTTTACATGTCTTGTATCATCTTGGTATTAGTAAAATCTAATTTTTTGTTCAGTTATCTAAAAATTCATATATAATATGTTATGTGTTAGATAAATATAGCTATGTAGGTTGATTTTTAAAACCATGACAAATTTTGTCTATGAAATCTTCTCAAATGCATTGATAAAAAGCTTCTGTACTGAAAGAGTTAAGTGGGCATTGGTGCATTGTTTCACTAGTTTACAGTTAACTACAAGAATTGCTTTCCATCTAAATAAGTAACACAAATTCCAGAATGGACAGTGGATGAGACTGAAATGGAGAGTTTGTATAAGAGACTTAGAATTTCAGAAAGACAATCTGTAAAGGGTTTTCAATTGTTCATAACAGAGAAGAAAATGCCTATTGTGTTGTGGCTAACAATCATTAAGAATAGCACGTCTATTTCTTCTTCTAAATGTGGGTGTAGCTTCTCCCTGATGAACCTAGTTCTCACACCAACAAGAGCTTTTCTATAATTAAGATTGTGAGTACGCTGATTTTCATCAAGCTAATTCTTTAACTTTAACCAGTAGAAGAGATCGATCACTTCATCTATCTTGGAAGTCACATTGATCGAGAAGGGATACGAGCAAAGAAATTAGAATCAGACTGGCTAAAGCAGCAATGTCTTTCAGAAGCCTTGAAAAGTTGTGGAAATCAAAACTCATTAGCACAAACACAAAACTTAGGCTATTCAAATCAAATGTACTATCAACCCTTACGTATGCGTGTGAAAGCTGGAAAACAACAAGAGATATAGAAACAAAGTTGAACGCATTCGAAAATAAATGTCTAAGGAAAATACTTGGTATAGAATGGAACGAATTCAAAACAAACGAGGAAATTAGAGAAATCGCCAATCAACCACTAATATCTTCAGTAATAAAGAAAAGACGATGGTCATACGTTGGACATGTGATGAGAAGAGATAATAATCGAATAGCAAAGCAAGCCCTCATATGGGAAACAACAGGTAAAAGAAAAAGAGGAAGACCCAGGGAGACACTGAGAAGAACATTGATGAGAGAGGCAAGAGCAGCAGGAATCGGCTCCCTCAATGAGATAGAACTGCTTGCACAGAACAGAGACAGATGGCGAGATTTGATAAAATATCTTTAAAAGAAAACTGCTAGAACAAAAATTCATATAGGAGAAGGTGTATCTTGGTCTACGCCCTATGGGCCGGTTACGGCTCGAAAGGTCAATAGATAGATAGATAGATAGATAGATAGAATTCTTTATCTCTTATGTTTCCCATGTGTTACCGGGGCCTCATTATGAGGGAAGTAAAGAATAGTGACACTGTGACCTTCCAGGCATGTCGTAAGAGGCAACTAAGGAGGTTGATTGATGGCTTGACAAGCTGTCATTGTAAAAAAGTATTGTTATGGAAGCAGAGCCATAGATTTTAGAAGCAGCGATCTCTGCAATATGTGCCATTTTGGCACACAAGGTTTCTGTTTTTGAGATTGTGGTTCTGCCCTATGTGCCGTCTTCGGCTCGAAAGGACAATAGATAGATAGATAGATAGATAGATAGATAGATAGATAGATAGATAGATAGATAGATAGATAGATAGATAGATAGATAGATAGATAGATAGATAGATTAGATTAGATTAGATTAGATTAGATTAGATTAGATTAGATTAGATTAGATTAGATTAGATTAGATTAGATTAGATTATATTAGATTAGATTAGATTAGATTTAGATTTAGATAGATAGATAGATAGATAAGATAAGATAAGATAAGATAAGATAAGATAAGATAAGATAAGATAAGATAAGATTAGAATTAGATTTAGATTTAGATTTAGATTTAGATTTAGATTAGATAGATAGATAGATTAGATTAGATTAAGATTAAGATTAAGATTAAGATAGATAAGGTAAGGTAAGGTAAGGTAAGATAAGATAAGATTAGATTAGATTAGATTAGATTAGATTAGGTTAGATTAGATTAGATTAGATTAGATTAGATTAGATTAGATTAGATTAGATTAGATTAGATTAGATTTAGATTAGATTAGATTTAGATTAGATTAGATAGATAGATAGATAGAATTTTTTATCCCATATGTAGATGGAGCATATTACCTTGAGACAAAAAAACAGGACATTCAGATGGCAAAAACAAGATGGATGAAAGGTGGCTGTTGGCCCCATCGTAGCAGTCTCAGCATATGCCAAAAAACATAAGACAAAACTGTACAGAAAGTGAACACAGCCATCTGTTCCCCTTCATACGATATCATCATTCATCGTAAGCAAAGGAAAATCGAAACACGATCTTAACTTAACTTGATGTAAAAAGAATATGTACCCTATGATTTTAGGTAGGTGTAGAGGTGTATTTCACCGTGAAATATTATTGAACAATTCAACTCCATGATTTATATGAATTACTGGTTTCATGAAATTTATATAAGATTATTGTTATGATTTAAGATTGAGCAATATTATTTCAACCATGTGCTGCTGGAGTCCAAAAGAGAAGTAAAAAATGGTGGCATTGTACCCTATGAAGCATTATATAAGAAGAATTTAAAGGGTTGGTCATGGTACCTCATACTATTTAAAAAAAAACAACTAAAAAAAACTTCACAAACATGGACTAGTTAAATAAAATTAAAAAGTAATTCTGCCATCTAAGATAGACAAAGCATGCCCTCGTGATGTGTCCTGGAGAAAGCTGCAAGGAGAATGGCCACCAACTTACATTTTGTCAATCAGGAAAATATCCAGAATTAGCACCTGGAATGTGCATAGGTCTAGCCTAAATGAGCAAAGAAAAGCTGCACAGGCAGCAGCAAAAGTGAAAAGATGCTAACTGAGAGTATTACACTACAGGCCCTTTTTTGGAATTCACAGGGGAGGAGACAAAGGGGAAGGCCAATATATACGTGAAGAAGACAAGTGGAAGCAGAGGTGAAGAAGTGCAATTTCATTTTCTTTGTTTAAATAACTATTTATTTGTTTATTTTTTTTTCATCAGGCTACTATGGAGACTCATGTAACAATAGCTGTAATATTTGTAATTCAAATCCCTGCTACAATGAAGGCGTGTGTACTCCCCTTGATGGGTTCAAATTTAACTGTACATGCAAAGCAGGTAAGATTATTATTTTCTTAGGAAGTTGTTACAATTTTTATTAAATTAAAAAGTAAATGAATTTTTTAAAAATTTGTTGACACAAAAATATTAAATAAAACTGAAAAGAAATTGAACATTTGTTAAATGTGTTATTATATATAGTACTAAATAAAGAAAAAAATGCATATTTTGCTTGTTTGATCATAAATTAAGCATGTCTTGGATTTTCTCACCTCGACCCAATCTTCTTCTTCTTTCCTTCCTCATTTGCTTCTCAGTGTTGAGGGGAGACATAATTTGCAGTTGGGAGCGAACCCTACCTCTTGCCCTTTGTAGTCCAGTTTACTAACCACTGAGCTATTACAGCTCCCTTGGAGACAAATAATAATAAATGAATATTATTATAGAGGGAAACTTCCGAGGCGATAATCAGTGAATCCATTCAGAGGAAGAGGTATGTTTACAGCACTCGGAAAAATGACAAATAATCAACAACAGAAAAAAATATGGACCAAGGCAGGATCGAACCCGTACTCAGTGGCACAGCGCCTCGCCACGAAAAGCCAAACGCTTAGGAACTCTGCCACTCAGCAAACTCGTAGTTAGCTGAGTGGCAGAGTTCCTAAGCGTTTGGCTTTTCGTGGCGAGGCGCTGTGCCACTGAGTACGGGTTCGATCCTGCCTTGGTCCATATTTTTTTCTGTTGTTGATTATTTGTCATTTTTCCGAGTGCTGTAAACATACCTCTTCCTATTACAGCTCCCTTGCCTTGTCCTGTGGCCAAACCATTTTATCTGTTGTTTCTTTATATATTCTATGGTGAGGGCTATTCTTAGCTTTTTTCTCAATTCTTCATTTCTGATCTTATCTCTCAGATTGTTTCCTGTCATTTGTTTGACATATTTCATCTCAGTAGAGATTATTTTTTTTCTAATTGTTCTCGCATATAGGGTCCATTGATAGCACAACATTAGGATGAAGATTGTTTTGTACAGTGCCCGTTTTGCCTCTAGAGTTATTTTCTTGTTTGACTTGATCCAATGCCATTTAGAATTAGTTACATGCTGTTTTTGCTTACAAAGGGTACAGTAGCTAAAGCAGATTTTACTGAACTAATTCCCTATGGGTACAACAAGTTTTCATGAGCTGTAGACATATCAAGAGACAAATGAATCATCATAAAATAAGCTACAGTGACTTTATTACAGCATCCAATTATTAGTGAGCAACACAAATTGTTCTCCTCTCTAAGGCCTATCGCTATTTTTTAAAATTTCTAATTAATGTACATACCCTACCTTAACATATAAATATCTTATAATATTTAAATATTCACTTTATATTATCATCATGTGTCTTATGAGTTTAAAAAGCACAATCATTTATCCTCACAGCTCACTGCCTCAAGTGACATGCATGTATTCTGTTGTTATCTTTTTTTTTTTTTTTTTTTTTTTTTGATGTCATGATGATAGACAGTATAAAATCTTCTCTTTCTGTCATATACTGTCTCTATTTCCAGCATTTCCAGATCCCCAATTATGCATTGATATAAGAATAACAATAGATAAAGTTTTTCCTAGTTAGTCATGTCGATTTTCATAGAATGCTCTATGGTGAATTATTATTGTTCTTGCTATTTTACATAACTTTTTGGATGGTGCAAATGTTTTTTCTGTATTTCAGAGACAAACTGCAATTTTGAAAGAAATCAAAACATTGAGTACACAAGTGACAGAAGTAAGGTTTTCATTTCATTGACCACAGCTAATGGATGCAGGGAACTGTGCCAAAAAAACAATAGCTGCAAGGCGTATCTTGTGGAAAATTCTTCAAACACTATCTGCTATCAGTATAATGCAGTACTAACATCATCTACACCAAATTCTCATGAATCATATGTGAAGAATTGCAGTGTGAAACAACGTAAGAAACATAAAAGATTTGTTTGTTTGAAATTCATCTCTTGGTCTCACATGAAAATATATGGCATTAAAAATTATTAAAACTGATAAACTTCTTGTCTCCTCCCCATCCCCCACCAATCTCTCTCTCTCTGTCTTTCACACACACATACACAAACACACTCTACAAAACTATTTTTCATTGATATTTCAGTTATTTTAGTTATTTTGTTAATTTGCCTCTAATAAGAAATGGGAAATTCATATACTTCTTCTACAGTACATTCAAGTTGATTAGAAGATGTTATATCTTAAATTTTAATAACATTTGTGGTTGAATATTGAATTTTCAATCTATCTATCTTTTGTCCTTTTGAGCCAAAGACATCACATAGGGCAGAAATTCTTGACTCTTTGTGTCCAAGGATTAAGCATCAGACCTTGCACAGGACCTGCATTGTATATTACTGCATGAGTCTGTTCTTGGTGAGTTGCTCAATCTTGGCGAGGGAGCTGATACTTGCTGTTGTTGCCTCTCACCTCAGTGTTTTTTTTAGTGTTACTCTAGGTGGACCTCTTTATCTTTTACTCTGGTTCCCATTTGAGGGTCTGCTTTGACATTTTCTTGTTGTCTCTTCTCATCACATGGTCAACATGTGACCACATTTTTCTTTGCATTTACAGTTTATATTTTATGATGCTTTGTCATTTCTCTTATTTCTGCACTAGTCTTAAATTCATTCCATAATATACCAATTATTTTTCTGAGGCATTTGTTTTCAAAAGCATCTAGTTTATTTTCTATTTCTTTAGTTTTCCAGCTCTTGTATCCATAAGTAAGAGTGATAGCACATTTGATTTGAAAATCTTGAACTTTGTTCTTGTACTTAGTAATTTTGATTTTTTCAAATGTGTTTCCGGGGCCTCATTTTGAGTAAAGAATAGTGACACTGTGTCCTTCCAAGCATGTCGTAAGAGGCAACTAAGGAGGTTGATCGATGGCTTGATAAGCTGTCATTGTAAAAAGTATTGTTATAGAAATAGAACCATAAATTTTAGAAGCAATGATCTCTGCAATATGTGCCATTTTGGCACACAAGTATTCTGTTTTTAAGATTGTGGTTCTACCCGATGTGTCGTCTTCGGCTTGAAAGGACAATTGATAGATAGAATTTTGATTTCCATATTTTATTATTTTTTCAAGGTATCTGAAAGCCATTGCTGCAAGTATTCTATCTTTCTATTGACCTTTCGAGCCGTAGCCGGCCCATAGGGTGTTAGACCAAGATACTCCTTCTCTTATCTAAATTTTTTTAATTCTAGCAGTTTTCAATTCTTTTAAAGATATTTGATAAAATCTCGCCACTTGCCTCTGTTCTGTGCAAGCAGCTCTATCTCATTGAGGGAGCCGATTCCTGCTGCTCTTGCCTCTCTCATCAATGTTCTTCTCAGTGTCTCTCTGGGTCTTCCTCTTACCTGTTGTTTCCCATATGAGGGCTTGCTTTGCTATTCGGTTATTATCTCTTCTCATCACATGTCCAAACATATGACCATCGTCTTTTCTTTATTACTGAAGATATTAGTGGTTGATTGGCAATTTCTCTAATTTCCTCATTTGTTTTGAATTCGTTCCACGCTATACCAAGTATTTTCCTTAGACATTTATTTTTGAATGTGTTGAACTTTGTTGCTATTTCTCTTGTTGTTTTCCAGCTTTCACACGCATACGTAAGGATTGATAGTACATTTGATTTGAATAGTCAAAGTTTTGTGTTTGTGCTGATGAGTTTTGATTTTCACAACTTTTCAAGGCTTCTCACAAGTATTGCACATCAGAAAACTCAGGTTTTTTTTAGTGAAAAAAAAATCTCTCCCCCCCAAACAAAAAATAAAAGCAGGGGAAACTATGTATGCAATCTGTGAAATTTGTTTACTTTCTGTACAATGTCTGAGGAGAAAAGAAAACACATGCACACACACACACACACACACACACATAATCCGACAAAAACATAACCTCCTTGGTGGAAGTAAAAATAATAATAATAGCAATGATAGAGACTAATGATATACATTAATCCTGGGAATTTTGGAATGACATTTTGCAGAATTATCGCAGAGTAAGCCAAGTTCTACAAAATGAGGATGTGAACTAAAAAACATGTGCAGATCAGTATGTATCATTAGCAACTGTGCACTTCACAAGATGAATTTGAAAGAAATGAAGCAGCTACAAAGGAAATGCTTCCAGATGTTGATTACAAAGCAGTTACAACTCACAAACATATCAGAAAGAGAATACAGGTACCCAATAATGGAGGTGCACCAAAAGTATATCTGAATGACAAAGATAAATGTCATATCATCACTTTTTACACAATTGTTGACAGACTTGAAACTGAGATGGAAAGAAGAGGAGAGATATACAAAGAAATAACAGAGATATTTCTTGTTTAAGTGATGCACCATATAATGTCACTTCATCATCTACTAACATTGAAAGGTATTCTCAGTGCCGTCACAAGCAGATTGATGCTTACCCAGAGGACTTCAACAGCAATTTCTCAGCTCAGCTTCAGCAGTTTAATTCATATGTGTGCCATAAGTTCAGTGCAACAACAAAATGTAAAAAACAAGATTCAGTCATGCTGAACGTTATTAAACAATTGTAGAAGACAATAGTGAGTGTGCCTTTCCAAATGTAGACATTGGCTTTCATATATTTTTTTAACAATAATGGTCACAAATTGCTCAGTTGAGCATTCATTTTCTCATTTGAAGTATACCCCATCAGAACAACTATGGCAGGCTGGATGCCTTATCTCTATTAAGTATAGAATCAGATGTGTTACATGAGATTAGTTTTGAGGATCTCATCAAAGACTTTGTCATTTAAAAAAGTAGGAGAAAACTTCAAATATAAATAAAGTTGGTATACAAAAATAAACATTATTTTCCATCTTACTGTAAGTTTTGTTTAATTTAAATATAATTTTATTTTATGGTTTATTAATGTTTACATTTTGAATTACAAACACACACACACACATGCACACATATACACGCATGCACACACACGTACACACACACAGAATGGCAGGGGGAGGACCAAAATCTTTTATGTGCTTGGGCCTCTAAAGGTCTTAAACCAGCCCTATACACAATATGTAGTGTTTTATATTTACATATTTCTAAAACTCTTGTCAGTGTTTGATGGACCTTTTTGTGAAAGAGATTTGATAAATGACTGCAACAGCAGTGTTTGCACCAGCTTGGACTTCTGCATGGATCTCATAGGTGGCACTAAATGCCAGTGCCCACAACATGGAAGCTATGACAGCAAGTAAGTGTAGTCACATAGCTACCTGAGCAGTTTAAGGAAAACCCTTTAATTGTATCACTGATTACTTTATAGCAATTAAAAAAATAAAAAAAGGTCATGTTTTTTTTCAATAATCATTAGCACACTATTGTGTGGTGTCTTCTGTGTTAAACCAGAAAGGAAAAGAAAAGAAAAAAAGAGCCCTTTCACACCATGTTGTGACCTATATGGAATATGTGAATATAGTGTTAGTGCCAATATTTTTGTTAAAAGATCTTTAGTACATTATTTTTGGGATAATATGGTCAGTATATATTTATTAGATTTTTAAGATTAGAAGAAATTGGAAGCCACTGATCAGGATCAAACCCAACCTTTTGTCTATAGTAGTCCAGTTCACTACCCACTGAGCTTCTGCTGCTTCTCATTATACCAGACTAGCCTACGTTTTCAGAGAAAATATTTGGTAGCTATTTTCATAGGCTTCTTGAACTCCAAAATTATTTCAGTTCCCAACAAATTGGCCACATTTAGGGAATTAAACCTGGACCTACCTGGTCAGTAGATAAGTAATCATTTTGCTACCAATGCTACAGCTGGACAAATGCTTTCTTAAAGTATCTTCTAATGAACATTTAAACTAAGTAGGGTCACAAATTTGATAATGTGTTTGAGGTCTTCATCAGTTCCCCATAGTTTGTGATTGAGGTTAATTCTATGGGCCATATGTGCATCCTTTGGCTGTTGAGAGCTGTGCAGTCTTTGTAGGATCTCAAGCATAAGCTGGAAAGATACATTTCAGATGACCAGATAAAAGATAAAAATGTGTTTTATAAGAAGAAAGCATTGGAAATATATAGATGATGACCTGAGAATGAATAAAAAAAGACTTCCCCACCAGGCATTCATGTGGAAACTCTGTCTGGTTAAAAAAATCAAGGCAGACTCAGAGAATCATTATGCGGAACAATTATTATAGAAGGCTCAACCATGGGACTAAGAAACAGCCAAGAGTTACAAGAAATGGCAGCAAATTGTCAATCATCGAGAATGTGATTTCCACCCTATGTGCCATCTTCAGTCAGAAGAAAATGAATGAATGAGTCTTGAAGGATATATTTAGAAGTCTGACAGTTTCACATTTTCAGTGATGGAGTTTCAGAGACCAATTTTATGTAGATGTGCTCTGAGATCACTATGCCTTGTTCTACATCTAAAGATATTATTATGCTTATATCTTCAGAGATTGTTTATACTGCTTTGTTCTGAATCATATTTTTAGTTCATTCAATTTGCATAACTTGTTCCAAGAGTGTCTTTACTTTTTTGAAGCTTTGGGGTTGGTTTGGTTGTTCAGGGTCAGAGTGAATATGAGTGAGATAACAAACTAGTGTCCAGAACTATAATAATCATCTAGAACTGCTTCCAAAGTAAACCCTATTGCCTCCTAGAAGTCAAGAGTATTCCTGAAGGGGAAAAGATGGTACCTAAACTGACTCTAAAAGAAATGCAAAATTCCTATTTTTGGGCAACTAACAAGACTAAATTTGTGGTGTTTGAAGTAGATTATGGATTTTAATTCATTAGCAGTGATACTGGGGCCTTCCATTACCATAACCATAACCATAACATTCCTTCAGAATATTCTGAAAAGAAGCAAAGTCATATGGTAAGTCATAGGTCTTTCTCATTGGGTCTGGCAAATAAACTTGCTGAAAAATGTAATACAAGGAGAAAACTTTGCAGAGAAGAAAAATATCACAGGTATCAACCCTTCATCAGCTCACAATGAACATCCACAGAGAGAAGTGCAGAAAGCTAGTTGTAGCCATTAGTTTTGCACCTATTATCTTGAGGATTATGGAACAGAAAGGTAAGAAAGAAAAAAGTAGAACTGCATTTATTTCATTAATTTTGTAAAAGGGTATGTGGCTGATGTTCTAGTTTTTGTTTTCTTTTGGTGATCAACAACTTCTCATTGTGCATTCTAAAACCCATTTGTTAGTGATTGTATAATAATATTTCTAATCAATGGTTCTGTTAAATAGAAAGGGGGTGGGGGGGGGGGGTGTTTGCACATATACTGAGGAATACAGAACTTGTACACAGAAAACAGAACTTGTATTCAGAATAGAAACAAGTATGTGTTGAAGTCACTCATTGACTGTTTAAGTGAACTAATGAGACTTTATGAATCTGGAATCAGGCCCAGTAAATTTGAGAAAAGAAATTAGAGCAGATCAGGAGTACCTGTAACCAGAGAGCAACATAAATCTTTAGTGTGTTTTTGTATGTCATCTTTTCAAAGGTAGTGAGTTATTTGTCTCTCTTGAGTATTGTGTAGTTCCTCTGCTATTAATTATGTAAATCATTAATGTGTTGATGGCTTATTCAGATTGAATGAATTTGTCTATTCAGAAATAAAAGCATCATCGACCATTGTAGTGCTCATTGTTACGATAATGAAATAAAATTTTCCTATTCACAAAAATAACATTTTAAACAAAAATAGATTGTTTATTTTACTATCAGTTTAATACTTTGTTGAGTCAAAGACTGTCAGCTCACAGGCCACTTGATCCATAACAACAAAAATACTTTGTTCATTACATGTTGACCTTTTTTGCATTAAATTTTAGTTGTCCTCTTTAGCCCATTAACAGTATCTTGATAATGCAAATTAAAACATACTAATAGGAAAATACTGTCTGTATAAGCACAAACACAAAACTTAGGCTATTCAAATCAAATGTACTATCAACCCTTACGTATGCGTGTGAAAGCTGGAAAACAACAAGAGATATAGAAACAAAGTTGAACGCATTCGAAAATAAATGTCTAAGGAAAATCTTTGGTATAGAATGGAACGAATTCAAAACAAACGAGGAAATTAGAGAAATCGCCAATCAACCATTAATATCTTCAGTAATAAAGAAAAGACGATGGTCATACGTTGGACATGTGATGAGAAGAGATAATAATCGAATAGCAAAGCAAGCTCTCATATAGGAAACAACAGGTAAAAGAAAAAGAGGAAGACCCAGGGAGACACTGAGAAGAACATTGATGAGAGAGGCAAGAGCAGCAGGAATCGGCTCCCTCAATGAGATAGAACTGCTTGCACAGAACAGAGACAGATGGCGAGATTGATAAAATATCTTTAAAAGAAAACTGCTAGAACAAAAAATTCATATAGGAGAAGGTGTATCTTGGTCTACGCCCTATGGACCGGTTACGGCTCGAAAGGTCAATAGATAGATAGAGCTGCTGACTCTCATATTCATTATTCTCAGCTAGTTAGTTTTATTATTATTTATTCAATTTTTGCTATAGTCATGTTTGTTGAAGCATTTATTTAAACTTTCAGTAAAGCTTCAGTTAAACTGTTAAATATTTTGTTTTCATTCACAGTTTACTTATTTCAAAACTGTTCCTTTTTGTTCTAATGCAAAATGCCTATATCTTAAAATTTAATATTTAAAAGGTGTGCAAAGTCACAGGACCCATGTCAAGGAAATAATTGCAGTGGTCATGGCAAATGTATTGCCTTTGGCTCTGTACGTTCAGTCTGTGAGTGCAGTCCAGGTTATACAGGAGCTAAATGTGAAGTTGACATAGGTAAACACTTGTCTTAAATAGATATTGTAATTTATACTCAACAGTAATGCAATGAATTATGCGTATGCCTGTGAAAGCTGGAAAACAACAAGAGATTTAGAAACAAAGTTGAACGCATTCGAAAATAAATGTCTAAGGAGAATACTTGGTATAGCGTGGAACGAATTCAAAACGAACGAGGAAATTAGAGAAATCTAATCTTGGTCTATGTCCTATATGCTGGCTACGGCTCAAAAGGTCAATAGATAGATAGATAGTAATGCAATACTCATTATGTTCAAATAATTGAACTGTTATTTCAGTTGACTTAGCTATTAAGAGATTCCAGTGAGAGTAAATCAACACAAAACTGAAGTCATCAGTCTCCACACATTGAGGAACATACAGGAGAGGAAAAATGAGCATTTATGGGCGTGTCCAACGTGCAGTGATGATGATCCATCACCTAAACTAAACTAAACTAAACTAAACTAAACTAAACTAAACTAAACTAAGCTAAACTAAACTAAACTAAACTAAACTAAACTAAACTAAACTAAACTAAACTAAACTAAACTAAACTAAACTAAACTAAACTAACTAAACTAAACTAAACTAAACTAAACTAAACTAAACTAAACTAGTTATTAGACCAAAAAAAACTATAGTAATTGAACTAATAATAAAACTACAAAATTATTCATAATTATCAACCAAGCAAATAATGAATAACTTCTTCTGAGGTTACCCTGGAGCCT
This sequence comes from Megaustenia siamemsis, assembly GCA_032433765.1. Lineage (NCBI taxonomy): Eukaryota > Metazoa > Mollusca > Gastropoda > Stylommatophora > Ariophantidae > Megaustenia > Megaustenia siamemsis. The sequence continues at coordinate 36,692,989 of JAVIAB010000073.1, read as the reverse complement.
TTACTGGTGCTATAGAGTCTATGTGCTGAGCTGAGATCTAATTATGTTATCAGAGAACGAGATTTGAACACTAATGGACATTGACCCAGTATAGTGTTGGTGGTCCTAAAACAAACATGAAACAACCAAATAGTAATTGGTATAGTCATTAATGTATAGTGATCTGATCTTAAAAACTCATTCAATCTTTTAAATTCAAGGACTGATATTTTGAATTAATAAAAAAATATCATATACAATCACGGGTCACGAAATATCATGTATGCCATGTTATATGCCAAACCAATATGTGTATATGATTATAAATTATCATTATCACTTATCTTTCACGCTGTTTATCAGTACTGTCAATATCTTTCTGTCAATAATAATAGATTATTCAGATTATTCTCCTTTTTTTGTCCTCTGCATCTTTTTCCAGGTCTTTAGGGAAATTGTCAAACTGTCTTCAATAACTCTCATTCACTTAGCAACCCCTAAAAGACTTTCTACCTCTTTCTGATGGCCATAATAAGCTTTCTCAGATCATTAAACTTCCTTACAGCATTTAACACAATTCTTCTGTCACTATCAATAGACTCTAAGCATTTTTTATGTAACTACATATTTCTGTTGTTTTCAGTATTTTTTCTTATTAACTCATTAGTGGTACATTACTCACATTTATATGACAAGTCTGGTTTGATGAACCATGAAAGAACTATTTTTCTTATTTCCTTTTTACAAGATTTATTCTACATATACACTAAATCCTCTAAGAAGATGTTTTTCACTTCTTTCACTCTTGAGTTACACCATTCATTGCTGTTAGAATTTTCAGAGTTATTATTTTTCTCAATTTTTTTTTCACCCAAGAAAGACAATTGTTGCTGCGTGTCACAATTTTAATTTTAAACTATGCAAAATTTATGCTCTTTGACTCAACAGATCAAGCTTCATCATGACTAAAATTAAGGGTTGGTTTGCCGTCTCTCTTTAATCCCTTTTCATTTATTTGATCAAGGTGAATAGGTTGTTTCTAGGAACACTGCAGCTGGTGAAGTAGAGTCTTGTTCAACTGTGGTTTGTTGGTTAAGAAGTCAACAGTCTGTTAAGAGTTACTTAAATCAACTCATGTACTGTTTGCCTCAGTTTCCTTTAGATATATAGCTTGTTGACCTTTTCCAGTTAAATGCTCTAAAGATATGTGTTTTTATGGTACCGAACACCTGAATCTAGATTCAAATATATCAAAACAACAAAATATACAATATCTTTACTATAGGGAAAGGAACTAGATAAAAGATATGCAAAGCTGAAACAAAGATGATATCAGCAAGAAAAGTCAAGATTTGAAAAAAAAAATGAAACATGGTATGGCTACAATTTTACAGGGAGTTAAAAAAAGAAAACAAATTTTTATTGTAATAACAAAAATCCACCATAAAACTGTAAATTAATTCCTTTCCATGTCTAATCTCAACTTTATTCTCACAATATCTATTCTGCTATTGGTTGTCAATGCTGGGCAGATTTTAAAAGTAAAATTGAGGATGGACACTTATTTCCATGGCCATTTTTCATAGGGTGTCCAAAGTTTGGTCCATACCATGCTTCACTGTCTACACTATTTTCTTTCAGTCTTGTCTAGTCTCTTACATTTTCACTACAAAACAAAGTAATAAAGTGCTTGAGATAAAATTGTTTTAAGTTTCTCCGGTTATATGATTTGTCCAGCTCTAGCATCTTCTTGTAACCGCAGTGTGCATTTTAGTTGTATCTATTGAACACTTCTTGGTTATACCTGTTGAGCACTTCTTGGTTATACCTGCTGAGCTATTCTTGGTTGTACCTGTTGAGCACTTCTTGGTTATACCTGTTGAGCACTTCTTGGTTATACCTGTTGAGCACTTCTTGGTTATACCTGTTGAGCACTTCTTGGTTATACCTGTTGAGCACTTCTTGGTTATACCTGTTGAGCATTTCTTGGTTGTACCTGTTGAACAGTTCTTGGTTGTATCTATTGTGCACTTCTCAGTTACTGATTTTTGTGTACCTAATATGTACTGAGAATTTTCCTCAAACAAGTTGTATGAAATATAGGGTGTCTCTTTAATGACTGTGCATTTTTTGTTGTTGAAATAATTACGCACCTAAATTTTATCTATGTATGACGTAATAGTTCAAGCACCATTTACGTGTTCATTTAAACATCACTGCTACATGATAGATCTGGCTTACAATGGTGTTAACACAACTTTATTGTGTTAATACCAACATTACCCATTATAAGCTCGCCGATAGCAGTCAAGTATATTTGAATAATACCATTTATTTTACAATTTGTGTGACGTGACGTTTTTTCTTCCGAGAGTATAAATTCACTGCACTGCGACTTTAGAAACACCCTGTATCACATGAGTCTGAAACAAACATAAAAGAACTGTAAACTATCAATGCTTTCAGTGTTCATTTGTCTCAAAGTTCATTGTTTATAATTTCCATGAGACTGTTTTTGTGGAAATAAGATTTGATCAGATTTGTAAATAGCAAATATTGTATTTATTATCATCAAGCTAGATAAAAAAAAAAAAAATTAATTAATATTTTAGTTCCCACATCATTTGTTATATTAATATTTTTTTGTTCCCAGATGAATGTGCAACAAATAAAGAGGGTTGTTTATACAATGGTACATGCAACAATGGAAATAACATGTACAGCTGCTCTTGCATAAATGGCTTTTCTGGCATGCATTGTGAGATGATGTCAGATTTCTGTAAAAACAATGACTGTAAGACAGTAAACGGAGGAATTTGTACAAATGATTTCAATAATTTTACTGCCATTTGTACCTGTGGGCAAAATTATATGCCAGGTATGCACTTGTCTGCTTGAATGCCAGTTAAGAGAATATTAAGTCAGTTAAGATGTTTTTGTTTCCTGGAAATACTCGCTAGCTAACTTGAACACCAGGTGGCTGAATGGATAAAATTGTTGTCATTATTCAAATATGGTGAATGTGGATTAGAATCATAGCTAGGTTAAAAAGTTTTATCAACCAGCAGTGAAACTTTGACTTGAGCCTGCCTGCACTAGTCTTGCAGCATTTATTTTCCAGTTCTACAGTTGCAGGAAGCCGCGATAGCTCAGTGGTTAATGAACTGGACTACAAAGGACAAGGGGTAGGGTTCGATCCCAACCGACGGCATCTGGGTTCACCCAGCCTTAAATGGGTACCGGATTATTTTC